>JANAVB010020198.1:12874906-13039906 GCA_029216955.1 Iris pallida | reverse complement strand
AAGTATAATACGCAAGTCCGAAGCATATCCTCGAGCGTCTGAATAGTCCTCTGACCGTCCATCCGTCTGTGGGTGGTAAGCGGTACTAAACTTGAGTTGAGTACCCAAGTTAGCTTGCAAACTCCTCCAGAAATGAGACGTAAATCCAGTGTTCTAAATGGCGTCCGCCTAGGCGGTCCCTCTCCGCACCGCTTTTCGGTAGGCGGTGGAGTAGGCGGCCAACGGAGGTTGGTGGCATAGGCGGAGGTGACGCGGCGTAGGCAGCGCCTAGACGTAGCAATACTTAACAAAATATTTTGGCCAAAAAGGTTTTTTTAAGTATTATGGGCCTATGGTTCACTTTTACAAAACTAAAACTTTATAAATCTTCGTTCTACAACTTAGTTATGTATGGAACACCCATAAAATATGCATATTATGCAAAAAAAAAGTGGCAAAATAGTAAAAAGTATTCAAAATGTATCGACCGCCTAGGCGGCGCCTAGGCACCGCCTAGGCTGTAGGCGGACTCTCTCCGCCGCACACCCGCCTACCGCCGTTTATAACCTTGCGTAAATCTGCTGTCCCGATTGAAGACAATGCTCACTGGAACTCCGTGTAACCGGACAATCTGCCTCACATAAAGCTCGGCCAACTTCTTCGTTTATAAACCCACTTTGAAAGGCAAGAAGTGGGCTGATTTGGTCAACCTATCAACGATGACCCAGATCGCATCCTTGTTCCCTAGAGTGCGTGGAAGATCGGAAACAAAATCCATAGTGATATGTTCCTATTTCCACTATGGTATTCGTAATGGTTGAAGTAACCCTCCTGGTCTCTGCCTCACGACTTTGACCTGTTGACACACTAAACATCTAGAGACAAAGCGTGCAACCTCGCTCTTCATACCATACCACCAAACATGATCCCTCAAATCCTTGTACATCTTTGTAGCTCGAGGATGTATAGAATACTGAGATCAATGAGCTTCTTGCATAATCTCTTCTCGCAGATCACCACTAGTCACGCATAGTCTAACTCCACGTCTCAATTAACCATCCTCCGAAATAATGAAGTCATCCATTAGTTCGGTCTGCACCTGAGCTCTGATACTCCTCAGATCTCGTCTTGATACTGAGTTTCTCGGATCCTGTCCATCAAACTAGACTGGATCTGCATACTCATCAATTGTATCTCAGTTCCGAGAATGATAACCTCGATGCCTAAGTCCTCAAAGTCTGCTAGCAAGTGACGATTCGTCGTCAGATACATAGTTACTGGATACCTGGTCAAGGCATCAGCAACTACGTTGGCCTTGTCCGGATGGTACTGTAAAATAATGTCAAAATCTTTCATCAACTCTAACCATCTGCATTGTCTCATGTTCAGCTCATTCTGTGTGAAAACGTACTTTAAGCTCTTGTGGTCAGTGAAAATCTCTACGCGCTCTCCGTACAGATAATGTTTCCACAATTTTAAGGCAAAGATCACCGCTGCCAACTCTAAGTCATGAGTGGGATAATTCTTCTCATGTGGTCGCAACTGTCTGGAAGCATATGTTATCACCTTCTTGTTCTGTTCAAGAACACATCCCAGTCCTTTACCGGAAGCATCGCTGTAAATAGAGAGGCCTCCTGAACCTGATGGTAACGTCAAAATAGGAGCTGTAGTCAGCCTTTTCTTTAGCTCATCAAACGCCGCTTGACAGTCATCCGTCCAAACAAATTCTACGTCTTTGCGAGTAAGCTTCGTCATCGGCTCTGCAATCCGAGAGAAGTCCTTCACAAATTTTTTGTAATACCCGGCTAATCCTAAGAAGCTTCTGACTTCTGCAACAGAGCTGGGAGTAGCCCAAGACTCTACAGCAGTAATCTTCTTCGAATCAACTGATATTCCATCTCCCGTCACCACATGTCCGAGAAACTCTACATTGTCTAAGAGAAACTCACATTTTGAGAGCTTTCCATACAATTTCTCCTTCCTGAGAATCTTTAGCACTATCTGCAGATGCTTCTCGTGCTCCTCGGGGGTCTTCGAATAAATGATGATGTCATCTATGAAAACCACTACAAACTTGTCCATGTATTGATGGAATACCTGGTTTATCAAGTTCATGAAAACAGCTGGGGCATTTGTCAACCCAAAAGGCATCACTAAGAACTTGTACTGGCCGTATCTAGTCCGAAAGGCAGTCTTTGGAACATCGTCCTTCTTCACCTTCACCTGATGATAGTCCGATCTCAAATCAATCTTGGAGAATACCTTCGCGCCACTCAACTGATCGAAGAGATCGTCAATCCTGAGCAACGGGTACTTGTTCTTAATTGTGAGATTGTTCAAGGCTCTGTAGTCGATACACATCTGCATCGTCCCGTCCTTCTTAGGCATAAACAACACTGGTGCTCCCCAGGGCGAAGAACTCGATCTGATGAATCCAAGTCCTCTAATTCATCAATCTACTTCTTTAACTCCTCCAGTTCGTTGTTGTTGATTCTGTAGACATGTTGCGATATCGGCTCCGCTCTTGGCACTAGGTCGATAGAGAATTCAATCTCTCTATCAGACGGTAATTCTGGTAATTCTTCTGGAAATACGTCGAAAAAGTTAGCTATAAGAGGATGAGACGATACCTTCTCCTCAACCATTGCTCTAAGAAAACCGTCATCGCTCAACTCTACGGCTCCTCTAGCAAACTCGAATACCGTCTCTCCTGGAGTGCTAAACACTATACAACTCCTGCGGCAATCTATAGTAGCGCAATGCGTACTCAACCAATCCATTCCGAAAACTAAATCGTAACTCAGAAGTGGCATTACGAGTAGGCTAGTACACAAGTCTCGACCTCCTAAAGTCACGCGGCGATAGTTGCAAACATCGTTAACGAAGAGAATGCCTCCACCCGTCATGATTTTGCAACTCTTACCAAGTGGTTCTGTTTCTAAACAATGTTTAAGCACAAAAGCCACATATATAAAGCTATGAGATGTTCTAGAATCAAATAAAGCAATAGCTGGAAATGAATCGAGAAGAATGTAACCTGCTATCACATCACCAGTGGTATCGGCCTCCTCGACCGTCAAAACAAAAGCTCTGCCCTGCTGAGGTGGACCCCTCTGCTGGTGCTGGACGAATCGTTGCTGCTGAGTAGGAAGTGGTGGTCCTCTCTGCTGCTGGGCAGATGACGGCCTAACCGGTCCCTTCTGAGCTGGTGTTGCACCCAAAGCTGGACGAGCATGAGCTAAGGGACACTCCCTGGCCTGATGTGCAGTAGATCCACAAGACAAGCATGCTCCAAGCCTCTTCTGACAAACTTTCCAATCATGTTCTGGCTTCTTGCAGTAACCACAAACTGGGCCCTGTTGTAGAATTGGAGCTCTAGTTGGTGGACGATACTGTTGTTGGGCCTGCTGAGCTTTCTGCTGGAATTGGGGATGCTTTGCTTGTTCCGAGCTACTACCCCTATCAAAAGCATCGTGATTCCTCTTGAGTCTAAGGCCCAAGTCTACTTCAGTCCTCTGCGCCTCAAGAACTATAGCATCATAAGTTGTGATGCTGGATCCGATATGAACACGGATTTCTTCGGCCAGACCTTGTCGGAACCTACATGCTCGGTCTTCTAGGTCCCGTACCATATACTCAGCAAATCGGCTCAGTCTGCCGTACTCTACTGCGTATTCGTCCACGGACATGTTGTTCTGCACCAAAGTTCTGGAATTGTTTCTCCAGAACTCCCTTGGCTATGCGGGAAAGAACTTCTTTTTGAAAAGGGTCTTGAATGTCTCCCAGGTCAGATCCGTCACCGCAAGCCTAGGCTCATTTCTGAACCAAGTCTGTGCAATGTCTTGAAGCTACAGGCAACGGCCTCAATTACCAGATCCTCAGGGATTCGGGCAAGACGAAGGATTTGCTCGATTTCCTCGAGCCACTCGTCAGCATATAGGATACTCTCGGTACCCTTGAACTCTCGAGGATACATCTTCTTGAAATCGAAGATGTTACCCTTCCTCTGCTGAACAGGTTGTGGTTGGGTGGCTACTCTCTCTACAGCTGCTAGGGCCCTTTGATGAGCATTCTCCATGCCCTTACGCATCCCCTCGACTTGCGAACTATGTACCTCAGCCTGCACTTGCTGAGCTTCCATCATACCTCGGAGAAACTCGAACAATTGCGTCCCCTCGACAGGTATGTCACTTGGGTGTGAGGAGACGTGCACTTCCCTCTGAGGTGGAAATGGAGGAAGTGTTGGAAGACTCACAGCCGCCCTCCGGGTCACACGTCGAGAGGTCGATGATTGCTCAGTAGCTGCAGCTGCTGTTGCTCCTATGCTACGAGCTCTGGTCTTGGGTGCTATTCTGAAAACCGTATGAAAATACAAGTTATCAATATGGCAAAAGATCATAAATTGTTCTAAAATGACATTGAAGATATCAAATATTTAGAATTTAACAGAAGGCAGCAAATTTTAAATCAGATTGAAATTTTTCTAGTATGTGTTTGAGTATTCTCCATTCTATATATTATCTCGCGGGCTCGTAATAGTGCTCTAATCCTAAGTACTATCACGACATCGCACTAATTGCGAAACCTGACCTGTATGAGCTACCATAAAAACGTGTCACGACCCGCGTCCTGATAATCGGACACCAGTACGTGCGTACGTCCAGCCTACGCCGCAGTATCGGCGGTAGAACGTTGTCTAGAAATACACAGTAATATCCAACAACTCACGCAATATATATAAAACAACTATAGTACTCAATCACATTTCTAAGGAAGATATCATGATAGGGATCAATCTATAAAAACGAATTGTCTATAATTCAAGTCCAAAGTTTAGGTAAGATAACTCAAAAGTCTAGATCTAAATATAACATAAAGACAGTAGGCTAACAGATACAAATCCGGACAAAAAGATATAGTCTAAAAGTTATACTAAAGATAAGTAGTCGCTGTCGGGATTTCCATTGCGAAGGCTTCCTGATCCGCTGGTAGATCAGGATCAAGCTCAGCAATAAGTTCCTTCTGGGCCCCGTAATAAGTAGTGAAACGGTCCTCATAGTCGTTTCCTATTATATCAACATCCAGTCAGGATTGGAGCGAAGTACATCAATGAAAGCAATTCCAATATATGGTAGAGACTATAGAACATGTTAAGCATATGTAAAACTAGATAACTGGAAAGACTGGAATCATGTATGTCATAGGTAAAGAGAAAACTAGTAATTAAGTAAGCAAGGGATGTGGTGTGACAACATGAAATGAAATGACCATTAAAACTGAACTATTCTATGTAATTTAAAATACTATGTTAGATTTGTGATCAGCTAAGGTATAAAGCACATCGTATCGATGGCTATCAAACTAAAATGGTAAGACATAACCATACGTGAATATATGATTAGCTAGCAGCCTGGATAAAATAAAAATGCACTAGATGGGTTGATCACATCTCTACTTAGTATTTCCTCCGTCCCGACTAATACACATGGATTCGAGTCTGGATACAATAATTCTAGAAACATGGAAACATAAAACTAGATAAACTGGAGTAAGTCATTATGAACAACATGACCAACACATGTAAACACGTATCCTGGAGATGAATCCATATAATATCAATCCGTGAATCAATCGTGACGAGAATCAGGTAAACATAACTAGAGCATGAAATATTAAAGCTATCGAATACTGAAAACAATCAGAGAATGTACTCGCCTATCGTCCTGAGTCGGTGATACGAGTCAGAATCCGTATCTAGAACCAAGTAACCTATATTATGGATAAATTGTATCAATAGGTGAAGGGAACAAAGTTTATTTTATCTCTTGAGTTTTTTAGGCTTGTAGGTTCAATTACCTATTCTAGTGGTATCTTGATAGTTGATACCCAAATATACACAACATATCTAACCCACTCTAGGATACTCACATGTATCCTATACATATCACATCTAACTCTATCCCTAACCAATTAACTAAACCACTCATAAACTACCCCCCTCACATTCTCACTTGCACATGGATACTGTGCACAAGTGCACTTTGATGCCTGCTGCACTTGCACCTGCAGCTTACTACTGCTGCTTATTGCAGCTGCTGCTGCTGCTTACTGCAGCAGCTGCTTACTGCAGCAGCTGCTGTTTCTGCAGCTGCTGCCTTTCTGCTGCTTTCTACCCCCCTTCCTTTTCTTCTCTCTTTTAAATACTAAAACACACACACATCCATATATATATATATATATATATATATATATATATATATATATATATGATACACTATCACTATATATAGGATACCAATATCTAATTATCAATCTAATATACTAAAACTCATGATACTACCAAGTATCATCATTTGAAATTAGGCATAGGGATTAGTGAATCTTCTATGGATTTTAGATTAGTTATTACTCTACAAAGTCTTAGGAAAAAATATGATTTACCTCTTGGGAAGGGCTTCCAAATACAACCAATGAGTTTTAGACTCAAAACCTAGTCCAAGCTTTTCCTTGTAGTCTCAAGCTCCTCTAGCAACTCCTTGAGCCTTCAAGCTTTTGGCTCCACTTTGAAAGAGTTTAGGGTTGTGAGGAAAGAAGTTTGGAAGAGGGACTTTGGAGAAAAAAAAGTGGAATGGTTTCATGAAGTGAAGTGGTGGGGGTTTTATAGATGGTGGCCATGGTGGATGGGGGTGTGAGGGTGAGGTGGCTAGCTTCTCATGGAAGCCTTCCTTGATCTTTAGTTTGAAGGGGTGGAATGAAGATATTTGTTTTTGAAGAGGTGGAAAATATCTAGATATTTCTAATCCAAAATTAATTCTTAACCTAAACATGATACTTTTATTAACCTAAACATAGATTAACCATAAACTAAACACTAATTAGGATTAATTAAATAATCACTAATTAGAAACTAATTAATCTTAGTAATAATAATTAAATAATTAAATAAATAATTATGACTTGTTATTTTGAAAATATGGTGGTTACACATAGGAACATGCAAAAGAGGAGTCAATAAATGATTTTGTTGATCATACAAGGTTCAGAATTAGACCGAAGCATACAAGTGCCTTTGACATTCTATTGCTGGATGAAGTTTCAAATTGTGTGGCATATTACTTTGCATATGCCACAAAACATTATTGACATGAATGATCACATGGCAGAAGAGCCATGTAGTACAATGAACAGAACCACTCTTGCATCCCAATGTCATCTAGACAAAATTCAATAGGAGTAAATAATTTTGATACAATTCGCTGGAATCTACAGAGTTTGACCGCAGCCAATCTGTATGATATTATCTGGTTGAATAAATATATGAACTCTCACATAAAGATGCAATCCCTTTTTCCTTACAAAATTACGGACATAGCAATACCAGATTTATGCGGAAAAATATTACATCAACTGTACTCTGTTGGATTTTTTTAGCCTTTTGTTTTGGTTTTTAGTCCCACATCGGCTAGAAAGAATGTGTATCTCCATATATATGAGTCTTTGCTCTTTATGGAGATGCACATGTAGTGCACATGGGTGTGTGCCATGTGGGATTAATTATTAATGGTATAAAGGCTTAACAACAATTAAGAAGCTGTAAGCTTTTTGCTATTGGAAATTTATTTCCATGGAGCTAAGCTCCGTAGGAGCTTAGCGACTCGGACTCGGACTCGGGCTCGGGCTCGGGCTCGGGCTCGGGCTCGGGCTCGGGCTCGGACTCGGGCTCAAGGGCTCATGAGGGGTAATGTGGCGTTTTGTTGGCGCACTTTGCACTTAGCGAACAGTTGCAGCAGTTGCTGCACGTTCAGGAGTGGTTCAGCCACTACCCTGAAGTTCAGGCAACTGCTTGGCAACCGTCCCGTGGGCTATATATGCAGGTTCTCTCCTCTCTCTCAGTGTTGGAGAAATCAGAATTCCAGGGAGAAAACTCTAAGTGTTCTTTAACACAACAGAGTAGTGAGCGTGTTTTTTTAACACAAACACTAGTACTTTTTAGTACGCGTGGGTTCTGTTACTTCAGAAATAGAGAGAGAAGAGTAGAGCCATTGCCAGAGGAGTTCGCCGTCTTCCGAGGAGTCAGAAGAGCAGGGGTGTTCCAAGGTTTTCCGTCAACCTTGCTGGTTCCTGGAAGCTGTTCGCAGAGGGCGAATAAAGCTTTGAGCAACGGTGATCATTCACCCCAGCAATTCCATCTCTCGCCTGTCACCCTTCTGTTGCCTTTAGCAGTTCTGTCAGTATCTTCTTTTTAGAAGGTACTACTGCCAGTTTGCTACGATCACGAAAATCTCTTTAGATTATTCGTGAATTACGATATCTTTTTAGATCTCGTAATTTGCAGAATCCTTCTGGATCTCTGTTGCAAAACCTTCTTTAAGGAATTGCATTTGAAACATTGTCTTTACAACTGTTTCAGTTTCTGTATTTTCCATCGAAAAGCGTGCCCCGGCGTTCCCGGCAATAACAATCTCAAAGCTTTATTGCTACGATGGAAAATATTAATGCTTCACTCCTCAATACTGACTTTTGCAAATTAGAAAAGTTTGATGGAGAGCATTATCAAGTCTGGAAGAGGAAGGTTTATCTCACTCTTCAACTTAGAGACGTTGATCACGTATTGCTTGAAGAGGAACCTACTGTTCCAGATACTGGATCTGCTGCCGCAATCACTGCGGCTACTAAACTTCAGGCCAAGTGGAGAAGGAAAAATAGCATTTGCAGGTTGCTTATCCTGAATGCTATGGAGGATTCTCTAGCAGAATCCTACAGTAAGAAACCAATTGCCAGAGACATATGGGAGTCTCTGGAAAAACTGTACGAAGAAGACTAGAACACTAGCAAAATATTTGTGGTTGAAAAATATCACAAATGGCTCTTTGAGGACGAGAAGTCCATGCTGCCGCAGGTCAAAGAATTTCTGAAGTTGCGACAGAAATTGGAAGACGAGGCTATGCCCCTCTCCGACAAGTTTGTTGTTGGAGGGATTGTCTCAAAGCTCCCCGCTGGGTGGAGCAAGTTCTATGCAAACATGCATAGGAAGAAGTTGGAGATCACCCTTGAAGATCTCCTACAGGAAATCTATGTTGAGGACCAGATGCGGGCTCAACTGAAGGTGGACAAACTGTCCAAGCAATTGGCTAACGCCAATCTGGTTCAGACCAAGGAACCAAAGGGAAAGGGAAAGTGTGCAGATTTTCAGAAGAAGAAGAAGAACCCTAACAACTTGAATGTTAAGGGAACTTCTTTCAAGTCAAAGAAATCTAAGGCAAAGATGCCTTGTTTCAAGTGTGGCCAGTTGGGTCATTTCAAAAGTGAATGCACAGCACCGGCCAAGAAATCAGAGCAAGGTGAGCCTAGCAAAGTCTCAATGATTACTGATGTAATTGCTATGATTGGACAGGTTGATGCTGTAGGATCTGATTCAGACTGGTGGGTAGATACTGGAGCCACCTGCCATGTCTGCTCCAGTAAGGAGTGGTTCACCACCTACACACCCACTTCTGAAGCGGTTGTGATGGCGAACCAAGCACAAGCTGAAGTTCTAGGGATCGGGACGGTTATTCTGAAGCTGACTTCTGGCAAGTCTCTGACGCTTCAAGGCGTGAAGCACGTACCTGCTATCGCCAAGAACCTGATCTCGGGAGGCTTACTCTGCAATGCAGGCCTCAGAATGGACATCAATGCTGGCCAGATGGTGATGTCTATCAAGGGAACATATTTCGGGAAAGCTTTTTATACCGAAGGAATGTTCAAGATTCAGCTTGTAAATCAGTCCAATGTAATTAATGTAATTAATGAAATCACTCCTTCTGCTTATACTCTTGAGTTGTGGCATAATAGGCTAGGACATGTTCATTATAAACGAATAAACAGAATGTCTAGTCTAGGACTTATCTCCAAGTGTGGGGGTAAGGTAGAGAAATGTGAAGTTTGTGCTCAAACGAAGATCACAAGGAAACCCTTTCCTCGGGTTAATCGAAGTACAGATCTTCTGGAGTTGGTACACTCAGATATCTGTGACTTCAAACAGTTCTCTACAAAGGCCGGGATGAAGTATTTCATAACCTTCATCGACGACTTCTCACAGTATGCGTTCGTCTACTTGCTGAAGGCTAAAGACGAAGCATTCGAGAAGTTCAAGGAGTTCAGAGCCGAAGCTGAGCGGCAGACTGGACAACAACTCAAAAGGATAAGAAGTGATCGAGGTGGGGAGTACAGGTCTCATGAATTCGCATCGTTCTGTAAGGAACATGGAATTGTCAATGAGACTACGGCTCCGTACTCTCCTCAATCAAACGGAGTAGCTGAGAGGAAGAACAGGACGTTGACAGAAATGATAAATTCAATGTTGTTGACTGCTGGCCTTCCTAAGTGCTACTGGGGAGAAGATGCATTGACGGCCACTTATATTCTAAATAGAGTGTCTCATGCAACTTCAGACATTACTCCTCATGAACTCTGGTTCAAGGTCAGACCTAACTTGAATGCCATTCGAGTGTGGGGGTGTCTGGCGTATGTCAAGCTTCCAGATCTAAAGATTCAGAAACTTGGGACAAGGACTACAAAGACGATCTTCTTGGGGTATGCCGAGAAGAGTGATGCTCGGAGATTTCTTGATATTGAGTCAAATCATATCATTGAATCTCGCGATGCAGAATATTTTGAAGATAAGTTTGCAAGGCACAAGAATATTGTTCTTCCGGATACTCCGGAGAATAATGAAGGTGCACAAGAGACTGAAGTCTTCAATGAAGATGTGGTCCAAGAAGATGTTGTTGTTGAAACAACGGTTGAACCAGAACAAGCTGAGCCGTCAGCTAAGCGTGTGAGGAGGCCGAAGGACTTCGGAAGTGACTTTGTCACCTATCATATGGAAGCAGATCCGCTTACCTATGATGAGGTGATGAAGACCAGAGACGCGGTTTTCTGGAAGGAGGCGATTGACAATGAGATTGATTCCATCACCTCAAATAACACTTGGGTGTTGGTTGATCTTCCTGAAGGAGCGAAACCCATCGGATGCAAATGGATCTTCAAGAAGAAGATGAAAGCAGACGGAACTATTGACAAGTTCAAGGCTACGTTGGTAGCCAAGGGGTTTTCTCAGAAGCAGGGGATTGACTACTTTGACACATATGCTCCAGTAGCCCGGATGACCACCATCAGAATGTTGATTGCTCTCGCAGCAATAAATAAGATGGTGATACATCAGATGGATGTGAATACGGCTTTCCTAAATGGCGAGCTGACCGAAGAGATTTACATGCAACAGCCAGAGGAATTTGTCATCAGAGGTCTTGAAGACAAAGTCTGCAAGTTGGTGAAATCCTTGTACGGTCTTAAACAGGCTCCCAAGATGTGGCATGAGAAATTTGACAAAGTTATAAGGTCAAATGGCTACATGGTCAGCGATACGGACAAGTGTGTTTACACGAAGTTCGCTGATGGAAGAGGTGTGATCGTTTGTCTGTACGTGGACGACATGCTTATCCTAGGTACGGATATTAGATGTGTCACGGAGACAAAGAAATTCATCTCAAGCAAATTCAGTATGAAGGACTTGGGGGAAGCTGATGTGATCTTAGGGATCAAGATCATCCGGACAGACACTGGACTAGCGTTGTCACAGTCTCATTATATTGAGAAAATGATCACTCGTTATGGGTATCGGGATCTTCCAGGGATCGATACGCCGTACAGGTGTGATCTGAAGCTGAAGCCTAATTCAGGGGAAAGCGTCAGGCAGCTGGAGTATGCAAGCGTAATCGGGAGTTTGATGTATGCTACTACTGCCACAAGGCCTGACATAGCTTTCGTCGTGGGAATGCTGAGTCGTTTTACGAGCAATCCAGGTGTTGAACACTGGAAAGCTGTGGAACGGGTTATGAGATATCTCAAGAAGACTCAGACATATGCACTGTACTACAGCGGAGATCCGTCGGTAGTGGAAGGCTTCAGTGATGCCAGTTGGTGCTCAGAGGTGGAGAGCGAGAGGTCCACAGGTGGATACATTTTCACATTGGGTGGAGCTGCTATATCGTGGAAGTCGAAGAAGCAGACTATGCTCTCGCGGTCATCCATGGAATCTGAGTTCTTTGCACTTGATACCGCAGCCGAGGAAGCAGAATGGCTTCGGGAGCTCATGTATGATCTTCCAGTGGTTGGGGCGCAAATACCGGAGATACCGATATACTGCGACAACCAGGCGACTGCGGCGGTGGCATCAAATAACCTTTTCAACGGAAAGAAGAGGACTGTGCGGTTGAAGCATAGGGCAGTACACGATCTTATCAAGAGAGGTGTTATTGCAGTAATTGATGTTCGGAGTCAGGAGAACCTGGCAGATCCGTTCACCAAGGGCCTCAAGCGCCAGCTGGTCGATGACACAGCTTGTAAAATGGGCTTGAAGGCATTCTGATATTGTATTATTGTATTCCTACCATAAAGTTTTATGCTATTAGTTCAAAGATTTATCTACTAGGCATCTAGCTTTTGGTTCAAGGGAGGACCACTAATCGGAAGAATATCAGGAACGGTGGGTACATGTTCTATTGGGCATGGAGAGGTTACGGACCTATAACCACTGTTGTCTACTGTTGTTTTCTGCGGAAAACAGGTCCTGTGGGAGGTTGGCTTAAATGCCTTAATGAGTTCTCAGGCATTTGGAATGTCTGGTATGCTTTACAGGAAGCATGGTAGCACAGCACTACAAGGAGTGTGACTCTATGCTATGTGTGGCGGTGACTCCACCATGAGGTTCTCGAAGGAGGTAAAGCCTCGGCTATGTTAGCCAAGTCACAGCGGCGTAGCACCGCAAATAGGCAGTTGGCCTAATGCTGTATATTGAATTAAAGAGGGATGTAGTCAGCACTACAAAGAGGAGGTGTTCCTCATGTTACGGGTGGTACGACACCACAATGAGGTAAATCCGGCTAGGGATAAAGCCTCGGTCTTGCAAGCCATGTCGTAGCGGCGTAACACCGCACAGAAGCGTAAGGCTTCATGCTGGGTAGTTTGGCACTACAAAGGGGCTAGACCTCATGCTACGGGTAGTATGACACTACGATGAGGTTCCCGGTGATTCGGGGTAAGGTCCTCGGCTTAAGGCCATGTCATAGCGGCGTAGCACCGCAAAGGAAGCGTTGGACGCTTCATGCCATGTCTCTTTAATAAAGAACTCACCTATAGTGTATGGACAAAGAGATATCAGGCCGTCTCTTGAGGGTAAACTTGTAGACGCCCAATATTATACACTGAAACCAGGCTGGCACACGGCCTTAAATGTGCAGCCAGAGGCACATGTAACTACATTATGTGAGTGGAAAGAATTTCAGCTATGATGCAGAATTCAAGGCTTAGTCCATTCTTGTATTATAGTTTGACTTTTGACTCACGTGGGAAGATTCAAGTCTTAAGTGGCATCTATCCTAAAAGCATAATGGACAGTTACTGTGGGGAACACTCGTACTCATATATATAGAGATATGTGGGGGATTGTTGGATTTTTTTAGCCTTTTGTTTTGGTTTTTAGTCCCACATCGGCTAGAAAGGAATGTGTCTCCATATATATGAGTCTTTGCTCTTTATGGAGATGCACATGTAGTGCACATGGGTGTGTGCCATGTGGAATTAATTATTAATGGTATAAAGGCTTAATCAACAATTAAGAAGCTGTAAGCTTTTTGCTATTGGAAATTTATTTCCATGGAGCTAAGCTCCGTAGGAGCTTAGCGACTCGGACTCGGACTCGGACTCGGACTCGGACTCGGACTCGGGCTCGGGCTCGGACTCGGGCTCAAGGGCTCATGAGGCGTAATGTGGCGTTTTGTTGGCGCACTTTGCACTTAGCACGTCAGCATCGTCGCTAGGCGCATAGTGCGCTTAAGTTGCGCTCGTTGCGCGAGCCACTTGCGCGACCACGTTGCGCGGCCCGTTACGCGAGCCCAGTTACGCTGGCCCAGTTACGCAGCCCAGTACGCAGCCCAGTACGCCCAGTACGCGCAGTATGCGCAGCGTACACAGCGTGCGTAGAGTGCGCAGTGTGCGCAGCGTACGCAGTGTGCGTAGAGTGCGTATGTGCGTATGGCTGGCTGCATATTAGAACCGAAACAGTTGCAGCAGTTGCTGCACATTCAGGAGTGGTTCAGCCACTACCCTGAAGTTCAGGCAACTGCTTGGCAACCGCCCCGTGGGCTATATATGCAGGTTCTCTCCTCTCTCTCAGTGTTGGAGAAATCAGAATTCCAGGGAGAAAACTCTAAGTGTTCTTTAACACAACAGAGTAGTGAGCGTGTTTTTTAACACAAACACTAGTACTTTTTAGTACGCGTGGGTTCTGTTACTTCAGAAATAGAGAGAGAAGAGTAAAGCCATTGCCAGAGGAGTTCGCCGTCTTCCGAGGAGTCAGAAGAGCAGGAGTGTTCCAAGGTTTTCCGTCAACCTTGCTGGTTCCTGGAAGCTGTTCGCAGAGGGCGAATAAAGCTTTGAGCAACGGTGATCATTCACCCCAGCAATTCCATCTCTCGCCTGTCACCCTTCTGTTGCCTTTAGCAGTTCTGTCAGTATCTTCTTTTTAGAAGGCACTACTGCCAGTTTGCTACGATCACGAAAATCTCTTTAGATTATTCGTGAATTACGATATCTTTTTAGATCTCGTAATTTGCAGAATCCTTCTGGATCTCTGTTGCAAAACTTTCTTTAAGGAATTGCATTTGAAACATTGTCTTTACAACTGTTTCAGTTTCTGTATTTTCCATCGAAAAGCGTGCCCCGGCGTTCCCGGCAATAACATACTCTGCAATAAGTTTTCTAAAACCAACATATCCTAGAGATTCAGGTGGGCTATCAGAAGAAATAAGAATGGACTAAGCAAAGTCCATCTACTGGGAGCTTCATCATCTTAAGGCTCCGGACCCGAAGAGGAATATTAGCTCTCCAGAACTACACGGAATCTCAGAAAACTCGGTTCCAAAATTACACAGCAATTTC
This sequence comes from Iris pallida, assembly GCA_029216955.1. Classification (NCBI taxonomy): domain Eukaryota; kingdom Viridiplantae; phylum Streptophyta; class Magnoliopsida; order Asparagales; family Iridaceae; genus Iris; species Iris pallida. The sequence goes on along the minus strand of JANAVB010020198.1, from coordinate 13,024,945 downwards.
CTCCAATTTGGTTTTCTTTTATTTCCCATGTCAACATCGGGAACTTCTTCCAGAACTTAATTCCAAAATGTCCAAGCGCATACAAACTGGTTTCATGTTGAAGGGGTCAAAAGAGCTGGCCTAGCGATGAGTGTTGGAGGGGCTGGTAGCGATGAGTCCAAAGGGTTAGAGGGGCAGGTAGAGGGACTACAGATCCGGACTGAAGTGGTGGACTGTTGGGCTCACGTGTGGAGGCACGTGAGACGGGCTGCCGAGGGGCGTGTGTACGGAGGGGCGTACATTAATATATGTGAGGGAAATAGTTTTAGTAATTAGGACGAAGAAAATTTGAAATTTTCTTGGATTCTGAAGCTGTTGAGGAGTTAATAGAAAAATCCCACCTAGATGTCATAGCTTGAATTCATCTGCTATGATAGTAGAACCCGTTTATATTTTATATATAACTTATTATATATAACTTGATACCGTGGTAAAATCTTTATTTTGTAACACATGCTTTTTGGATGCTTATGCTTTAGTCACACTTTGTAGAATAGAAGGAAAAATATTGTTATCCTTTTGAAATGCTTCATCAGTTTCATTACTATTATATACTGCATTATAAATTTATATCATTAACCATATGTATATTATTTATACGCAATTGGGTACTTCTTATCCCGAACTTAAATTCATATTGTGGTCATCTGCCTCCTATGTGTAAAATGCAACGGAGGCGGTTTCCCCCTGTAAAGTAGAATAATGGAATAATCTATTAATGAAGGGGAGTTACATATAAATAGGAGAGGCTAACCCCTCTCTCTTTTGTTCTAGGCTAACGGTTGGACGGACCGGAGGACTACTCGACAATGCCCTATCACAAGGTTGAGAAGACGCTTCGAGGAATGCAGTTGTCCAAACATCTGATGACAACTTTCCAGCAGAGAATGGTTCCATTTTTTAGCAATATGAGATAAATGATAGTCAACTGTTTACACAGTTGATGAATTTAATGGAACCATCGGTGGAAGACATGATTTAGAAAACGGATTCTGTGAAGGAATTATGGGAGGTCCTGGCGGCGGCGTTTGATGGTAAACGCGGTTCGTCTCGTATCTACGACTCGGTCGTTGGGGTATACCGAGCAAATCAGGGAGACAAATCTCGTAAGGACCATTTTTGGACCTTTAAAGCTGACTGATGAGATCGACCGCGTATTACCTCTAACAACGGATATCAAGTAAGGGCTCAACGTGAGCAGCTTCATGTCATGGCATATCTTGCCTCTCTCCGTCCTGATGCGGACTCTGCTCGCTCTCAGATCATTGCTGGATCTGATATTCCGTCTCTGATGGAAGCTCACTATCGTGTACTTCGAGCAGCGAAAGTCGTTGAGACCACTCCGGGTGATGCTCCTGTTAATCGATCTGCTCTTGGTGCTGCGTGTGGTGGATTTCGTGGTAGTCGTGGTGGACGACGTGGTGGCCGAAATGCTGGTTGTGATGGGGGATGAGGCAATGGCTGTCGTGATGGAGGAAGACCGCGCACATGCTTCAACTGTGGTCAGCATGACCACTTCCTGTGGCAGTGTCCTAAAGCTTCTGCCGCCAATGTTACATCAGATGCTCCTGATGATGGTATTTGATCTGTTCAAATGACTGCAGAGTCATATACAGATTTTCTTGAATTCTAAGCTCTCCAGAAAATGTACCTCTCTTTAGATATTCTTGATTCCTTTCATTGTGACTCGTGTAGTTTAGCTAAACATCACCGAGTTCCATATTCGTGAGTCATAATAAAATTACATCTTCTCCTTTCAAGTTGGTGCATTCTGATATATGGGACCTTGTCCGGTTGAATCAATAATGGATTTTAAGTATTTTGTTACATTTGTTGATGATTACTCACGTGTTACTTTTGTTTATCTGATGAAAAATCGTTCCGAATTATTTAATATTTGGTACAATTTTTATGCCGAAATCAAAACACAATTGGGTGTTCCTATTAAAATTTTTCGGAGTGATAATGGTCGTAAGTATTTGTCTCGTGAGTTCGATAGTCATCTGGCCCGCAATAGCATTATCCACCAAACTTCTTGTCCGTACACACCACAACAGAATGGTGTGGCCGAGCGCAAGAATCACTATCTCTGAGAAATAACACGTGCTCTTATCTTTCAAGCATGTACTTCTAAAACATTTTGGTCGGATGCAGTTCTAACCGCTTGTTATCTTATTAATCTCATGCCATCATCAGTTTTCAATAATAATACTTCCTTTTCTAGGCTATATCCAGGACGAGAGCCATTTCCTCTGTCTCTCAGAATTTTTGGCTGCTAATGCTGTGTTCGGGATACCCGACCGACCCTTTCGAAATTAGATCCTAAGGCAATACAATGTATTTTTCTTGGGTATCCTAAAGATCAGAAAGGGTATCAGTATTTTTTTGTTTTAAAGAGATTTTTTTCACTCGGGATGTTACCTTTGTTGAAACCGATTTTCCTCCAGTTCTGCAAACAACGGATCCGGTTCCCCAAGTTTATCCAGAAGATAATTTTTTGATATTTTCTGATCAAACACAACAGCACCCCGTACGGGTGCCCTCCCTTATCGAGCCAGTTCTCCGGTCCGATGGTTCGGAGACACTAATTCAGTCTGTGCCGACGTCATTCGCACAAACATTGCCAATGATGCCTCAGAGTCATTCTCCTCTGGCTCTACTGATTCGCCTCCGCCTATTCCACTAGCAGCTCCGCCTATTCCACCAGCAGCCCCGCCTGCTCCGCTTGTAACTCGTCCTCGTCGTGCATGTCGTGATCATCCTTTGTATGTTGACAACTACAAAGGACTTATCAGTTATACTCAGTCTCTGGTGGCTACTATTGATGGGATTCAGATTCCCAAAAACGCTGAGGAGGGTCTCAAATATCCCGGTTGACGTGCTACTATGAACGAGAATATAAAAGCTCTTCGGGACAACCATACTTGGGACTTGGTCGATTTACAATCCGGTAAACAGGCAGTATGTTGCAAATGAGTGTTCACGATCAAGGTGAAACCAGATGGCTCTCTTGATTGCCTAAAAGCTCGTCTGGTGGCCAAATAATATTCTCAGACTTATTGTGAGGATTATTTTGAGACCTCTCCAGATGTCAGAATGACGTCTATTTGTGTACTTTTGGCGTTGGCTGTTCGTTATGACTGGCCATTGCTTCAGCTGATATCAAGAACGCTTTCCTCCACGGGAATCTTGATGAAGAAGTATACGTGATGCAACCTTCCGGGTTCGTTGCAAGGAAGAGTAAAGTGTCATCTGCGGAAGACCCTCTATGGTCTAAAACAATCACCTCGTGCATGGTTTGGTCGATTTACACATGTTGTTATTCAGTTTGGCATGTGTCAATCAAAGAAGGATCATTCAGTATTCTACATATAGACATCAGCTGGAAGGATACTACTGGGTGTCTATGTTGATGATATTGTAATCACGGGAGACGACAGCTAAGATATTGCAGGTCTCAAAAAGTTTTTGGGAGAATAATTTCAAACCAATGATATGGGATCATTGAACTATTTCTTGGACATTGAGGTCACACGGGATAAGCGGGACATTGTAATGTCTCAAAGGAAGTATGTACTGGATATATTGAATGATGCAAGAATGATGCAAGCTAAGGGAGAAATCTAACCTATGGATCCAGGGGCTAAGTTGCTTCCAGATGAGGGGGTCCTGATGACCAATCCAGATCAATATCGACGAGCAGTTGAAAAACTCAACTACTTGGCAGTAGAGCTGTCAAGTGGGCCGGCCCGGGCTTGGGCCAGACCCACATTTTGGTTGGCTGGACCTGGCTTGGGCCGGGCCTCTCGGGTCCATATATTACAGCGGGTCGGGCCGAGCCGGGTCAAAAGGGTGAAAACATGAGCACAGTCCGGCACGTGGCCCACGGCACGATAGGTTTCGAACCGGTCTCGGTATATTTTATGTAGATAAAAATTTAAGAGTACTATACGATAAAAATGTCTTCATACTAAATTTCTTCCTTTGGATGACCGAAGCACTCCTCTACAAATATTCGAGCTTGGTGAGGTTTTCTATAGTTGACCGAATGGAACCTGTTAGAAAATTGTTACTAGTTTCCATTTCGTGGAGGTTCACTAGGTTCCCAGTTTCATGAGGGATGATGGTTCCAGAGATGTTATTGCTGTAGAGGTAGAAACTTGAAGCATGGTGAGGTTCCCTGTAGTGGAAGGGATGGAACTTGTTAGAATTGTTGTACATTTCCAGTTCATTGAGGTTCACTGGGCTCCCGAGTACAGGAGGGATGGAACCAAAATAGATGCATGGCTGTAAGCTTGGTCAGGTTTCCTAAAGAAGGTATATGACCTGTTGGAACGTTAATGGCAATGCCCAAATCAATTAGGTTTTTAAGATCTCCAAATTGCTACGTGCTTGAAAAGTGCAAGCACAACTACGCGTTTGGATTGACTAGGTTTGAAGGGGAGGAGGAAAAAAAGATTCTCACTTACATCTAAATCTCTAATTGACAATAAATTTGATGGCATGAAAGAAACTAACATGGGAGAAATGGAACATCATTCTAGACTGACAAATATCACAATTCAAGCAGCAACCAAAAGGACTGTCCTAACAAAGCAAAAATATAATTAAAATACATAGAATATAGTGTGTAGCTATATCGGACCGGGCTGCGAGTCGGGATGGGCCTCTTTTATGGGCCAGATATGAGGCCCAGCACGTCCCAATATAGTTGGCTGGGCCGGCCTGGTCCCACAATTAACCGGGCCGGGCCGGCACATAGGTCATTTTTCGGGTCGGGCTCGTGCCGGGCTGGGCCAGCCGTCCCATTTGACAGGTCTACTTGCACGAGCCCGGCCCATTTGACAGGTCTACTTGGCAGCCCATTTGACAGGTCTACTTGGCAGTCATGACTCGTCCGGACATCTCTTTCGCAGTTAGTATTGCAAGTAGATTTATGGCTTTTCTAAGAGTTTCACGCTGGCAGACAGTTCTCAGAATCCTGTGCTATCTAGTCAAGAATTCAGGAAAATAAATTCGAATGGAGAATCATGGACACAATCGTGTTGAGTGCTTTGCTGATGCTGACTGGGGTGCAAGTCTAACAGATCGACGGTCTACGTCTGGCTACTCGGTATTCATTGACGTAAACTTGGTATCGTGGAAGAGCAAGAAGCAGAATGTAATAGCCCGTTCAAGTTCAGAAGCAGAGTATCGAGCCATTGCCTATGGCACAACAGACATGTTATATATGAAGCATCTTCTACAAGAATTGAGAGAAGAAGCAGGTTAGAGCACAACAGATATGTAGTGTGATAATTAGTCTGCTATCCATATTGCTACCAATCCTGTATTTCATGAAAGGAGGAAGCATATTGAAATCGACATCCATTTTGTCCGTGATGAGCATACAAAATGGATGATAAAATTTCACCATGTGAGGACCGATGATCAGATAGCCGATATCTTTTAACGAAACCTCTTTTGGGTCCTCGGGTGCAATTTCTATGTAACAAGCTGGACATGATTGACATATATGCTCCAGCTTGAGGGAGGGTGTTGAGTATATTAATAATATTAATAGTGGGCTTTAGTCCCACATTGCTTAGAACAAAAGAGGGAGGGGTTAGCCTCTCCTATTTATATGTAACTCCCCGTCATTAATAGATTATCCCATTATTCTACTTTACACCCCCAATGATTCAAAAGAATATATCATTGAGAAGGTTGCCTTTATAGAAAGAGATCAAGAGGTTCTTCTTTGCTGAACTTGAGATGCCAAGTTTTGGCCCATTAATGAACAGGACGCAGCCTATTGCAAAGTCGAAGAACTGAAGAGATGTAGGCAAAGATACTTTGTATATGATCTTAGCCATATCAATTCCTCTACAGCTTCACAGGTTTGCAACCATCAAGAAGGTCCTGTGCTATCATGTTCATTCTTCCCCTGTTTTGATCCCCATTGAACAGGGACTTCTCCACAAAGTGCTAGGAGAAGAGGTCCTCTCAAGGCTGTCTTTGGGTAAAGAGTGAGGGAAAGGAAAACGAAAATAAATTTATTGTGTTTGGTTAGGAAGGAAAGAGAAAAAGAAAAAGGAAAGAGTGAGCAAATGTAGAATCCCTAACTAGTGTAGATTTTCTTTCCTCTTCTCTCCAAATATTGTGAGGTTCTATTTTCTTTCTCTCTCCACTATTCTCTCTCTCCCCCAATTTTTTTCTCCCCCTTCCAATTTTCCAGCTCTCTCTCTCGCTCACCCATTCCTCTTTCTCCTCTCTTAAATTTTCTTCTCAAATTTCCTATTAACCAAACACAAAAGTTTTCATTTGTCATTTCTTTTCCTTCTCTTTCAAGAACTAGCAAACAGTTTATATCCTTGTAAGAACAGAAACTCCAGAAACATTTGGTATTGCCAATTCCGTATGGCAAAAATGAGTTTGTACCCATGCTAAGGAAATCCCTACTCTGACTCTGAACTTGTTAGTTATTGAATAAAAGAATTGAAGCCATGAAAAGGAAATATTTTTATCAAGTTCAAAGATTTGCAGGCTAGATTCTGTACTCATATCAGATTGGTTCCTTACTACTGATTAAAACTATAACAGTTGGCATGGTTTGCATCGATTACATACCTTTATCCACAACTTTGGCACCATGATAAGGGAATATAATTTTATTTTATTTTATTTTATTTTATTATATATATATATATATATATATATATATATATATATATATATATATATATTAGTTCTTACTGAACTCATCTTTTGATGGAAGTTCACCAGTAAAGAATGCTATAAAAATAATGCCTTTAGAATGGCAAGATGACCATATGCAAAGAAAGACTAGGAGATGGACAAAGTTAATTGAATCTCACCTTTAGTAACTAGGTGAAGATGGTATGTCAAAGTTCTGGGGTACTCAGATGTCAAACTTTTGTCTGCTGTAGACAATTTATCAGACATAGTTATCAAGCCACTCTCTTCTCTAAAATGCATGCCAGCAAGCACAGTACCTCTTTAAGATATCAACTATATACTATTTATTGCCTTAACTCATATATTTTAGTCTTTACGAAGCTTTTTTACCTGATATCCAACCATTCCTGACATGGAAATCCAGATATGTACCGAGCATATATAAACTATCAGTGGCGATTTCCCATCATCTTATTCTTATTTAATTGTAAATTCCCATTAGTGTGCTCATGTTTTCATCCTTTCTCGAATGTTTACATTCTGCTTTTACAAGAATCACTTTCAAGACATGGTTTCTTTATTTCACTACAATTATCCATATATCATGATTAGTTTTATTGCTGTCTTACAAAATGTCCTTTCAATTTCAAGGATATCCAATATTCTATGGTCAGAATATCTACAGATGCACTTCATCACTTCAATGATCCTGCTTTACCAATATGAACAACATCCTCAATTAGAGCATCAGGATATATGACCTTAAGCAACAAAAACAATTTTAGTGTCAAATATTTCTTAGCTCTGTTGTGAGCTACTCCTGCTTTGTTGTAGTTATTATGAAGTTACGTTTCGTGTATCTTCCATCTCACTCCTAATTTGATTCTTTTAAATTCTAAAGCTTCTTGACATGTAGTAGCCCTTTCTAATATCATAACTAATGCAATATTGTTTGCATTCATCATCAATCATGGACTCTGTATTGAATATGTCTCACAAGTTCATACTAAATTAGGAGGTGATCTTGATGTTGAACTTTGGTTAGGATAATAGGAGCCTCATCCTGAATATGCTACACACATGTGAGACATGTAATTAAAAGGTAATATTGCTATCACAGGAACCTCATCATAATCATGCATATCAAGGTCTGCACATCCAGACGTGTCCTGCATCATATCAATATAACAACAAGATGATAGTCCTGATGTAGTGGGCAGTGTTCTAAACGTCAGTCGAGGCAGCTGCTCCCAAACCGCTTTTGCCGTTGGCGGTGGATTAGGCGGCCAACGGAGGTTTGGCGGTGGAGGCAGAGGTGAGGCGGCATAGGCGGACGCCTAGGCGGAGCAATACATGACTAAATGTGTTGGCAAAACAATTCTGCAAGCATTATAGACCTATAATTCACTTCTACAAGACTGAAATTTCATAAATCTTTGTTCTACAACTTAGTTATGCATAAAACACCGTAAAAATATGTATATTATGCAATAAAAAGTGGTAAAATAGTAAAAATGTATCAAAAGCCTAGGCGGTAGGCGGACCCTAGTCTCCACCGCGCACCCGCCTACTGCCGTTTAGAACCTTGGTAGTGGGATCATTCGGATTGTTGCAACCTCTAGCAGATGGTTCAAAATTGATTCTAAAAGAACCTATTTCATCAAGTAGTGCTAATTTCTCCCTTTTTAGAATGGCTCAAGTGGCTATACCTTATGATCTACCTAGGCCCCTTTGTAAGCCATTTGGAAGTCAATGGAAACTATAATATGGACATCTCTTTTATTTTTATTGAACTACTTTGTATGAGACTAACTTGATACTTGGTAGGGTTTGTTTTGTTTTAAAAATCCTTTGTTACTCTATCTCACAGTTTCTTAAAGTGGATCTTCAATGTGATTTTCCTATAATCAGCGCAACTTCTCCATTTATCTTTCTTTCTTACTTCCACAATTTGTTTGAGTATTGATACTGACCTTTTGCTTCCAGACATTTTAAAATTGTTATATCCTCAGCTATATTACTTGTACCTTTTTTCCCCCTATAGTTGTAACATGCTCTTTTTCCTTGGTTGCATTTTGAACTCTTCTAGCACAAAATCTTGTAGATGGCAAAACTCATCAACTTCAGATTTTGTCAACGAATTTGTTTTGCTACTCTTGAAAAAACTTGGGCTAGTCCACCAAAAGATATGCTTTCCTCTATATCTATGTATGTATGCTAGTATATTAACTCTTATGCCATTCCTGTGCATCATCATCTATGTACGTAGAAGGCTGAACTGAATGTTGCATATGCTTGCCCAAACGTTACACCAGTGAATTATTACATTTAACCACATATATGTTTTGATCTTCAGGATATAGTCAAACGTTATAGAACCAAATGTTTTGATACTTAGGATGTCTTTAGCTATGTTCTAATTGTTATCCTGGCTTCTAGAAATATTATTACTTGGTTGTTATCTAACCAAGTATTTATCAGATCTATGACTGGAGAAATATTACAGTACCCACCTATATATTTCATTACAGATAAGAGAAGTATTTTATATGAGAACACAGCTACCAATCCTTGAATGTTCATTTCTTTGATAATCCCATTGTTGGTTTGTGACAGTTGCAACTTGAAGGAGTACACGTCGACGAGGAAAAAACAGTTGAAGACCCCGATTTGCTTGCTGAGGTAAAGTTCCTGACCCAATTTGTTGGGAATTTTTTCAGTTCATGGTTCACACATGGAATGTCAAGACTATTAAGATGGAGTGAATCATGGAATAACTTCCACCCGCTGTTTGCTGCTGCTCCGCTATTTATTTGGGTTGCTATAGTGATTCAGATCTTACCTTAGTATCTAGAAATTAATATGTTTCCTTAACTAAATTACTTTTCAACCAAATCTTATGTACAGATGATGGAAATTAGGGAGGAAGTTGAAGAGGCTAATAGTTCTGAGGCACTTAATCAAATCCAGGCTAAGGTTTGCTGCAATGTTGCATATTGGCCATTTTGAACTGGAAAATTTATTATTTCCTCACTTTTCTGATAAAATAGATACAAAGAAAACTGGAAGCCTGGTCAAATTCCTTTCTAGAAGCATTCAACAAGCGCGACTTTGAAGGTGCAGTTACTTCTACGCAGAGAATGAGATATTATGAGCGGGCTATTGAAGCAATTGTAGAGAAGCTCTGATTTTTTAAGGTCACCAATGAGATACAAAATGAATGGAGTTTAAATTATTTGATCGCAACTAAGTTGGCCTATGCTGACCCTTCTAAATATACGACTCTCTTTTCTCCCTACCGTTCAACAAGAGCTATAGATCTTCACAGCTTCATCATGCTATACAGTGTATAACAATGTATTTTTTTTTTTCTGGCTACTTCCGTTGATTAATAAGAGTGATAGATCATCACTGCATCATAAAGCTCACTGTAGTATTTTTTTTGTTTTGCTATTATCTTAATTGTTGAGATAGTAAACATGCTTCTCCTTGTTTTTTGGTGCTAACATGTATCTGAATTTGTATCACAATTATACTCTGCAGTTTTCATCATAAAAAGAAACAGAAACTTTGTACCACAAAGGCGAGTTGTACGTTAAAGGTTTTGTGCTAACTTGGTGCCTGTTCATGTATTTTGGGTGTCTATAAGTTTACCCTCAAAAGATGGGCTACATATCTGTTTATATATGTAGATGATTTTTCACTTTAGAGTTTAAACAGAAATTTTCATATAGGGTAAAGAAGTTTGGGGTAATTGTAAAAAAAATAAAAAAATTGGGATAATTGCGGAAGGGGGAGGACACGCCAAGTCACGTGGGGTGTGGGTGCCAAACGATTTGGCGCATGGGAGGCGCCAAGTTTTCTTATCATCCAAGATTTATGAGATAATAGTTATTATCTATATTAGATGACAAATAATTAAAATTATCTATATGAATGAAATATTTATAATAACAAGTTATATCATAAAAACATTATCAGATAACAGTTATTATCATCATTATATTTTTTATGATATAACTAAAAGCTAATTTGTTATGATAAATATCCCGTTTATATAGATAATTTTAATAGAACAAATAGATGATTTTAATAGAAACTCGTTGTTAATTTAAATTTGACAAATATAATTAAGCTATCAATATTTTTTTTTTAAAATAACAAACAGGTAATACTACAATATTATCATTCAAAATATAATTTTTTAAAAACATATTTAAAATTTATTATGATAATTTGGACAAATTACATTCAAAATTATAAATTAACCCCCTATTCCCAACGCGCCAAGTGACTTGGTGCCCACTCCCCACGAGTTAAGTGACTTGGCGTGTCCTCCCCCTTCCGCAATTATCCCAATTTTTTTTTTCCTTTTTTACAATTATCCCAACTTCTTTACTCTATATGAAAATTTCTGGAGTTTAAAGCCATCTGTCTCGGTGTTACGCCGTTGTGACATAACCAAAAGTCGAGGTTTCAATACTTCATGGGATGTCATCCCACTAACATAAGGTAATAGTCTCTTTGTAGTATTATACTACAACCCAACATGGGACTACCTGCCCCTTCGGTGCTACACGGCTATAATATGGCTCGAAGTCGAGGTCCTACTTCTTGTCGTGTCACGTCATTGTAGCATGAGGGACTATCTTCTTTGTAGTGTTGTGCTACTACTCTCTAACTTTCATCATGAGTCTTACTATCCCTGTGCGGTGCTACGCCACTATGACATGACCTGAAGTCACTGACGGAGCCAACATAGGCCCAGCGGGGTCATGTGACCTCACTCAATTATATATATATATATATATATATATATATATATATATATATATATATATATATATATATATATATATATATATATTCCTTCTTTTGGTTGTGTCTACGCCACTGACTTCTAGCTACAAGTAAAATATCAAATTGTTAGAAGTCAGTGGCGTAGACACAACCAAAAGAAGGAATATATATATATATATATATATATATATATATATATATATATATATATATATATATATATTATATTACTTGGAGCTAGAAGTCAGTGGCGTAGACACAATTTATAATTTTCATTATTAATTGTTTTACTCTTAGCCACTTATATTACGAACGAGTAATAATATGATGTTTTACTCGTGTTACTTGTAGCTCCAAGTAGCTGATTCATGCCATAATGTTGTCCTTAATTGCTCTTAAATGACAAGATTTAATTTGCTCTTAGATGGAATGAAATTGTTTTCTAATATAACATTCTTCGATTAAAAAAAAAGTAAAGTTAGAGTAAATTAGTGGTTGCAAATGAAATATTTTAATTTTGTTTTTCCTTGAGGGAGAAAACAATATTTAATTTTCATAAGACCCTAGGATGACAATGTTCATGACTAAAATGGTAGGATCCAAGTATGAATTTTAAGATACACTGAATCTTTTCGATCAAATGGTCAAAATTGATAAAAAATGATCTTGTATGACCTGACTGGGTTAACAATGAAGTTTAAGATATGATTATATTGGGCTAGAATTAATTTACACTTTATTGCCAATAGTATTTTGAAGTGAATAGAAAAAATGAGCAGCTACAATAGGAAAAAAAAAAGAATAGACTACCAATATTAGGTATCGAAAATAGGATTTGTGACTAATTTCTGCAAAAAAAATTCTATACATTTTTATTTTGAATTAAAAAAATTTATAGTCGATTTTGACCCCGCTGCACCCAAATCCTGGCTACGTTACTGCCTGAAGTCGAGTTCTCACCTCATATGATGTTACACTACTGTAGCATTAAGTACTTGCCCCTTTGTTTACCTACTTCTATTTCATGCCAAAACAAATCAAGAGCCATATTTTATTTTTGAAAACTTAATCAAAAAGTCGTATTTTCTTCTTTAATTATTCAAGTAATAGAGACAATTCATAATAAGAAACATAGAAACATCACTTATACAATGATTCTTACCCACGGTCGACTGCCATCTCTGCAACTAAAAAGGATTAGAACAATTTGCATATATCTAATTTTATGCCCTCTCTACATCTATTACGCCCCGCTCCCGTAGGAGCGATCGTCCTCACTAAGGCGTGATGCCGCACGAGCCTAGATTGCGCTCGTGCAAGGCAGGTTCCATAACGGCCGATTTCAGCGGCTGCGATGGGGTCATCGCACAGAAGTCCCATGCAGAGACATTGAATAATAGCAACGGAAATTAGAACACACAAGTTATTCAATCGAAGCTCTTTATTGATATTGAAACAAAGGTTACAATGGGGCGCAAGGCCAAGATTACAAGTCTCTCAAGCTCACTCATCTCACATTACAAGTCACTCAGCTCTCTCTCATCTCTCAATGCAGATCTTGAGCCAGCGGATGCTTCGGAAGGTGACGTCCATACATTATGTCCTGCATAAGTCTTGAATACATGCGACCGCACGCTTCGAATCGCCAAGGAACTCCATGCCTCGACGCATCCAAGCGAGCTCCGCGCCACGAGCTTCTACCTGTGCCTGCACATGAAAACTATGTGGGTGTCAGTACTCAACTGTACTAGTGGAATGAGCTCCTCGCCCACCCATACAAAACCAACATGTTTGATTTACTTCGTGCAATATAGTCCCTTCTTATCAATTGTCTTTCTAGTCTTATCTTAGGATCAGTTTTATGACCGACGCCTTGGCCTATTTTGTGTCTCTAGACCATCCCGTGCTTGCAACAACAACGTCGACTCAACAACGTTAACCTATCAAGTCGTGCTTGCCTTTCGGCATAATCAGAGACGCGAACTACGCGATAGTACCCAATTCCTTATGACCGTGCTCCCAATCCATCGTACCGTGCCTCGCAACTCAATGTGACTTAACCATATCGCCGCCTCGCGGCCCTTGCTACTTCAATCACCAACTGACCCAAATCAAGACTTGTGGGCTAACTGTCACTCGACCGACTTTGTCTTGCGACGTTTCTTGACTTAAACTTAAGACGACTCAATCAAACTTATGCAGCTTATATGCCAACAAATTAAGACTCGACGCCATATCTCGTGCCGAAGCACGTTGCCTACGTTGCAGCCAAATCTTAGGCCCAAATATTGTGTTCTAACCGTACACGTACATTCAACTCAACTCAATCCAAAGGCACATATGCGGTTTGCCGCCATGCCGACTCATCTATATAAATTTGGTCAGTGACTCCCAGAGCCATCTTGGACTCCTTTACCTTGTTAGGCGGCCGCCCTTGCCAGCGCGAGTAGCGAGCTCCGCTGCAAGACTCTGTGCTAACTTGTGCGGTCATCCAGCACTGCTAATCCTGCTTCTTAAGAACCGGTCCCCGTCCGCTAGGGTCACCTGTAGCTGCCATTCCCAGAAAACTTAGAATATTTTCTATTACTATTTATTTTATTGGAATGGTGATTTTTAGATTTTATAGATAATTATTTAGTTAATTATTACGGTAGATGATTTCAGCCCTGGTGGAGTTTTGGAGTGCATGATGACTAGAAATCGTGGCACGGATAGTGCAATGGCGTGCTTTAGCTAGTGTAGTAGTCCTGCCAAGGAAGGTCGAGCCATAGTGATGTCCTAACTAGGAAAACCAGGCCAAGCTGCGACGTAACTCTTACCGAAAGTTTATTTATTTATTATTTATATTATAGAGTTTTAGAAAAATCGGTTATACTATTTTAGACCGGACTGGACCCGAACTGAGCCCAAACCCATGTAGTCTTGCGACACGTCCAATGACATTCGTGTTAATGGAATTTGATATGAGGGTGTTGCAATTCGTTTTAAGGATTTAGTGAATATTTTCTAGTATTCGTAATTAAATATTATTATTAGTGATATTCGATGACTTTTGCATAAAATAGGTCTTCGTACATTTCGGGATTATTAGACTGCGCATAATGGGATGTATACACCATTATTGTTTATTGAATTTCGTTATACTTATTATTATTTTATTGAGATTATTATATATATAATATTATTTTATTGTTACGGGTTATATTAATTTTGTCAATTAAATATTATTAAATATAGATAGATATATATATATACAGTGATATAAATAATAGAAATATACGTAGTGATTTATTATATAGATAAATATATATAGTAATATGTGTGTGTGTATATATACATATATATAGAAGGATAATTGTATGGGTATATATATATATATATATATATATATATATATATATATATATATATATATATATATATATATATATATTTACACACACACACATATATATATATATATATATATATATATATATATATATATATATATATATATATATATATATATATATATATATATATATATATATATATATATATATATTTATATATGTGTGTGTGTGTGTGTGTGTGTGTGTATTTGTATATATATATATAAATGTATTATATAAATGAGTGTAAATTTCATGTATATATAGATATATTATACATATATGTACGTTTGTATGCATATATAAAATATTATATATGTGTACATGAATATATATATATATATATATATATATATATATATATATATATATATTCATGTACACATATATAATATTATATATATATATATATATATATATATATATATACACTTGATAATTAATAAGAATAAATAGGAAAAACCACTTAGTTTCCTCCAGCCCCCAGGGCCCAACCCCGGGTCGAGCTATCCAAACCCAAGCCTGTACAAACTCGAGCAGGCCCACCTGCTGAACCCCCCATAGCACAGTAAGGAATTTTCCCTGCTCGGCCAAACCGCTGAACCCGAGTATAAAATATGGAGTGATCGAGAGATCGAGAGGTCGTGAACCCAAAACCCTAATACAACTTCCACGCCGTGCGTACCCCAGCCAACCTGGCGGTCGCTCGCCGCCGGCGCCGCCACCACGCGCGGCCGGGAGCCACCGCAGCAAGGCCGCGAGTGCACAGGAAACAGCAGAGACCGCAACGGCAGCTGCAGCAACTAACCCAACTTCACCGCATGATTTCGCGACGGTCGACTGATCGTTTTCTGATCTTTCTCCTCTGGTACGAAGTCAACATATACATCTTCACATTCTTTCAATTACTTTGTATATAGATACGCTAGATCGGCCAGGAAATCAGCGCAAACATCGCGAAAATATCTGTTAAAAACAGGACAAAATACTAATCTCAAACCCTGTTTTGGAAGAAGGATTTTGGACAGACCATTAGGTTATTTCGAGAACTAATTGAAGACAGTCCTAGACAACCTATAGGGCTTCGATTCCTATTTTGTGGAATCGGATTTCGTCGACTGTGCGTCGAGAAATCGGATTCCGAATTTGACGAAAAATCTGTTTCAAAATAGTGAAAATATTAAAAAAATTCATCCACACGACGTGCGTCCCGCCATTCCGGGCAACGTGGTCGCGAACGGAAAGTATTGAAAGCTGCATAACGGCTTCGTGGTCGTGTGGGCTTTGACGGAATTCAAATTGGTCGCGTGTGCGCGACGAATTTGATGCGTATCCGTCGAAATTCACCGTATCGTGCACTTTGTAAATTCTCCAATTACTTTGTGCACGCTCGTCGGATCGAGACGAAACTTGCGCCAACAGGACCGTATCGTTTTTCTGGTCCTGTATGCCAGGTTTGGTCCAATTCTGAGACAGTTGATAAAATTACCGTTTTGCGGGCCCTACGGTTCCACTCAACGGGCAATTTTGTGCACGGCCCGCCGGAATCCAACTTTAGACATACGGTTGGGTTCATATCGAAAAACTAGATCCGTAGACATATAGTTTGATGACTTTAGAGACCGTTGACTCTGGCACGCTTTTCGGTGCAAAGCGGGTCCAACGACGGACATCGTTTTGATCCGAAATTACCGTTTTGCCCCTGTGTCCAAAATTGGACTTAAGGACAGGCGATCCTAGCTATTTTGACTATTCTGAGAACATTGGTAATGTTTATTTTAGCTTCCGGGGACTGTTGTACGGGTTTTGACTATTGTGGCACATTGAGTAGTTCAGACTGTCGGTTTCACCAACATAGGACCACAGGCGAGTACAGTTTATTGTCTGCATTTCGATATTGATCTTTACTATATTTCATTGATTAGTCATTGGTTATGTGGTTATTTTCTATTATAAATTGTTGAGTCGGGAATGAGAAGTACCAAGGATGTGTGATCTGACCTTACACCGTGTAGACCGTGTAGACCGTATTGCATTTATTTCTTGTAGACAGTGTAGACAATGATTTATTTAATTGTAAAGTAGACAGTGTAGACCATGATTATTATTGCATTTAAACTGTGTAGATCGTGATTATTATTTTGTAGACAGTGTTTCTTTATTGCAATATTTTCTGTAGACCGTGTAACTGTAGACCGTGTAACTTTAGACCGTGTAACTTTAGACCGTGTAGACCGTGTCGCATAATTGTCCCGAGACCGATCACATATCAAAGGTACTTCTAACAGTGGGGAAAGTATATGTGTCTATTTATTTACTATTGATTTTCTGTCTTTCCTTACGACTTTACTGTTTAATTTCAAAACTCATGATTGATGTCTAACCTTTGTTTTATAGTCATTTTCTTTATTTGAAATTGCATTCAGTGAATTGTGCTCGTTCCATTCCTGACTGGAAACCAACATTTTCAGGTTAGCCGGGCATTCACTTAGCTTGGGAAGTGACATGAATACTTGCAGACAAAAGCCTAGAGACTAGCTAGATAGTAGAGTTGTAGTCATTCATTTATTTGTACAAGTTTATATTTTTTCTGCAAATGTAAAACTTGTGATCGTTGTAAATTAAATTAATTATGTGAATGAGCATTATTTGTGATTTTGATCTTCATGGCCGTGACAGCGTTCTACCGCCGACATTGCGGCGTAGGCTGGCTTGGGCACGTCTTGTATCCGTTTAAAAAAAAAACCGGTACGGATCGTGACAAGTTTTTGTGGTGGCCCATGCAGGTCCGTTTTCGCAAATCATGCGAACTCGTGATGGTACTTAAGTTAGTCGTACTATTGCGAGCCCGCGACTAGAAATGCTCATTCACGAATTAGGATTAATTTAATTTACGAGAATGACTAGGACTAGGAGTTCCTTATACAAATTGACCAATGGGTAGTCTAGGCCATGCAATTTAGATAAGCCGTTATTAATTTAGGTAGTTTGTCAGATCCCCATAGATACACTATTATCTCTCGATATGACGACACGATCCAAGGTGGATAGATTATTCACTTGGTGAGACAGGGCTTCATAGAAATAGTGATCTAACCTCGATAAATTGTACAATTCCTTCTCTTTGCCATTAGATATCGTCCTCATATCTTAGTCAAATTGCCTACTTAGTTCCTATTTGCCCTAAGAATTATTATTTTATGTTATCCATAGATGAACCTCGAGTTAGTTTCGATTCAGGTTTTCCTCAAAGGCTTGAGTACACACGGAATAGATATTAGAATGTTTGTATACCTTTGTCTTCAGTTATTTCCTCTATGTTCATCTTTTATTCTAAGGATTATAACTGATAGATACTTACGCTTTATTTCATAGTCGACTTGTTTGAATCTCTAGGAGCTTAGGAAATTTTACAGATATAGTTAAAAGAATGTTAGTTAACTTATAATGACAGGACAGCAGCGCACTGTCGCCATTCAATTGAATTTTGGAGACTATGGATACACTGCAGCCAGCAGCGCACTGGCGAGACACAACCCCTAGAGGTGAAATTAGTTTAAGAAAATATAGGTGATGAGATATTGCCAAAACTATGGCTAGTGGTCCTCTCTTGATCGTAGATACCCTTGAGCCAATATTGGATAGAGTTAAGAAGTGTTCAATTTTGTATCATGTTGAGTCACGAAACCAAGGGTTTACCACAGCCAGAGTATACGGGCGTGGCGTAATCCGCGGTGAAATGACTTCAAACATGATTACAAGTTTGGGATACCATAAAGGATAGGACAGTGCCCTGTATGTTCTATAAGATCCGAAGCCAATAGAAGTGGAAGTTCTGTGAGATTGGATAGCGTGTCTCCCGACCTAGCATTCCGTGGTCCTTGTGATCTATTGACGAGGTAATTGACTGACACTAATAGGTTTACCTAGAATATGGAATTTAGAATGTCTATAACCCATTAGTAGACCAAGTCCTTGTGGATAAGAAGATAGTAGAAAGACCGTATAAGCAAGAACACCGGGTAAGGTTTGATTCTCGTAAAACTCGAACTATTTGTGCATTCTTTCAAAAATCTTGCATACTTGTATTTCGACTATCTTGACCAATGCTGCTACTATAGCCTAGTTTTGCAAGCTCACTCTGTTCTCGAGCTTGATTCAAGACATATGTTTAGTGGGGACGCCTGCTAACATATTGTCTAATCAGAATCAGTGTATTATGGTCTGATCAACCATGATGTATTTGGTTCGCACTTCATTTAATTATCCTACGTGGATGGAGATGTAGAGGTATCTAGGATCTCATCCGCGACTGCATTGACAATTCCTCTTGAATTATATGTTCGCCCTTGAATCACGACATTGTATTCAGTAACATCTCCCTTGAATTCTTTATTGTTTTTGTCTTTCACCGATTTGGAAAGACGGAAGCTCGTGATGGTAGAGAGATACAGAGTATTCCCATGACTATGATAATGGTAGGCACAAGTGTAGCTACCATCGGCCTGTCATGTGATTGAGTTACTCGTTCTCCCATCGACCCTCAAACTACTATTGAGACCTTCGAGCTATCTGAATTTGAGAATGATTAGGGCTTTACCTTTAGTCAGAACGCCAACCTAGGAGACTATCTATTCTCAAGAAACCAAATGTTGTGAGTCACTAACTATTTGCTGGAAGCTTGCCTTAACTAGCAACCCTTAAGCCTTGAACCAACCTTTCCTCGACCGAAGCCCACAGTTAGACATGAGATGAGTGGACAATATGGTAATCATTTACCGTGACACTCATCCCGAGATTGGTTTTCAACAAATATTGCTCTAGTTATGTGAATTTATTATTAAGACCTAACTAGTGTTGGAACACCACAGTCACTAGCTTAGCCAATACCATAGCTTAAATACCCTGTCATATTATGATCTACCAGCTGTCAACAGCAATGCATGATCACTACAACTCATGTATACTGTGGTCAAGCATATCATTCTATTTTATCGACCATGTGTCATTTTACACACTCGTTTTCCATTTATTGAGGAACGATCCTTGACTTGACTATATCTACCGTATTTCGTTACGCCGTGCCTTATTCCCTATTAACAAAGAGTCGAGGTACATAATTCGGACTTTGGGAACCCTCTAACCTCAATATTCCTAAGACCATGTCCTATTTTAAGGTGGGTAGACTGTAAGTCCTCTAAAATTTTTAGGATATACCAGGATTGCCGAGTGATTAGAATAACTTCCTTTAGGATGATGATTAGTGCCCTTGGACTCCCACATTTCTTTTAGATCACTTTGTGTCCCCGGCCGTGTCATTAATATTCGGAGCACGAGACCAGCTGTTACCTTCCAATAAATTACATATGCAAGATCTAGACGAGTCCACCTTCATCTAGGTATATCATGTCCCACTCAAACACGTCCCCTTATACTCTATTTTTATGGTACGACTTTCAGGACGGAAGGACGAGTTATAACCCTTACCATAATACCGGTATGCTTTCCGACTTTCACTAAAGTCTCAACTCTGACTCAATTTATCCGACCCAATATATGGTTGTGATCGACTGGAAGCCCACTACGCACATGTCACTAGTGTGCCATTTAATTGTGTCTTCTTGTGCTACTTAAACATAAAAGTCACGGAAGGCGCATCTTCAGGGCTTACAAAACCTATTTAACCAATCCGACTGCCCAACAAGCTCAACTACTTGGGTGGAAAACTATTCTAGGTTACCCTAACAAAAAAAAATAGTTTATCGTTGGGACCTTGTTCAGTCCATATAGATTAAAATCCAGGGTTCATCCAACTAATGATTGGTGTCCAATCGGAGAACCCATTTAGATCCAGTTAAACCCGTCCATGCATACCACCATAGTTGACTATTAAATCGGACTATTTGAGATAGGTCCCTGTACCTATTACGTAGCCTTCCTCTCGTAGAATGTGAAGTCATTCGTAACCCTTATCCCGTCTACCTAGGAGTCGCGATACGACCTTGTATTGTATTTATATCCCTTGTTTGTGTTTAAATAACCACGGGATAGATCACAATCTTGATTTCTCCAATTTCTATTCTATTATAAAACCTGTTCAGAATTTCGAAGACAGAACTTTCGTATTGTACGGATTTCAAGCCCCTCTAAGAAACGAAGGGTTCTTGATTTAGCAAGTGACTGGACGAGAGTAGCCCAATCTAGCAAATAAGCCAATGGTTTATAAACTTTTTCTGTCTACATCATTGGATATCCTCTACCGCTCTGGAGGCTTTATATTCGCTCTCGATTATTTTTCCTTATCTTCCTGACCTTCCTATTGTAGAGTGACAAATGGTCATGCTTATTAGAATTTACCAATATTTTTAGCTACTTATGTAAATTCGTTGTTTGTTAGATTTTGGGTTATTTGATAGATATGAGAGATTTATAGGTGCCGTATTCAGTAGATATCAATTGGTAGCAATTATAGCAAATAGTTGGATGATTATAAAATTTTAGTAACATAGCTTTGAGGGAGTAGTGTGACCAAAGGTGGGTAGAAGTCCTCGAGATTTTTGTAGTTGCCGAAATGGCCAATGAGAAGGATATAAAATATTTTTGAGGAATTAAATTTAAGAAGATTAAGGTAATAGTAGAACTCCTTTTGAATTTAAGGAATAGTTATGAATTAAAATTTTGAGTACGAAATTATTTTAGGGTGGGTAGATTTGTAGCCGCCCTTCCCAGAAAACTTAGAATATTTTCTATTACTATTTATTTTATTGGAATGGTGATTTTTAGATTTTATAGATAATTATTTAGTTAATTATTACGGTAGATAATTTCAGCCCTGGTGGAGTTTTGGAGTGCATGATGACTAGAAATCGTGGCACGGATAGTGCAATGGCGTGCTTTGGCTAGTGTAGTAGTCCTGCCAAGGAAGGTCGAGCCATAGTGATGTCCTAACTAGGAAAACTAGGCCAAGCTGCGACGTAACTCTTACCGAAAGTTTATTTATTTATTATTTATATTATGGAGTTTTAGAAAAATCGGTTATACTATTTTAGACCGGACTGGACCCGAACTGAGCCCAAACCCATGTAGTCTTGCGACACGTCCAATGACATTCGTATTAATGGAATTTGATATGAGGGTGTTGCAATTCATTTTAAGGATTTAGTGAATATTTTCTAGTATTCGTAATTAAATATTATTATTAGTGATATTCGATGACTTTTGCATAAAATAGGTCTTCGTACATTTCGGGATTATTAGACTGCGCATAATGGGATATATACACCATTATTGTTTATTGAATTTCGTTATACTTATTATTATTTTATTGAGATTATTATATATATAATATTATTTTATTGTTACGGGTTATATTAATTTTGTCAATTAAATATTATTAAATATAGATAGATATATATATACAGTGATATAAATAATAGAAATATACGTAGTGATTTATTATATAGATAAATATATATAGTAATATCTGTGTGTGTATATATATACATATATATAGAAGGATAATTGTATGGGTATATATATAAATATATAAATATATATTGTCACCTCCAGTTTTCGAATTAGGGATATTTTTGTCATTTTCAAGTTTTATAATTTTTTAGGAATTTTATTTGATTTTATATGATTTTTAGGAATTTATTTGAGTCGGTTTGAATTTTACCCAATTCGGACTCAAGTTGGAGACCCGGGCAGCCTGAACACTAGTGGGACCCACAAACTAGCTGGACTTGGCCCACACACTATCATAATTAGGCTAGAAACCATAAACCCTATTTCCATGGCTTAATTAGTCATTTTAGAGGCTTAATTGGTCAATTAGAAACAAATCGAACCGAACCGAACCAAACCCGAACCTACTTAAACCAAGTCTATTGGGTTGGAGGGTTATTGGATCCACCCACAACCCAATAACCCCCCTCACCATGGCCGGCCACATGAAGGAGCAACCCCCCCCCCCCCCCCCCCCATTCCTTCACAACCAAGTAACTCTCTCTCTCTCAAAAAATTCCATTTCTTCTTCCAAGCTCTTCTCCAAGGAAACCTAGCATAGGTATGTCATTAAATTTCCATTTATTACTCTTTTGTATTTATGTTCTTCACAATAAATGTTGAGAAGTGAATTCTCTACACTTTGCCCCTAGGATTGGTAGGTTTTCCTAAAATCTAGGTTAAGGATTTAATTTGGGGCTTTCCTATTTGAGAGTGGTATATATATATATATATATATATATATATATATATATATATATATATATATATATATATATATATATATATATATAATTATAGGTATATGTGTATTTGTGTGTGGAGTGAGAGAATGGTGGTGGTGTATGAATGAGAGTGGTGGTGGTGGATATGTGTGAGAGTGTGTGTGTGTTTATATATATATATATATATATATATATATATATATATATATATATATATATATATATGTGTGTGTGTGTGTGTGTGTGTGTGTGTGTGTGTGTGTGTGTGTGTGTATGTATATGGAGATGTGTGTGTATGTATATATATGTATATAGATGAGTGTGCGTGTTGTGGAGATAGATATATGGTCATATATATATATATATATATATATATATATATATATATATATATATATATATATATATATATATATATTTATATATATATATATATATATATATAGATAGATAGATAGATAAATAGGTATATAGATATGTATATATATATATATATATATATATATATATATATATATATATATATATATATATATATATATATATATATATATATAGAAGAGAGTAGAGGAAGAAGTAGGAAGTGAAGAAGAAGTAGAAGAAGAAGAAGAAGGAATGCAACAGCAGCAGTAGAAGCTGCAGGGGCAGCAGCACTGGCAGCAGCCAGTGAGGAACCCTCCCCCCCTTTTGCCCTTTAAGCCTATTTAACCCCCCTTATATATATATATATATATATATATATATATATATATATATATATATATATATATATATATATATATATATATATATATATATAAGTAGATAGATGGTTAGAATTAGAATAGAATAGGAGAAGAAGATTAAGGAAAAGAATAAGAAGAAATTAGAAGAAGAAGGATTAGAAGAAGTTGGAAGTTGAGAAGAATAAGAAGAGTAGAAGAGTTAGAAAAGGAAGAATAAGAAGAAGATAGAAGAAGTTAGTAGGATATGAGAGAAAAAGAGAAAAGAAGATTAGAAAGGAGAATGAGAGAATTAGAAGAAGGAAGAATTAGAATTTAGAGTTAAGGAAGAGATTTTGAATGAGAGCTAAAAGAGAGTTTTTAGGAGAAGTCGAGTTAGAGAGCGAAACGGAGCTCCGAGTATCGGATTGCGATGAAACCTGGCGTAGGCCTAGGATACATGAATTAGATCTTGTGGATAGGCTCCCGAGTTGAAATTGGGGTCGTAGGGCGCCGGTATCGTGCCGTATCATTGCGTATCTTGAAATATTCAAGATATCGGCAATGGACCGTATCATGGACTGGATGTCCACGTTACCTAGGTATTTTGGTAGGTAACGTATGTATAGGTTAGTATCTTACTATCCAAGGGAGATCGGGTCAAAATATCAAGCGTAGGTAGGCTAACTAGATAATCGCCGAAGGTAGAATTTTACCCTTTTTAAGGATAAAATAGGGAATTGGCCCATGGCCAAGATTTGAGTTTTCAAGTCTAAGATGGACTTGGATATGGGTTGTAGAGGTTGGTAATGGGTAGAATTAGCCGTCTAAACCTAGTCTTGGCCCCGGTTGACCACGGTTGACTTTTTAGACTAAAAGTCAACTATGGGTCAACACTTTACCCAATTTAGTTCTAAATTCCATTTAACTTGGACAGTTGACTAAAAGTCAACTATTCGTCACCAGTGACCTAGGGTTGACCTAGAGTTGACCTAGAGTTGACCATAGTTGACCCGTTGACCAAAAGTCAACGGTAAGTCAATTTTTGACCTAGTTTGATTCGGATTGATTTCCAATGTCCTCCCATGACCAAGATTGACCCAACTAGACATGTCTTGACCTAGAATGACTAAATAGGATTTAATTTGATTTAACTTTACTTCCTAAACATAGTATTGATACGTCTTGTTCTCTATAGGTCCTCGAGACACTGTAGTTGATCCGGTCGACATATTTTATCATCTTACAGGCGAGTACATTCTCTGATACTTATTTCCAATTTATGATAACTGTTATGATTCATGTACTTAGTGTTGATATGCTTATTCCTGACACATGGTTCTCACGGATTGGTATTCCTGGATCCCGACGAGAGATGTTTCTCCTTCTTAGGTTGGGATGTATTGTGCAAGCTCCCTTGTAGCTCTTGCTCAATATATGGTCACTGATTCTGGAGAAGGCTAGCTACCTTCTCATTAGAATCCTGTGCAGTGACGTGTCCTGTTTGGATCCATTCTACCAGTTGGGGTAGGAGGAGTAGTAGCGTATGCCTGTGATCAGATCCATCCCGCATTCCCGAACAGTGTGAGTCATATACCGTACATATGACTTGCCATGCCAGTTTTTGACAGGTACCCAAGCCGATCACAAGCTGAAACTACTACTCACACATATTGGACATATGGCTTACCTTGACTTGTGTACATACCATGATCCCGTTCTATTTTCTTGTTCCAGCTCTAGCTCTACAGCTTACCATGCCATGATACATACATGTACACTCCATGATTTATTGTATATGCTCTATTTACAGTCTTATAGCTTTTATTCTATCTTGAGAACTGTTATGAGATATATGTACTCGTTCCATCCTGACTGGACTGTTGATAAAATATTACAGATGCCGACGAGGGAGATTGCAGTACCTACTACGGTCCGGACGACGTAGTGGGCCTAGACTTGGTCCCGCAGGGCGTAGGTCCGCCTGACGAGACCATACCATTTGTTTAGTTAGAGTAGGTCTTTGTACTGGACCTTGTCTCCAGTTACTTTTGAGACTGTATTACTTTTGGACTGTATTAGAGACTGGACTTGTATATTATTTGTATTTGGACTTGACAGGTTATATTTTATCGTCTTGTTGTCTTTATCTTTCAGTCTTTACTTATCATCTTAGAGTTGTGATTGAGCACTTATATATATTCATTGCTTGTCCTCCGTTCGGAGTTGACCATATTCTTGACAGGTTTTGTTATATATATAAACTGTTGTCAGACTAGAAAATCCACAACGTTCCACGTCGTTTTTCCGGTGAGGGCTGGGCGTTGTCGTGTCACGTTCCCTTTTAGCGGGTGCGGGTCGTGACACGTTTTAGGTGTGGCCCACGCAGGTCCTGAAGTCGCAATTAGTGCGATGTCGTAGCGGCACTCGTCTTAGAGTGTTGACTACGAGCCTGTGTTACACATAAGAGGTAGTAGGCTAAGAGTGCTCAATCACAGTAGGATATTTCCTTGCTTATCTTGCTTACCGTCTTTGATATTGATTTACTGTTTTCTAGCTGTCCTCCTTAGATATAATCCTTCATGTGCCATATTGATATTTTCTTTTCAATCTGTCTCCAGGATGGTTATGACTCATTCTTCTGGCGAGGAGCATGGGGAGACGGAGAGGTCTGCCACCTCTGGCGGACAGGCTCCGGTCACTTTCCCGGCTGATGGGACTTCTGTTGGGGCTCTCGGGGGTACTCCTCCAGCGCTCTCGATGACCGTCCCTGGGGCCATTGCGGGTGCTCTTCCCGTAGTGCCGGGGGCTACGGCGGGAGTTGCCGGGGACGTTCTTCCTCCTCAGCAGGGGACTCCTCCGGTGATGGTGGGAGCTATTCCTCAGTTGCCTTCTCTGCCCACAGACATAGGGCAGATGCTCGCGTTCTTTCACCAGGTGCTGGAGTCCCAGCGGGCCCAGGACGAGGCTCAGTTGAGGCAGACAGAGGCCATGCGCCAGGGCATGGAGGATGCACATAGGTTGGCTATGGCGACAGTGGAGCATGGGGCTCCATAGAGGGAGGTACAGCAGCAACAGCCGAAGATCGGGGATATCCAGGCTTTCAAGAAGCTGGATCCGAGAGATTTCAAGAGGATCGAGGGCATTATTTATGCTGATGACTGGCTCGAGGATATCGAGCGCCAGATGAGGGCCTCCTGCCTGGCAGACGACCTGAAGGTCGAGGCGGTTGGTTTACAGTTGTTAGATGTTGCCCGGACATGGTTTCGGAACGAGCCGGCTTTTGCAGGAGAGGGCCATACTTGGGCTGAGTTTCGGGCCCTGTTCAGAGAGAAGTTCTTTTCTCCCACGGACAAGATCGGCCTTGTGCGGCAGTTCCAGAACCTGCAGCAGGGCGGGATGACTGTGGAGGTGTATGCGGCAGAGCTCGGCCGGCTGAGCCGATACGCCGAGTACATGGTGAACGACCCGGTGATCCGAACAGAGCGCTTCCGGGAGGGATTGACATGGGATATCAAGATCCTGATCCCTTCCTTCTATGCGACATATGCAGAGGTTTATGCGGAGGCTCGGAAGGTGGAGAGGGAGTGGGGCTTGAAGCTGAAGAGGGATCAAGATTTGTTTTCGGGGGCCAGTAGCAGCGCAGGGGCTGCTAAGCGCCCTCAGCTTCAGCATCAGTCGTTCCAGCATCACCAGCAGCAGGGGCAGGCCAGAGCGTCTGTCTAGAGGGGTCAGCAGCGTCCGGGGCAGGATGATCCACCGTGCCACTTCTGCAAGAAGCCCGGTCACCTCTTCGAGTTCTGTAGGAGGAGACTGGGGCTGTGTCTCTTTTGCGGTGCCGCTGGGCATCAGATGCGGGAGTGTCCCAAGAACCCTCGTATTACTGGAGCAGCCCAGAGGGCACCTGTTCAGAGGGTACCAGCTGGCGTGCCGGCTGTTCAGCAGCGAGGTCCACTTCCGACCCAGCAGCAGCAGTTTGTTCAGGACCGCCAGCAGAGGGGTAGTCAGGGTAGAGCCTTTGCTCTTGCAACCGAGAAGATGGAGCCTATTGCGGATGTTGTCGCAGGTTCTATTCTGCTCGATTCTTTTCCAGCTTTGGCCTTATTTGATTCTGGTGCTACGTACAGTTTTATGTCTGTTTCTTTTGCTCTTAGGCACAATATTATTGCTGAGTATCTGGGTAGGACTTGCAAGATTATGACTGGGAATGGCATCATCCTAGTTAATAATGTTTGCAAAGGGCGGAGAGTTTCTTTGAGAGGCCGGGAGCTGAGTGCGTGTTTGCTCGTAATGCCACTTTCGAGTTACGATGTGGTACTCGGTATGGACTGGTTAAGCATGCACCACGCTAGCATCGACTGCAGAGGGGACAAGATTCTGTTTAGGCCGTCGGGAGAGCCGGAGTATGAGTTCACCAGGGGTGCAACGGAGCAGGAAGATGGATTCTGCGGAGCGTTGTTGGCGGGGCCGGTGTTGCCATATCCACTCATTGCTGAGTTTTTGGATGAATTTCCCGAGGAGCTGCCCGGGATGCCGCCAGATCGTGATGTTAAGTTTTCTATAGATTTAGTGCCGGGTGCTGAGCCTATCTCCCAGCACGTCTATAGAATCAACAACAGTGAGTTAGCGGAGCTGAAGAGACAGATCGACGAGCTGGAGGACAAGGGCTTTATTCGATCTAGTTCTTCACCTTGGGGTGCGCCAGTTCTTTTCGTCCCCAAAAAGGATGGTACGGTACGTCTATGCATTGATTACAGGGCGCTCAACAACCTTACCATCAAGAACAAGTATCCTTTGCCAAGGATTGATGACTTGTTCGACCAGTTGAGCGGGGCGAGGGTGTTCTCGAAGATCGACTTGCATACCGGGTACCATCAGCTGAAGGTGAAGCGGGATGACATTCCAAAGACTGCCTTTCGGACCCGCTATGGCCAGTATGAGTATACCGTCATGCCGTTTGGGTTGACCAACGCCCCGGCGGTATTCATGAACTTGATAAACAAGGTATTTCATCAGTACCTTGACAAGTTCGTGGTGGTCTTCATTGATGACATTCTCATCTATTCGAAGACACTAGAGGAGCACGAGGAGCACCTAAGGATTATGTTGGACACTCTCAGGAGGGAGCAGCTGTATGGGAAGCTGTCCAAGTGCGAGTTCTTCTTGGATCGCGTGTAGTTCCTAGGCCATGTTGTCTCTAGCGAGGGGATTTCAGTGGATCCGAAGAAGATTTCTGCAGTGGAGTCCTGGTCTACGCCGAGCTCAGTAGCAGAGGTTCGAAGTTTTCTGGGTCTGGCAGGTTACTACCGGAGGTTCGTGCAGCAATTTTCCAGGATTGCCCAGCCGATGACCCGCCTTACCAGGAAGGACGAGGAGTTTGTTTGGTCCGATGAGTGCCAGGCCGCCTTCGAGAAGCTGAAGGCGAGGTTGACTACAGCTCCTATCTTGACACTACAATCTGGATCTAGTGGTTATATGATCTACAGTGATGCTTCAGGACGGGATTTGGGTTGTGTGCTTCAGCAGCACGGGAAGGTGATTGCCTATGCATCTAGGCAGTTACGTCCTCATGAGAGGAATTACCCTACCCACGATCTGGAGCTGGCAGCGGTCATCTTTGCTTTGAAGCTGTAAAAACACTATCTGTACGGAGAGCGAGTTGAGATCTATACTGACCACAAGAGCTTGAAGTACGTGTTTACCCAGAAGGAGCTGAATATGAGGCAGAGACGATGGTTAGAGCTGATGAAGGATTTTGATATATCCTTACAGTACCATCCGGGGAAGGCCAACGTGGTCGCGGATGCTTTGAGCAGGTATCCCGTGGCCATGTGTTTGATGATGGATCGTCACCTTCTTGCAGATCTGGAGAGCTTGGGTATAGAGGTGATAGTTCCAGGGTTCGAGGCGTAGATATGGGGTCTCCAGGTGCAGTCGAAGCTGATGGACAGAGTCAGGATAGCTCAGTTTGAGGATGAGGCTCTGAGAGTCATCATGGAACAGGTCCAGAGAGGACTGTTGGATGAGTTCTCTATAGCAGGGGATGGGTCGTTGAGGCATGGTACCAGATTGTGCGTGCCGAGCGGAGGACTTCAGGAGGAGGTTCTTCAGGAGGCGCACCGTTCTCAGTACTCTGTGCATCCCGGAGCCAACAAGATGTATAGAGACTTGAGACAGCATGTTTGGTGGTATGGCATGAAACGTGAGGTGGCTCAGTTCGTTTCGAGATGCTTGGTATGCCAGCAGGTGAAGGCCGGGAGGCAGAGACCCGGTAGATTGCTCCAGCCACTACCCATTCCTGAGTGAAAGTGGAAGCATATCACTATGGACTTTGTATCTGGGCTTCCGTGCTCTCCATGAGGGAAGGATGCGATTTGGGTCATTGTTGATCGATTGACCAAATTGGCCCACTTTTTGCCTTTCAAAGTGGGTTTGTCGACGGAGAGGTTGGCCGAGATGTACGTGCGACAGATAGTCCGATTGTACGGGGTTCCAGTGAGTATAGTCTCGGATCGGGATAGCCGATTCACTTCCCACTTCTGGAGGAGTTTGCAGCTTAGCTTGGGCACATCGCTCAAGTTCAGTACCACATACCACCCCCAGACAGACGGGCAGTCGGAGAGGATGATTCAGACCCTCGAGGATATGCTGCGCACCTGTGTCTTGGACTTCGGGGGATCTTGGGAGGACCACCTTCACTTGGTAGAGTTTGCTTACAACAACAGCTACCAAGCCAGTATAGAGATGTCACCTTTCGAGGCTCTATACGGACGGAGGTGCCGTACTCCCTTGTCGTGGGATGATGTCGGCGAGAGGGTTTTGCTTGGCCCTGAGATGGTAGTGGATGTTGCAGAGAAGGTCAGGGTTATCAGAGATAGACTTCGGGTGGCGCAGGATTGGCAGCGGCATTGGGCCGATAGCCACCGGAGGCCGTTAGAGTTTGAGGTATAGTTTAAATTTTTCTAGTATTGAGTTTGATTGTGACTGTTTTAGATCAAGCTCTAAGTCTTGTGTTTTGTTCTAGGTTGATGATCTTGTCTTTCTGCAAATTTCTCCGACGCGTGGCATGATTCGTTTTGGTGGCGGTGGGAAGCTTAGTCCACGATACATCGGACCATTCCGTATCCTGGGCAGGATCGGTGCAGTGGCTTACCGACTGGAGTTATCGCCCGCACTAGAGGGAGTGCACAGTGTGTTCCACGTATCGCAGCTGAGACGGTACGTGGCAGATCCCAGTCACGTCTTAGACCACTCCGAGATCGAGGTGGGACCGACACTCAGCTATCCAGAGAAGCCGGTTGAGATCTTGGACCGAAGAGAGAAGGTGCTCCGGAACCAGATCATTCCCTTGGTTCGCGTGGTATGGAGATACCACTCTCCAGGTGAGTCTACCTGAGAGAGGGAAGACGACATGCGGGAGCGATTCCCATATCTCTTCAAGCCTTGAGGTAAATTTCTTTCTTTTTCTTCCTTGTTTTGTTCATGATTGCTGTATTAGTCCTCATTCAATTTTGAGGACGAAATTTTTTTTAAGGAGGATAGATTTGTCACCCCCATTTTTCGAATTAGGGGTATTTTCGTCATTTTCAATTTTATAATTTTTTAGGAATTTTATTTGATTTTATATGATTTTTAGGAATTTATTTGAGTCGGTTTGAATTTTACCCAATTCGGACTCAAGTTGGAGACCCGGGTAGCCTGAACACTAGTGGGACCCACAAACTAGCTGGGCTTGGCCCGCACAATATCATAATTAGGCTAGAAACCATAAACCCTATTTCTATGGCTTAATTAGTCGTTTTAGAGGCTTAATTGGTCAATTAGAAACAAACCGAACCGAACCGAACCAAACCCGAACCAACTTAAACCAAGTCTATTGGGTTGGAGGGTTATTGGATCCACCCACAACCCAATAACCCCCCTCACCATGGCCGGCCACATGAAGGAGCAACCCCCCCCCCATTCCTTCACAACCAAGTAACTCTCTCTCTCTCTCTCAAAAAATTCCATTTCTTCTTCCAAGCTCTTCTCCAAGGAAACCTAGCATAGGTATGTCATTAAATTTCCATTTATTACTCTTTTGCATTTATGTTCTTCACAATAAATGTTGAGAAGTGAATTCTCTGCACTTTGCCCCTAGGATTGGTAGGTTTTCCTAAAATCTAGGTTAAGGATTTAATTTGGGGCTTTCCTATTTGAGAGTGGTATATATATATATATATATATATATATATATAAAATATATATATATATATATATATATATATATATATATATATATATATATATATATATATATATATATATATATATGTGTGTGTGTGTGTGTGTGTGTGTGTGTGTGTGTGTGTGTGTATATAATTATAGGTATATGTGTATTTGTGTGTGGAGTGAGAGAATGGTGGTGGTGTATGAATGAGAGTGGTGGTGGTGGATATGTGTGAGAGTGTGTGTGTGTGTTCATATATATGTATATATGTGTGTTTATATATATATATATATATATATATATATATATATATATATATATATATATATATATATGTATGTGTGTATATATGTATATGGAGATGTGTGTGTATGTATATATGTATATAGATGAGTGTGTGTGTTGTGGAGATAGATATATGGTTATATATATATATATATATATATATATATATATATATATATATATATATATATATATATATATATATAGAGAGAGAGAGAGAGAGAGAGAGAGAGAGAGAAGAGAGTAGAGGAAGAAGTAGGAAGTGAAGAAGAAGTAGAAGAAGAAGAAGGAATGCAACAGCAGCAGTAGAAGCTGCAGGGGCAGCAGCAGTGCTGCTGTAAACAGCAGCACTGGCAGCAGCCAGTGAGGAACCCCCCCTCTTTTTGCCCTTTAAGCCTATTTAACCCCCCCTTATATATATATATATAGATAAGTAGATAGATGGTTAGAATTAGAATAGAATAGGAGAAGAAGATTAATGAAAAGAATAAGAAGAAATTAGTAGAAGAGTTAGAAAAGGAAGAATAAGAAGAAGATAGAAGAAGTTAGTAGGATATGAGAGAAAAAGAGAAAAGAAGATTAGAAAGGAGAATGAGAGAATTAGAAGAAGGAAGAATTAGAATTTAGAGTTAAGGAAGAGATTTTGAATGAGAGCTAAAAGGGAGTTTTTAGGAGAAGTCGAGTTAGAGAGCGAAACGGAGCTCCGAGTATCGGATCACGACGAAACCTGGCGTAGGCCTAGGGTACGTGAATTAGATTTTGCGGGTAGGCTCCCGAGTTGAAATCGGGGTCGTAGGGCGCCGGTATCGCGCCGTATCATTGCGTATCTTGAAATATTCAAGATATCGGCAATGGACCGTATCATGGACTGGATGTCCACATTACCTAGGTATTTTGGTAGGTAACGTATGTATAGGTTAGTATCTTACTACCCTAGGGAGATCGGGTCAAAATATCAATCATAGGTAGGCTAACTAGATAATCGCCGAAGGTAAAATTTTACCCTTTTTAAGGGTAAAATAGGAAATTGGCCCATGGCCAAGATTTGAGTTTCCAAGTCCAAGATGGACTTGGATATGGGTTGTAGAGGTTGGTAATGAGTAGAATTAGCCGTCTAAACCTAGTCTTGGCCCCGATTGACCATGGTTGACTTTTTAGACTAAAAGTCAACTATGGGTCAACACTTTACCCAATTTAGTTCCAAATTCCATTTAACTTGGACAGTTGACTAAAAGTCAACTATTCATCACCAGTGACCTAGGGTTGACCTAGAGTTGACCTAGAGTTAACCATAGTTGACCCGTTGACCAAAAGTCAACGGTAAGTCAATTTTCGACCTAGTTTGATTCAGATTGATTTCCAATGTCCTCCCATGACCAAGATTGACCCAACTAGACATGTCTTGACCTAGAATGACTAAATAGGATTTAATTTGATTTAACTTTACTTTCTAAACATAGTATTGATACGTCTTGTTCTCTATAGGTCCTCGAGACACTGCAGTTGATCCGGTCGACATATTTTATCATCTTACAGGCGAGTACATTCTCTGATACTTATTCCCAATTTATGATAACTGTTATGATTCATGTACTTAGTGTTGATATGCTTATTCCTGACACATGGTTCTCACGGATTGGTATTCCTGGATCCCGACGAGAGATGTTTCTCCTTCTTAGGTTGGGATGTATTGTGCAAGCTTCCTTGTAGCTCTTGCTCAATATGTGGTCACTGATTCTAGAGAAGGCTGGCTACCTTCTCATTAGAATCCTGTGCAGTGACGTGTCCTGTTTGGATCCATTCTACCAGTTGGGGTAGGAGAAGTAGTAGCGTATGCCTGTGATCAGATCCATCCCGCATTCCCGAACAGTGTGAGTCATATACCGCACATATGACTTGCCATGCCAGTTCTTGACAGGTACCCAAGCCGATCACAAGCTGAAACTACTACTCACATACATTGGACATATGGCTTACCTTGACTTGTGTACATACCATGATCCCGTTCTATTTTCTTGTTCTAGCTCTAGCTCTACAGCTTACCATACCATGATACATACATGTACACTCCATGATTTATTGTATATGCTCTATTTACAGTCTTATAGCTTTTATTCTATCTTGAGATCTGTTATGAGATATATGTACTCGTTCCATCCTGACTGGACTGTTGATAAAATATTACAGATGCCGACGAGGGAGATTGCAGTACCTACTACGGTCCGGACGACGTAGTGGGCCTAGACTTGGTCCCGCAGGGCGTAGGTCCGCCTGACGAGACCATACCACTTGTTTAGTTAGAGTAGGTCTTTGTACTGGACCTTGTCTCCAGTTACTTTTGAGACTGTATTACTTTTGGACTGTATTAGAGACTGGACTTGTATATTATTTGTATTTGGACTTGACAGGTTATATTTTATCGTCTTGTTGTCTTTATCTTTCAGTCTTTACTTATCATCTTAGAGTTGTGATTGAGCACTTATATATATTCATTGCTTGTCATCCGTTCGGAGTTGACCATATTCTTGACAGGTTTTGTTATATATATAAACTGTTGTCAGACTAGAAAATCTACAGCGTTCCACGCCGTTTTTTCCGGTGAGGGCTGGGCGTTGTCGCGTCACGTGCCCTTTTAGCGGGTGCGGGTCGTGACACGTTTTAGTGGTGGCCCACGCAGGTCCTGAAGTCGCAATTAGTACGATGTCGTAGCGGCACTCGTCTTAGAGTGTTGACTACGAGCCTGTGTTACACATAAGAGGTAGTAGGCTAAGAGTGCTCAATCACAGTAGGACCTTTCCTTGCTTATCTTGCTTACCGTCTTTGATATTGATTTACTGTTTTCTAGATGTCCTCCTTTGATATAATCCTTCATGTGCCATATTGATATTTTCTTTTCAATCTGTCTCCAGGATGGTTATGACTCATTCTCCTGGCGAGGAGCACGGGGAGACGGAGAGGTCTGCCACCTCTGGCGGACAGGCTCCGGTTACTTTCCCGGCTGATGGGACTTCTGTTGGGGCTCTCGGGGGTACTCCTCCAGCGCTCTCGATGACCGTCCCTGGGGCCATTGTGGGTGCTCTTCCCGTAGTGCCGGGGGCTACGGCGGGAGTTGCCGGGAACGTTCTTCCTCCTCAGCAGGGGACTCCTCCGGTGATGGTGGGAGCTATTCCTCAGTTGCCTTCTCTGCCCACAGACATGGGGCAGATGCTCGCGTTCTTTCACCAGGTGCTGGAGTCCCAGCGGGCCCAGCACGAGGCTCAGTTGAGGCAGACAGAGGCTATGCGCCAGGGCATAGAGGATGCACACAGGTTGGCTATGGC
The DNA here is from genome assembly GCA_029216955.1 of Iris pallida. Classification (NCBI taxonomy): domain Eukaryota; kingdom Viridiplantae; phylum Streptophyta; class Magnoliopsida; order Asparagales; family Iridaceae; genus Iris; species Iris pallida. The sequence goes on along the minus strand of JANAVB010020198.1, from coordinate 12,989,308 downwards.
GGCAGTGGAGTGTGGGGCTCCACAGAGGGAGGTACAGCAACAACAGCCGAAGATCGGGGATATCCAGGCTTTCAAGAAGCTGGGTCCGAGAGATTTCAAGGGGACCGAGGGCATTATTTATGCTGATGACTGGATCGAGGATATCGAGCGCCAGATGAGGGCCTTCCGCCTGGCAGACGACCTGAAGGTCGAGGCGGTTGGTTTACAGTTGTTAGATGTTGCCCGGACATGGTTCCGGAACGAGCCGGCTCTTGCAGGAGAGGGCCATACTTGGACTGAGTTTCGGGCCCTGTTCAGAGAGAATTTCTTTTCTCCCACGGACAAGATCGGCCTTGTGCGACAGTTCCAGAACCTGCAGCAGGGCGGGATGACTGTGGAGGAGTATGCGGCGGAGTTCGGCAGGCTGAGCCGATACGCCGAGTACATGGTGAGCGACCCGGTGATCCGAGCAGAGCGCTTCTGGGAGAGATTGACATGGGATATCAAGATCCTGATCCCTTCCTTCTATGCGACATATGCAGAGGTTTATGCGGAGGCTCGGAAGGTGGAGAGGGAGTGGGGCTTGAAGCCGAAGAGGGATCAAGATTTATTTACGGGCGATTTTGTGCACGGCCCGCCGGAATTCAACTTTGGACATACGGTTAGGTTCTTATCGGAAAACTGGATCCGTAGACATGTAGTTTGACGACTTTAGAGACCGTTGACTCTGGCACATTTTTCGGTGCAAAGCGGGTCCAACGGCGGACATCGTTTTGATCCGAAATTACCGTTTTGCCCCTGTATCCAGAATTGGACTTAAGGACAGGCGATCCTAGCTATTTTGACTATTCTGAGAATATTGGTAATATTTATTTCAGCTTTCGGGGACTGTTGTACGGGTTTTGACTATTGTGGCACATTGAGTAGTTCAGACTGTCGGTTTCACCAGCAGAGGACCACAGGCGAGTAGTTTATTGTCTGCATTTCGATATTGATCTTTACTATATTTCATTGATTAGTCATTGGTTATGTGATTATTTTCTATTATAAATTGTTGAGTCGGGAATGAGAAGTACCAAGGATGTGTGATCTGACCTTAGACCGTGTAGACCGAGTTGCATTTATTTCTTGTAGACAGTGTAGACAATAATTTATTTAATTACAAAGTAGACAGTGTAGACCGTGATTATTATTGTATTTAAACTGTGTAGATCGTGATTATTATTTTGTAGACAGTGTTTCTTTATTGCAATATTTTTTGTAGACCGTGTAACTGTAGACCGTATAACTGTAGACCGTGTAACTTTAGACCGTGTAACTTTAGACCGTGTAGACCGTGTCGCATAATTGTTCCGAGACCGATCACATATCAAAGGTACTTCTAACAGTGGAGAAAGTATATGTGTCTATTTATTTACTATTGATTTTCTGTCTTTCCTTACGACTTTACTGTTTAATTTCAAAACTCATGATTGATGTCTAACCTTTGTTTTATAGTCATTTTCTTTATTTGAAATTGCATTCAGTGAATTGTGCTCGTTCCATTCCTGACTGGAAACCAACATTTTCAGGTTAATCGGGCATTCACTTAGCTTGGGAAGTGACGAGAATACTTGTAGACAAAAGCCTAGAGACTAGCTAGATAGTTGAGTTGTAGTCATTCATTTATTTGTACAAGTTTATATTTTTTCTGCAAATATAAAACTTGTGATCGTTGTAAATTAAATTAATTATGTGAATGAGCATTATTTGTGATTTTGATCTTCATAGCCGTGACAGCGTTCTACCGCCGACACTGCGGCGTAGGCTGGCTTGGAAACGTCTTGTATCCGTTTAAAAAAAAATGGGTGCAGGTCGTGACATCACCGTTCGAGGAAACTCTACCTAGTCGACAAGTTGTCCATGACCATGCAAGACTCGACTCAAACTGACATCTCACACAGTCTTTCTACCTCTAGTGTTACCATCTCTTTCAGGGCTAATTTCAACACTTCTTACATCTGAGACCTTGCCTCGGCGACCCAGTCGCGAGCATTCTTCTTTCTTGCCTCAACGACCCAGTCGTGAGCATTCTTCTTTCTTGCCTCAACGACCCAGTCATGAGTATTCTTCTTTCTTGCCCTATCATTTCACTCAACTCAAGAACAACTATTGAGACACTTTCCAAACTCAATAAATCAATCGTGGTCCATGCCTTAAAATACTAAGTCCGTGTCATCGTATCTTAAACCAACTTGAAACTCTATGTGACACCACCGTCCAAGTCATACTCTATATAACGGGCCTTACGATCGTAGGACTATGTGGTTATACCCAGCCGTAGAACTCATAGGACCGTGCCTGCTACTACTCCTGATAGCTTAACGTAACTTGCCTAACTTACTTTGCAACAACTTGACGAACAAAGGCTGCGTCAAGCTTTGCGTCGGAGGAACGTGCCGTGCACGCGTTCGACTTTGAACAACCAAGTTATTTAAGGTGCCTAGACTTATGCTACAAGCCGTGCAATACAACTTAACCCGCCGGCGAGTAGAGGCTATGCCACACCTTGGGCAAAAAGAACGTACATGCTTTATGAAGCATTTATGCGGGCGACGCCTATAAATTTGGCTAACTCTTAGCTTGTGGCGAATACCAACTTTTCCTTCTCCCAAGCCACGGGACGAAGGACCGAGTGTCATTTTCAAAGCACGTCGTGCACCAACTCTAAGCCGACCGTTGGACCTCTCCATATTCTAACTCAATTCGACCTGTCGGGATTATTCCCTTTAGCTATGTGGATTCGTCTATTTTACTATCAAGTCTACTTGTGCGAGTTGAAAACATGCGATTTATTATGTGAAGGCAAAGATGAGGCGAGTTCACCGAAACTACCCCACCTGAGCGAGCGGTCGCCTCGACCGAGCGATGTCTTCAAGCAGCCATTGCAAGGCTAAGTCTGAACGCCGTTAGCATTCCAATTCCTCCGATTGACTGAGCGGGACGGGGCACTACATCATACACCACTCAGAAAAAGTTTTGTCCTCGAAACTAACTGAGTACTTACTTATTGACTTAGCACTTTATTCAACATTCAAGAACTCTCGTACACGCTACGCCTATGCGTTTTCTCCATCCGAGCCACGCTCGTACTACCCTCAATCTTTTCTTTGAAACACTATTTCAAAATCCTAGACCCTTTTCTATTCCTCTAGTCTCACTTGCTTCAACGTATCACTTAGTTGGATCGTGCACATATTCCAGGCGTCCCCAAAATACATGTATTTCAGCCAAGCCTCGTGATAGAGAATCTGCCATCACCACTCGAGTCGGATCGTGCACATATTCGAGCGTCCCTGATATACGTGCATGTCAACCGAGCCTCATGAGTGGAGCCTCCACAATTTCTATCGCTCCACACCGGAACGTCTACCTAACCGCTAGGCTATGTCTTTCCGTCAGTATTGGAATCATAGTTCCTAAACAACGATATCAACACTGACCACATCCTAAGGTCAAACCAAGTTGATAGTATAGGGTTTTCTACCCAAGCTCACGTCACTCCGATTTCTAAACATCGAGCATAGATTTCCTACACACATCCCAACGTTCGTCGCACAGGGTCCGAGTCATTCAGCAAAGCCATCCTATTATAAGTTCACTCAACCAAATCTTCGATACATCAATATCGCTCGACCAACAACCGTTTCACATAGTCTATCTCTTCAAACACGTCCGACATAATCTGCCTATCAATCCTTCCAAGTCAAACACGCTACGACACAATTCATCGCTAAGCCATAATTCATATTTCATACTCTCTAAGTCATTTATCCCAATTCACGAAATCGATCACAAGGTCATCTAACTTAACAATACGTTGTGCCCCGATCTTACGCGAGTTCGATTATCCACGGTGGTTCATGAATCACCATGCAACGCTTCCGCTGGATAATCATCCTCATCGGGACGTAACTCTTGTTCGATTCTAGACTAATTCGTTCTCGATGCGCGGATTGGACCTACTCAATCCTCAAGTTTATTTCATTCATCAATCGCAAGTCCTAACATCCTCAAATTTTCCTTCGTATCAAACTGACAAGTCGAGACAATCAAAGTTGTCGCATCCTGATTTTTCGAGTTCGATCATTCCCGCGACATGAATCACCATGTCAGCGCTCACGCGGAATGATCTCCCCAAATCCGACGCAACGCATGTGCGAGGCTAGAGTTGCACTCGCGTAAGATAAGATCGTCGACGTTGTGGCTATCAACGTAACCATCAAGACACGATCATTTTCATCCAACATTCATCTCAATCAAAATCTTAAGTATAGCATCCAACCGAACAATAACATTTGTACGATCGTCATTCGCCGAGTCAGAGTACTCCCGAGTTATCGCATATCGATCTTTAATACGTCTCAATACCATCGACGATATGCGTAACTTAACGATCTTCCTTTGCAACTAATTTTGAGTCGTACGAATGATGCTATCGTCCGACTGGATAATCTTCTCGACATTCAAATTTAACTTCGATCATTATTCCTTTATCTTAAGTCATCGACCAACGTATTTCCTCAATTTGCATCATTCTTGCTAACTCAATCATCGAGCAACATTCAATCCAATCCTTAGAGTCATTGTATAACTTCAAAATTTAACTTTTTATGCACGCTATCTTTCCATCGTGCTAACTTCTTTTATACGATCCACCTATCGACTTCCTTTATCAAGTCATCCGTTCGCTACACCTTAACTTTTTTTCGATTTGATTTCACCTACTCAATTATTTTTGCGTTTCATATTTTGTACAATCCTCAATCACGTGCACGTTTCGTGCGCGTCCATTTCTAGGTTGTTCGAACGGACTCGTCCAAATCTTCAAGATTACAACTTGTTCAACGACACTCAATCTAAGGCTTTGTATACACGCGACGCTTGCTGATAGACTCACCGACACCCCTTATCCTCAATCGATCGATCGACATCCCTGAGACTATCGCATACACCACTCAGGGATGAAGTCATTCAACTAATCCACAACACTATCGTTCGAATCAAAATAGACTTCTTCAAATCTTTCGTTCGAACCATTCCTCAATTTCCAAGCACGCTCATCTATACCGTACCGACATTATCGTCGCTCGATAGTACCCCTATCGATAGTCATCTCACTTTACTCAATCGAGTTCAACTCATTCTAGCTCAAAACATTACAAATTCCGCACTCGACTTTGCTAGGGTCGATGCAACTTTGGTGTATATGCCCAGCCCGACTTAGCCAACCGTGCTTACGCGAACCATCTTTTGTTTTATCAAAAACTATTTTCCTATGTTTTATAAAATAGTTAGACTTATTGTATGGACATCTCGTGGGACATTTAAGAGAGAGTGCACCAACGATATCAACTTTACGGAAGCAACAATTCAGAGTTTGCAGAAACAATGGAGTTAAAGAATTCAATCGGTATTCCAAGGATGTAAAGCCGTGCTCTGATACCATTATGTCACATCCCACTCCCGTAGGAGCGATCGTCCTCGCTAAGGCGTGATGCAGCATGAGCCTAGATTACGCTCGTGCAAGACGGATTCCATAACGGCCGATTTCAGCGGCTACGACGGGGTCATCGCACAGAAGTTCCATGCAGAGACATTGAATAATAGCAGCGGAAATTAGAACAAACACAAGTTATTCAATCGAAGCTCTTTATTGATATTGAAACAAAGGTTACAATGGGGCGCAAGACCAAGATTACAAGTCTCTCAAGCTCACTCATCTCACATTACAAGTCACTCAGCTCTCTCTCATCTCTCAATGCAGATCTTGAGCCACCGGATGCTTCGGAAGGCGACATCCATATATTATGTCCTATATAAGTCTTGAATACATGCGACCGTACGCTTCGAATCGCCAAGGAACTCCATGCCTCGACGCATCCAAGCGAGCTCCGTGCCACGAGCTTCTACCTGTGTCTGCACATGAAAACTATGTGGGTGTCAGTACTCAACTGTACTGGTGGAATGAGCTCTTCGCCCACCCATACAAAACCAACACGTTTGATTTACTTCGTGTAATATAGTCCCTTCTTATCAATTGTCTTTCTAGTCTTACATTAGGATCAGTTTTATGACCGATGCCTTGGCCTATTTTGTGTCTCTAGACCATTCCGTGCTTGCAACAACAACATCGACTCAACAATGTTAACCTATCAAGTCGTGCTTGCCTTTCAGCATAATCAGAGACGCGAACAACGCGATAGTACCCAATTCCTTGTGATCGTGCTCCAAATCCATCGTACCGTGCCTCGCAACTCAATGTGACTTAACCATGTCGCCGCCTCGCGACCCTTGCTACTTCAATCACCAACTGACCCAAATCAAGACTTGTGGGCTAACTGTCACTCGACCGACTTTGTCTTGCGGCGTTTCTTGACGTAAACTCAAGACGACTCAATCAAACTTATGCAACTTATATGCCAACAACTTAAGACTCGATGCCATATCTCGTGCCGAAGCACGTCGCCTACATTGCAGCCAAATCTTAGGCCCAAACATTGTGTTCTAATCGTACACGTACATTCAACTCAACTCAATCCAAAGGCACATATGCGATTTGCCGCCATGCCGACTCATCTATATGAATTTGGTCACTGACTTCCAGAGCCATCTTGGACTCCTTTAGCTTGTTAGGCGGCCGCCCTTGCCAGCGCGAGTAGCGAGCTCCGCTGCAAGACTCTGCGCTAACTTGTGCGGTCATGCAGCACTGCTAATCCTGCTTCTTAAGAACCGATCCCCGTCCGCTTGGGTCACCGTTCGAGGAAACTCTACCTTGTCGACAAGTTGTCCATGACCATGTAAGACTCGACTCAAACTGACGTCTCACACAGTCATTCTACCTCTAGTGTTACCATCTCTTTCAGGGCTAATTTCAACACTTCTTACATCTGAGACCTTGTCTCGGCGACCCAGTCGCGAGCATTCTTCTTTCTTGCCTCAACGACCCAGTCGTGAGCATTCTTCTTTCTTTTCTCAACGACCCAGTCGTGAGCATTCTTCTTTCTTGCCCTATCATTTCACTCAACTCAAGAACAACTATTGAGACACTTTCCAAACTCAATAAATCAACCGTGGCCGTGCCTTAAAACACTAAGTCCGTGCCATCGTATCTTAAACCAACTTGAAACTCTATGTGACACCACCGCCCAAGTCATACTCTATATAACGGGCCTTACGATCGTGGGACTATGTGGTTATACCCAGCCGTAGAACTCATAGGACCGTGCCTGCTACTACTCCTGATAGCTTAACGTAACTTGCCTAACTTACTTTGCAATAACTTGACGAACAAAGGCTGCGTCAAGCTTTGCGTCGGGGGAACGTGCCGTGCACGCGTTCAACTTTGAACAACCAAGTTATTTAAGGTGCCTAGACTTATGCTACAAGCCGTGCAATACAACTTAACCCGTCGGCGAGCAGAGGCTATGCCACACCTTGGGCAAAAAGACCGTATATGCTTTATGAAGCATTTATGCGGGCGACGCCTATGAATTTGGCTAACTCTTAGCTTGTGGCGAATACCAACTTTTCCTTCTCCCAAGCCACGGGACGAAGGACCGAGTGTCATTTTCAAAGCACGTCGTGCACCAACTCTAAGCCGACCGTTGGACCTCTCCATATTCTAACTCAATTCGACCTGTCGGGATTATTCCCTTTAGCTATGTGGATTCGTCTCTTTTATTATCAAGCCTACTTGTGTGAGTTGAAAACATGCGATTTATTATGTGAAGGCAAAGATAAGGCGACTTCACCGAAACTACCCCACCTGAGCGAGCGGTCGCCTCGACCGAGCGATGTCTTCGAGCAGCCGTTGCAAGGCTAAGTCTGAACGCCGTTAGCGTTCCAATTCCTCCGATTGACTGAGCGGGACGGGGCACTACAACATCAAACTGTTAAGCTTGCAATAGTGTATATATCCCGAGCATGCGACCTAACTGCATGATGGTCCATGGATGACTTTCCATAATTAGAAGTTGGGACGTACAAGTCAATCTCTCTAATAGACATGACACCCCTTTATCACGAGGACGTTCATGCCTCATGGTGTTCCATTCTCTCCTAGGTTGATATGATTCTGGTGCCTTGACAACCGATCGAGAGACTATACCTTGTGCACAAGTTGTCCAAGACCAATGCATGATATGCAAGTTCTATAAAATAAAAAATGTGATGCAGAAGCTAAGTGCCAAATAAACATTTCTTTATATCTTTCTTTCAAACCATAGTCGTAGCTGTTATTTCTTTCTTTTATTCTGACTGCCAAACCATGTTCTTACTTTCTTTCTTACATACACATTATAACAGTAAAACACTTTCATTTAAAAAATATGTCTTATAAAGGATACATTTCAAGTCTACAGTTTGAGTTCTTTCTATACAAGAAAAAAAAAACTCTTTTTAAATCTATCAATAGCATATATAATTCAAGCATGCAATTCTATCCATTTAACAATATACAATACAGAGCCCATGCAATTATTTCTTTCTTTAACAAGCTGATTAACAATTTTTTTATTTGTAATCATAATTTATCTTAAGAATGCAATCATTCTTTATGTATTCTTTATTAATAGTGAAATAATAAGATAGAAGTCTTGGCACTCACCTATGATGAAACGTTTTTCTATCCCAATAAGGGAGCTCTTACTGAAGGCTTTTCTTACTTGAGACAGCAAACCGATATCGATATCAACATAATGTCACCGCTAGGAGTGGGACATTACATAATACCCCACTAAGAAAAAGTTCGTCTCGAAACTTAGAGACCAAACTTACCAATATCCTAATTATTGATGGTCCTTTTTCCAGCGCCATCACCAATCAATAAAACTCACAATCAATAAAACATATGCTAGCATCATATAAAATATTTACGGACTTATTGTATACAACTTTCATCTTATCAATAATATCAAGGGAGGCCAAGAGATTTCTGAGCAAGAAGACATTTTCAGATTGAAATAAATCAAGGGAGGGCCAAAGAAAATGAACTGGCTCTGATATCATTATGTCATGTCCCGATCCCGCAGAACCAAAAAGTCTCCGCTGGACATTGTAATCCCACATTTTCGTTTTATGGAATTTTAAAAGTTTCCTTAATTTAAGTGTGATTAAATTAATTCTTATTTAATAATTTTATGATTTAATTACTTGGAGGAAAGAATTTGAATTTAGTTGGCATGGTGTTCATTCCTAGTTAGTTATAACCAACTAGCATGGTCCCCACTTTTATAACAACCTTCCTAACTACCAAAAAAATTTCTAACATATTTTAAGGTATTTTTGTAAATACTTTTGGCAGGAGGGGTGTTTCTATAAATTTGCTTTTCTTCTCAATGACTGATTATATATTGAGAATTGAGGAGAGTGAGAGAGAGAGAGAGAGAGAGAGAGAGAGAGAGAGTTAATTCTTCACTCATTTCTTTCCAGCTCAAGCTTTCGAAACCCCTTTCCAAATCTCTCGAGCCCCACCGAAACCCAAACCCTAATTTCTTTCTCCTCCGGCGATCGAAGACGATGGCGGCGACGGCGGTGAGGATCTACTCCTCCGACTACTGAAGGCCGAGACACCACTAGAATGGAGGCGACGATCGATGTTTAGGCGCATCGGCACCTATCCACGACTGAACGCGACGGCACGTTGCTACTCTGTCGACTGAGCTCTGTGGAAGAGTCGAGTCTTTTCGTAAAGGATCGATCTCCTTCAACGTTGATAGGTTGTGATCGAAACCCTTGATTCTCAAGTATGTGTCCTGTGTCGTTCGTTCTTGTTTGAGATCTGTGTTCGATTCGTGGGTAACAGCTCGAGTGTTTGATCTGAGTTGGATTGATCGTTGGGGAACTCTATTCCGTTCTGGAAACTAGATCGGTGAGTATTCCTCCTTTGTGATTTCGATTCGAGATGTTTTTGATGACAATTTTGAATCATTCTCTTGTGGATTCTTTAAATCGACAGATCAGAGTGTTGATCGGAATTTCGAGTGATCGGTTGGGAAATCCATTCAATCTGAGCATAGGAGACCGGTGAGTAGTGATTTTACAAATATTTGATCGATTTCCGAATGTTTTGATGGATTGATTGTTGTTTGAATTATTCTTGGGTTCAGTCGATCATCCTTGATTAGTTGATAATTTGAGAGGCTGAGTTCTTGACTACTTCTTGTTCTTCTTGTGATAGAGCAGAGTAGCTTTCGGAGCTCTGGATTGGTTGATTGTGATTGTCGAGTGATTAGGAGTTGAACTCAGTGGTGAGTGACAAACCCGAATTCCTTCTTAATTCTTGAAGTTGTTCACATTCTTTCTTCAAATAAGTTATCAACTGCTCTGGAATTTACTTAGTTTATTTTGCTCTGGTCGTGTTCGTCGTAATGTCATAGTGGGCTCTCTGGATCGAAGCTGTGTTTGAATCTGTGGATCAGTGTTCTTATCTTGATTCGATTCTTACAGGTAATTCTTCTCCAAATTCTTTTTTTTTACGCTTGGTTATTTGGCTGTGATTTCAGTGGTATGTTTCTTTTCATATGTTGTGCATGCGTTCGTGTTTGCTCCAGGTAGACGTTCGTTGGATTATGTCCAAGGGTTCTGTACCGATCGTATGTGTCCGAGTCGTATCCAGGAAGTATATGCGTGTCCAGGTTGAGACCTAATAATGGGTGACGACGTGGATATGGGGCGAGGGAGTCTGTACCAAGCTCAAGTCCCAGTTTCAGTTGCATACTCCAGTTGTCCGAATATAGTGTACTATAATTTCCAAAAATTTTCTACAACTTTGCTTTGGATTCTCTTTAATTTTGATTCTCTTTATTTTGATTTTGGCAAATCTGTGATTTGCTGGACTGAAGGAGGAGTGATTGTGATTAAATTCTATTTTTGAATAAAATTCTGTATAAACCTTTCCTTGTTCATAATGTGTTATTCCTATTTTCTAAGCCCCGATGGTTTGGGAGTTAGAATTGAGTCGAGGATTTCATTATTGACCTAATTTAAATCCTGGGTTATATTGTATACATAAGATCAATAGCATAATTACTCTTTACATATTTTGATTCTTATAATGTTGGGTTTATTTTCGAAGTTTAGGCTGCATGGTGAAAGCCTTACAGTTGCTTCTAAATTCTGAGTCGAATGGAGAAGTGCAGTTGGGTTCAAACTATAGGATTGAGATTGGGTTTTTGTGACCTAACCTGTGTATATTGTTAAAGTGATGGTTGTTTGTGGTTGGTGTTACTGAGCTTGGGATTCTTATAAATTGAAGCTCTATATAAGCTGCAAAGCTTTGGGTTGGGTTGCCTGAGTGTTAAGTTCTCTATATATCTTACTGTTATGAGTGTGTGTTAAAGGGTTGTGTCTTGTGGTTGGGGCGTGTTGGACAAAATTGAGAATGAAGTTGCTTGGGAAAGTAGGTGTGGATTATATGTTTAGCTATTGCAAAGTTGGGTCCTTGCTAAGTCCATTACTGGACTTGTAAGGAGTCAAAGCAACAAGTTGTTGGTGTATAGGGGAAATGGGTCATGGATGTTCCTGAAAATGTTACATAATTAATGTTATGAGAAGATCATTGTGATCAATCCATCTCTAGCTGGTATTGATCTAAATGGGTTTAATATTCCTCCTTATTTAGTATTTCAAATAGGATAACTGGTTATATATATCATCAAGTTGATGTCAAGACTTAGCTAGGAAATTAAGTTAACAATATAACCAATGATGAATTCTACTTAACCAACTTGTACCTACTAGTAGGAGGACATACAGCTTTTCTGCCTATTCCTGATCACCTTGAGCAAGGCAAGTATATTCTATGGTTCATGTTCATTTACATTATTCCTGTACTTTTTTTGTGACACGTCATGACACGATATCTTGTACTCTTGTACTTTTATGTTCTTGTACTTACTTGTGGTCGGGAGGAAAAATACACTAGCTATGTGACCAAACCCATGTTCTGATATTCATGTAGATAGCTTAGGCCTCGTATCGTGCACGCGGGTCCTAAGCCGTACCGATATTCATGTACTCTTGTACTTATTCCTGTACTCATCCCAGTCGATCACATATGCTAGTTGTATTTCAAACATTGTGCACATGTCATGTCTTGTACTTCAGATTCATGGTTTACATTTTTGTACTTTATTTTCTGTACTTTACATTCATGTTCTTTTCCTGTACTTTATATTTCATGTTCTCCTGTCCTCATTTCTATATCATGATGTTCTTGTTCATTACCTAGAACTGTACTTTGCTCTACTCCTGACTGGATATGTTGCAGGTGTACTTGCAGGATATCATTCAACCTTATGGGCCAAAGCCCAAGATCTTAGCCGAGCAGGATGGAGACATGACTTAGCTAGAGGCTTCAGGTTTAGACTGTTTAGCTTTACTCCTAGATATTGTTTTTAGAACTCATAGCGTGTTTCATTCCTGTTGACTCTGGTACCTTTAGATTATATGGACTTGTGGATTATGGTGATCATTCTGGGATCGTTTATAGATGCTGTGATTTGTATTTATTCATATTGACTTGTTAGTTTCCCTAGCTTGGTATAGCTTACTATGTTGAGTCTTCCAACATAGGCTGGGCGTGTCTGACTCGTGTCCGATTATTCGGGAGCGGGTCATGACAGACATGATGCTATACAAGCCTAAGTTGTGCTTGTACAAGGCATGTCCTTGCATAATAATAAAATAGACTGAATCGAGAGTGTAGCAATGGAGTTATAATGTAGAAAATCAAATAACAACAATGAGACAAGAACAAATTCGCTTTCTTTTATTGACACTTGCAACAGTTACAAACATGGGCTCTCACTGGCCAACTAAAATGCCAACTTGTTTTGCAACTTGGAACCGAAAAGAATTAATGATTTCGTTCCATACATTATGCCCTTTAAACAATAAAACCGCCATGTGCCTTCTATCTCCAGCTTGCAAAGGATGAGGGTCATCAATCGCCTCAACAAGTGTAACCCATGTTACCTCAATTCCATAAATAAAATCCTTTTTTTAAATTTTAAATCAAATTTTTATTAAGTATTCTAAAATTGATAAATTTGGTTTTTGAAAATAAATTTAGTAATAAGAATAAATCTAAAAATAGTTTTTATAATAAAGTTTTATTTATTAAAGACTTATTAAGTACTAATAGAAAAGAAATAAAAAAAATTAATTGACTATTTCTAAAGAGGGTCACCATTTAAGTAAATTAAGTAAATTACTTAATTAACCTAAATTAGATACTTGGTCCCAAGCGAGACTTTCTAGGTAAATCATAACTAGTTAATTAATCATGATAATTTATCTTGAGTTTTCGGTCATGGCGACCAAAGAACTCACCATATAATAATATTTTTCCTTAGGGAAGAATGACTAGACAAGTAGATCAAGCAATCGCAAGCAATAATTGGATAAGATATAGAAATCCACGTAGCTGGGTTAGAAAAATATAGAGTGTGCTTCGATAAGCCACCTAGAGAGATCGATACACTAGCAAGCTTGATTTGTCATTTCTGGAACCAGGAATGTCGATATACATGCTAGAAAAGGCCAGCCGTATTAATACATTGCCATAATGAACCCCACTCCAAGAGAAAATGATCCACCCCAGGGAATACATAAGCATCCAAAACTATTCCTGAACAATATAAGTGAAAACTTGATTACAAAGTTAGACTTAAAATTAACTTGATCCAAAGTTCGTAGTTGGACTAGACGTGTGGGGTACTATGACCCAATGTAAACAAGATAAAGTAGGCATGCATGATTTAATATATCAATACAGGATATTTCGTATTGAAAAATAAACAAGGAATTTTATATCAAAGAATATCCTTATTCTCAACGAATCTGTGATATTATCAATATGGGAGATTCGACTGTTCGATCTCTACGAAACTTGACTCACAAGCTTACAAGAATGCATGGATATTATGTGCCAATTTTTAGGAAAAACACTAGTTGAATCGATATTCAAAACAATTACCAAATTTAGACAAAATCGGGTTGTTCTGGCATGCTGCTGTCCATGCGGTATATCGGTAGTATACTGCTCTAGCAGAAAACAACAATAATGTATTTATGGAACAGTGCATGTCACGCCCCGCTCCCGTAGGAGCGATCGTCCTCGCTAAGGCGTGATGCCGCACGAGCCTAGATTGCGCTCGTGCAAGGCAGTTTCATAACGGCCGATTACATCGGCAGCGACGGGGTCGCACAGAAGTCCCAAGCAGAAACATTGAAACATGCAGCAAAAATTTAAAGGCAACACACAAGTTATCTCAAAAGAACTCTTTATTGATATTGAACAATGATATTACAATAGGCGCAAGGACATGATTACAAGTCTTTCGTGCTCACTTTTTCTCTTATTTTACAATTCTCTCTGCTCTCTCTCATCTCTCGATACGATGCTTGAGCCTGCGGAAGCTTCGGAAGGCAATGTCCATACATTATGTCCCGTATAAGTCTTGAGTTCACACAGTCGTACGCTTCGACTCGCCAAGGGACTCCGTGCCTCGACGCATCCAAGCGAGCTCCGCGCTACGAGCTTCTACCTGTGCCTGCACATGAAAAGCTGTGTGGGTGTCAGTACTCAACTGTACTAGTGGAGTGAGCTCCTCGCCCACCCATACAAAACCGACACGTTCATTTACTTTTGTGCAATACAAGTCCCTTTATGTCTATCTAGTCTTGCCTTAGGATCAATTTTAAGACTACGATGCCTAACCAAACCGATGTGCAACGACAGGGTTGTGCTATAATTCCAACGTGTGTTTTGATCGAGGCAGTGCCTCATCGCTCAAGTACTTGACTGAACTTTAACTCAGGACGGCAGGGTCATGCCATACTCTATTCGTGACTTTAACATTCTCGAGACAGTGCTTCGCCGAGAAGCAACTCATGCGAACTCGGCCGTGCCAAGACTTTCACTTAAAATCGAGTGCCTCTAGACCAATTCTCATGCCAACGACGTCAAGGAGACGACTCGTGCAGGTCGTGCCTCTAGACCTCGCTTAGACTTGTTCGTGCACCAAGATTGAGGCCGCGCCTCGCCTATTATCAAGACTTATCATGCTACCGCCTTGCGGCCTTCCTGTTCGACTCATAAACCAACTTAGACAAGACTTGTCAAACCTAGTATCGATTCCATGAACATTCCGATGCCATCTATCGTGCCAAGCACGGTGCCTATGCTGTAGCCCAATCTTAGGCCCAGACCTTGTGTTACCGACTAGACATAATTAAAGTTCTAGACCCAATCCAAAGGCATACACGCGGTTTTGCCGCTATTCTACCGACCCATCTATATGAGTGGTCACTAGCAATGTCAAGCTATCTTGGATCTCGGCTCGGGGATATCGGCTCGTCCCTACACGGGTAGCTAGTCCGGAGGTGCCGAATTCTCCCATACGGTTATCCAGCATCCTACTTGAGCCTCACTCGCTTCTCCCGGGCCGACGTGGTCCCGGTGCCCCGATGATCACTCGAGAAGACCTAACCTTGTCGACAAGTTGTCCAATGACCATGCAAGACTCAACTCGATCTACCAATCCTTCCTTAACATGACCATGCTTTCCTTCTTTCTATCGAGACTCCCAAGTAGCGGGACCGATCTCGTGTAATTCCTTATCAAGACTTTTAGCGAGACTCCCAAGTAGCGGGACCGATCTCGGCGACAACTAGTCGCGTGGACTTCCTTTGTCCGTGGCATGCTTTTCACTAAACCGACCATGGCTCGTGCCTTAGACAGACCTTGTTCTCTAGGCGATGCTATCGCTCAATTCGTATACCTTATACGACGAGCCTTGCTCTCGAGAGACTATGCGACTTGACAACCGCAGATAAAGCGGAAGAGTGCTAGAAGTGGCTTCGATAGCCCAACATAACTCTTGTCTAACTTATTCGGGCAGCGACTCAACGAGCAAAGGCTACGCCATGCTCCGCGTCGAGGGAATGTGCTATGCACGGGGTCGACTTGAACAACCAACTCTTGGGTGCCTGGACTTAAGCCAACAAGCCGTGCAAGACGACTTAACCCACGGGACATGCGAAGGCTATGCCAAGCCTTGGACGATGGGACCGTGCATGCTTTATCAAGCATTCATGCGGGCGACGCCTATGACTTAGGCTAATTCAAGTGTTGGGGCAAAACGATAGGACCGTGCATGCTTTATCAAGCATTCACGCGGGCGACGCCTATGACTTAGGCTAACTCGAGCGTCGTGGCAACTTAGCAACTTAGGCCAACTTCCTTCTCCCAAGCCACGGGACGAAGGACCGAGTGTCATTTGAAAGCACGCTGAGCCGACTTCTAAGCAGACCGTGGGACCATTTCCATGTTCTAATACATTCCGACCTGTCGAGATTATTCCCTTAGCTATGTGGATGCGTCTCTTTTATTATCAAGCCTAACTTATGCAAGTTGAAAACATACGAGTTATTAAGTGAAGGCTAAGATGAGGCAAGTTCACCAAAACTATCCCACCTGAGCCAGGAGTTGCCTCGACCGAGCTAGCCTTCGAGCAGCCGTTGCAAGGCTAAGTCCGAACGCCGTCGGCGTTTCGATTCCTCCGATTGACTTTGCGGGACGGGGCACTACAGTACAAAACTATCGATGATTGATCGATAAAGCCCCCCAAAATTATCTAACAATTGCATTATGTTATAGACCCTTTGTAGAGGCAATGTGGCAAGAATCACGTGGTTCGTCCATGGCCTGTATAGGAGAATGGAACGATACCAACAAAAATCACAAAACAGATTATAACTCGACCGATACTTGATTTATTCAAATTTCGTCGAGGGCAACGGGCTCGACACATTGATTACTCTCGATTGCGAGCAATATAATATATAAAACACAAGAAAATCATAGAGTTCTATATTAAAAAAATGATATCAAAACTATATGGAACCAAGACATTTTCAAGAGAGCAAGTTATACTTGCCTCCAAGCGAGTGACGTGACCGTACAAAGTCCTTAAATACAGTCTCGTGATCGTGTCTATCTCTAAGCCAACTTAACAGTGCAAGCCTCTCTCCCACATACTCGTGAGCTCGCGAGTGGTCATGAAGAATGTAGTGAGATAAGAGAAGAAAAGATCTCGTCTTTCTCTAACATACCACAAGAGAGAGAGAGAGAGAGAGAGAGAGAGAATGAGAGAGAGAGAGAGAGAGATGGGGGGGGTGAATGAATAAGAGAAATAGAGTTTTAACTCTCTTGTATGCCCTCCAGATCAAATCACATCCATTAGATTTTGATCCAACAACTGAAATTGACATGCATTGACTCATTACCTACTCAGTTCAGCCTCGATGGTATACCGACAATGTACCACCAACCAGGCAAAACTTACGAAAAATCCTAATTTCAAGGTACCGTTCTATGTGTTTCTTATCCAGGGTACATGACAATGCCATTAGTCTCTACTTGTCTCAAGAGGGGCCTGCAGGCTGGCACAACTTTCGAAAAAACCTAAAAATCTTACTTGTTGTATAAGTACTCTTTAATAGTTTTTTAACAAAAAGATAGCTCGTACAATCTCGATGTACATAAAACGAGAAAATCCCTTAAATCATCAAATCTATTAGTGCCATCATGGCACGATATTGACGGTCTAGGATTCATTGCGAAAATCTATGATCATTGACCTTGATACCGAAATCACGAAATCCATGAAAATATAATTTATGATAAATACACATGTATCCATATAAAAATACCAATATTGTGAGGTGAGCCTCCCAAAGATTAAAGATAATAAATAATAATCTGAGTTAAAATAAACTTATAAAAATTCTAAGAAACAAGAAATCAAAACGCCTGATATCCTCAAAAACTCGTATCTATCTCTATATGGATATGGATCGGTATGGAACATTCGCGGAAACCAAATCTCAAAAAAATCCACACACAAGCATAAAACATCATAGCACATGAATCAAATACTAAGGAGGAGGATCAATCGAGATTAGATCGAAATTCATGCAATACGCAGTCAAAATAGGGGTCTATATAAGTATACTGGCAGTGCTCTGTATAGGAATAGGACATTTCAGGACAGTATTTGAGTCACGTGGCTTCGTCATTTCTTGATGGATTCTGATCCAAATTGGAATTCTATCATCGGTTATGACCCTAATTACTAGTGCTTCGTGCATGCTCACTTTTCTTCATTTGAATCGCTTTGCCATTTGGAGATTGTGTCAATTATTGGGTTAAAGCTAAAAGTATTTACCGAGTGATTATTTCTGATCAAAATCAAAATCGAAACTCATCCTAGCATCAAATGCTCCTAGTGATTAAAACCAATTATTTGAAATCAACAAATTTGACAATAAATTATGAGGCCTACTCTCCACTCGAGCAAGATTACTTTCCTATACGCAGGTGATACGAACAGTCAATCCAATGCAATGTAGTGCTCATGTCCACCTCTGACAATCCAAAAAAAAATAATTGGACAATTTCGAGTAAATCTTTTGAGTAACAAAGTTATAAATACAAAAATTGAACAACCCCGAATAACTTTTATATTGCACTTATAAATACTACTGCTTTTCAGTTATTTAGCTAAGGCCTCGTTTGGTTCGCGGAATCTCTCGGTTGGAAAAGGAAAGTGATTACTTTCCTATGTTTGGGTGTCCAATGAATTGAGGAGGAAAGGAAAGTGATTTCCAATGGAAGAAAAATTAGGAGAAAAAGTGATTCCATCCATCCAAGGAAGGAATCACTTTCCCACATTGAAGTATTCACTTTTCTTTCCAAATTCTTTGGCATTGCTAAAAAAAAAGCTTGCATAAACTTCAAAAAGGAAGAAGGTGCTCCTCTAAAATAAAGTGTATGCAAAAGTACTAAGAGCATCTCCAACCGTATTGTCTTATTTTGTGTTGTGAATCTTAGGTGGCATGGAACACAAGGCAATATTTTGTATAGGTGGCAAGATTATATTCACAAATGACAATGAATTTAAAAAGTCATCTCCAATGCAAAAGTATTGAGAAGACAATACAAAGTGATTTTTTTACAACTTCCAAGATAACTTTTACTCTTCTACTTCCTTTTATAAATATTTTTATTCACAAATGATGATGTGGACATAAAGACATTGTGAAGTGCATTGTCTAGATCTAGACAACCAACTTCACATTATTTTTGCCATGTCCTTATCATGTCAACTCGACACTTTATTTCACATTTGTATTGAAAAAATACTTTTGAAAAAAATAATTGTCATTCCTGTATGGCAACCATTTTTTTTCAAACTCACAATAGGGTTGGAGATGCTCTTACTCCGTGATATAGTGGACAAATAAATGTTGACAAATGCTAGCTAAAAGCATGTAAATAAAAACACTATCTCAAGTGGTGTTCTGCACTTAATATCAGTAGAAAATTTGAGTAATTATTAATTACTAATATACTCTCTCTTTTTTCATTAACTTCTTTGAGAAGAAGTCAATACGCGTGTCTACAGAATATCGTGAGCGGAAAATAAAGAGGTTAATTATTTTAACTAGAAAACTATACATCTCTTACGTAGGAGACCAGGGGTGAGCATTCGGTTTATTGGATTTCAACCGAATCGGAATAGTTAAAACCGAAAAAACTAAAATTCTAAAAATCTAAAACCGAAATTGAATCGAAATTAGCCAAAATCGAAACCGAACCAAACCGAATAATCAATTCGCTTTATTTGGTATGTTCAGTTGGGAAAGTTCTATTGTTTCATGAATCGGATCCAAAGTTGGGATCATAGTTAAATTGTATTAAAAAATATATTTTTTTTATACACACATTTGTTTATTTCAAAGTTTTGTTCAAAGTCAGATTAGTTGTTAAATTATCAAAGTTGGACTTTAAAACATATACATAGAATTGTTATTTTTTTCGAAATATACACATTTTAATCACAAAATTTGTATAAAACTAAGAGTATTTACATATTTGCTAAAATATTATTTGGTTTTCGGTTTTGGACCGAAATCGAAACCGAAACCGAATAAAGAATTTTCGTATTTTCAAAACCGAAACTGTGTTATTGCCGGGAACGTCGGGGCACAATTTTTCGATGGAAAACTGAGAAAATGAAACAGTTGTAAAGACAACGTTTCTAATGCAACTCCTTAAAGAAGGTTTTGCAACAGAGATCCAGAATGATTCTGCAAATTACGAAATCTAAAAAGATATCGTAATACACGAATAATCTAAAGAGATTTTCGTGATCGTAGCAAACTGGCAGTAATGCCTTCTAAAAAGAAGATACTGACAAAACTGCTAAAGGCAACAGAAGGATGACAGGCGAGAGATGGAATTGCTGGGGTGAATTATCACCGTTGCTCAAAGCTTTATTCGCCCTCTGCGAACAGCTTCCAGGAACCAGCAAGGTTGACGGAAAACCTTGGAACACTCCTGCTCTTCTGACTCCTCGGAAGACGGCGAACGCCTCTGGCAATGGTACTCTTCTCTCTCTGTTTGAAGTAACAGAACTCACGCGTACTAAAAAGTACTAGTGTTTGTGTTAAACAACACGCTCACTACTCTGTTGTGTTAAAGAACACTTAGAGTTTTCTCTCTGGAATTCTGATTACTTCTATCAACTGAGAGAGAGGAGAGAACCTGCATATATAGCCCACGGGGCGGTTGTCAAGCAGTTGCCTGCACTTCAGGGTAGTGGCAGAACCACTCCTGAACATGCAGCAACTGCTGCAATCGTTCCCGCTCTAATATGCAGCCAGCCATACGCACATACGCACTCTACGCACACTGCGTACGCTGCGCACACTGCGCACTCTACGTACGCTGTGTACGCTGCACATACTGCGCGCACTGGGCGGCGTACTGGGTTGCGTAACTGGGCCAGCATAACTGGGCTCGCGTAACGGGCCGTACAACGTGGTCGCGCAAGTGGCTCGCACAACGAGCGCAACTTAAGCGCACTATGCGCCTAGCGACGATGCTAACGTGCTAAGTGCAAAGTGCGCCAACAAAATGCCACATTACGCCTCATGAGCCCTTGAGCCCGAGTCCGAGCCCGAGCCCGAGTCCGAGTTCGAGTCCGAGTCGCTAAGCCCCAACGGGGCTTAGCTCCTATAGAAATAAATTTCCCAAGAGCAAAAAGCTTACAGCTTATTAATTGTTGATTAAGCCTTTATACCATTAATAATTAATCCCACATGGCACACACCCATGTGCACTACATGTGCATCTCCATAAAGAGTAAAGACTCATATATATGGAGATACACATTCCTTTCTAGCCGATGTGGGACTAAAAATCAAAACAAAAGGCTATAAACCCAGCAATCCCCCACATATCTCTATATATATGAGTACGAGTGTTCCCCATAGTAACTGTCCATTATGCTTTTAGGATAGATGCCACTTAAGACTTGAATCTTCTCACGTGAGTCAAAAATCAAACTATAATACAAGAATGGACTAAGCCTTGAATTCTGCATCATAGCTAAAATTCTTTCCACTCACATAATGTAGTTACATGTGCTTCTGGCTGCACATTTAAGGCCGTGTGCCAGCCTGGTTTCAGTGTATAATATTGGGTGTCTACAAGTTTACCCTCAAGAGATGGCCTGATATCTCTTTGTCCATACACTATAGGTGAGTTCTTTATTAAAGAGACATGGCATGAAGCGTCCAACGCTTCCTTTGCGGTGCTACGCCGCTATGACATGGCCTTAAGCCGAGGACCTTATCCCGAATCACCGGGAACCTCATCGTAGTGACATACTACCCGTAGCATGAGGTCTAGCCCCTTTGTAGTGCCAAACTACCCAGCATGAAGCCTTACGCTTCTGTGCGGTGTTACGCCGCTACGACATGGCTTGCAAGGCCGAGGCTTTATCCCTAGCCGGGTTTATCTCATTGTGGTGTCGTGCCACCCGTAACATGAGGAACACCTCCTCTTTGTAGTGCTGACTACATCCCTTTTTAATTCAATATACAGCATTAGGCTAACTGCCTATTTGCGGTGCTATGCCGCTGTGACTTGGCTAACATAGCCGAGGCTTTACCTCCTTCGAGAACCTCATGGTGAAGTTACCGCCACACATAGCATGGAGTCACACTCCTTGTAGTGCTGTGCTACCATGCTTCCTGTAAAGCATATCAGACATTCCAAATGCCTGAGAACTCATTAAGGCATTTAAGCCAACCTCCCACAGGACCTGTTTTCCGTAGAAAACAACAGTAGACAACAGTGGTTATAGGTCCGTAACCTCTCCATGCCCTATAGAACATGTACCCACCGTTCCTGATATTCTTCCGATTAGTGGTCCTCCCTTGAACTAAAAGCTAGATGCCTAGTAGATAAATCTTTGAACTAATAGCATAAAACTTTATGGTAGGAATACAATAATACAATATCAGAATGCCTTCAAGCCAATTTTACAAGCTGTGTCATCGACCAGCTGGCGCTTGAGGCCCTTGGTGAACGGATCCGCCAGGTTCTCCTGACTCCAAACATCAATTACTGCAATAACACCTCTCTTGATAAGATCGTGTACTACCCTGTGCTTCAACTGCACAGTCCTCTTCTTTCCGTTGAAGAGGTCATTTGATGCCACCGCCGCAGTCGCCTGGTTGTCGCAGTATATCGGTATCGCCGGTATTTGTGCCCCAACCACTGGAAGATCATACATGAGCTCCCGAAGCCATTCTGCTTCCTCGGCTGCGGTATCAAGTGCAAAGAACTCAGATTCTATGGATGACCACGAGAGCATAGTCTGCTTCTTCGACTTCCACGATATAGCAGCTCCACCCATTGTGAAAATGTATCCACCTGTGGACCTCTCGCTCTCCACCTCTGAGCACCAACTGGCATCACTGAAGCCTTCCACTACCGACGGATCTCCGCTGTAGTACAGTACATATGTCTGAGTCTTCTTGAGATATCTCATAACCCGTTCCACAGCTTTCCAGTGTTCAACACCTGGATTGCTCGTAAAACGACTCAGCATTCCTACGGCGAAAGCTATGTCAGGCCTTGTGGCAGTAGTAGCATACATCAAACTCCCGATTACGCTTGTATACTCCAGCTGCCTGACGCTTTCCCCTGAATTAGGCTTCAGCTTCAGATCACACCTGTACGGCGTATCGATCCCTGGAAGATCCTGATACCCATAACGAGTGATCATTTTCTCAATATAATGAGACTGTGACAGCGCTAGTCCAGTGTCTGTCCGGATGATCTTGATCCCTAAGATCACATCAGCTTCCCCCAAGTCTTTCATACTGAACTTGCTTGAGATAAATTTCTTTGTCTCCGTGACACATCTAATATCCGTACCTAGGATAAGCATGTCGTCCACGTATAGACAAACGATCACACCTCTTCCATCAGCAAACTTCGTGTAAACACACTTGTCCGTATCGCTGACCATGTAGCCATTTGACCTTATAACTTTGTCAAATTTCTCATGCCACATCTTGGGAGCCTGTTTAAGACTGTACAAGGATTTCACCAACTTGCAGACTTTGTCTTCAAGACCTCTGATGACAAATCCCTCTGGCTGTTGCATGTAAATCTCTTCGGTCAGCTCGTCATTTAGGAAAGCCGTATTCACATCCATCTGATGTATCACCATCTTATTTATTGCTGCGAGAGCAATCAACATTCTGATGGTGGTCATCCGGGCTACTGGAACATATGTGTCAAAGTAGTCAATCCCCTGCTTCTGAGAAAATCCCTTGGCTACCAACCTAGCCTTGAACTTGTCAATAGTTCCGTCTGCTTTCATCTTCTTCTTGAAGATCCATTTGCATCCGATGGGTTTTGCTCCTTCAGGAAGATCAACCAACACCCAAGTGTTATTTGAGGTGATGGAATCAATCTCATTGTCAATCGCCTCCTTCCAGAAAACCGCGTCTCTGGTCTTCATCGCCTCATCATAGGTAAGTGGATCTGCTTCCACATGATAGGTGACAAAGTCACTTTCGAAGTCCTTCGGCCTCCTCACACGCTTAGCTGACGGCTCAGCTTGTTCTGGTTCAATCGTTGTATCAACAACAACATCTTCTTGGACCACATCTTCATTGAAGACTTCAGTCTCTTGTGCACCCTCATTATTCTCTGGAACATCCGGAAGAACAATATTCTTGTGCCTTGCAAACTTGTCTTCAAAATATTCTGCATCGCGAGATTCAATGATATGATTTGACTCAATATCAAGAAATCTTCGAGCATCACTCTTCTCGGTATACCCCAAAAAGATCGTCTTTGTAGTCCTTGTCCCAAGCTTCTGAATATTCAGATCTGGAAGCTTGATATATGCCAGACACCCCCACACTCGAATAACATTCAAGTTAGGTCTGACTTTGAACCAGAGTTCATGAGGAGTAATATCAGAAGTTGCATGAGGCACTCTATTTAGAATAAAAGTGGCCGTCAATGCAGCTTCTCCCCAGTAGCACTTAGGAAGGCCAGCAGTCAACAACATTGAATTTATCATTTCTGTCAACGTCCTGTTCTTCCTCTCAGCTACTCCGTTTGATTGAGAAGAGTACGGAGCCGTAGTCTCATTGACATTTCCATGTTCCTTACAGAACGATGCGAATTCATGAGACCTGTACTCCCCAACTCGATCACTTCTTATCCTTTTGAGTTATTGTCCAGTCTGTCGCTCAGCTTCAGCTCTGAACTCCTTGAACTTCTCGAATGCTTCGTCTTTAGCCTTCAGCAAGTAGACGAACGCATACTTTGAGAAGTCATCGATGAAGGTTATGAAATACTTCATCCCGGCCTTTGTAGAGAACTGTTTGAAGTTACAGATATCGGAGTGAACCAACTCTAGAAGATCTGTACTTCGATTAACCCGAGGAAAGGGTTTCCTTGTGATCTTCGTTTGAGCACAAACTTCACATTTCTCTACCTTACCCCCACATTTGGAGATAAGTCCTAGACTAGATATTCTGTTTATTCGTTTACAATGAACATGTCCTAGCCTATTATGCCACAACTCAAGAGTATAAGCAGAATGAGTGACTTCATTAATAACATTAATTACATTGGACTGATTTACAAGCTGAATCTTGAACATTCCTTCGGTATAAACAGCTTTCCCGAAATATGTTCCCTTGATAGACATCACCATCTGGCCAGCATTGATGTCCATCCTGAGGCCTGCATTGCAGAGTAGGCCTCCTGAGATCAGGTTCTTGGCGATAGCAGGAACGTGCTTCACGCCTTGAAGCGTCAGAGACTTGTCCGAAGTCAGCTTCAACACCACCGTCCCGATCCCGAGCACTTCAGCTTGTGCCTGATTCGCCATCATAACCACTTCAGAAGTAGGTGTATAGGTGGTGAACCACTCCTTACTGGAGCATACATGGCAGGAGGCTCCAGTGTCTACCCACCAGTCAGA
Source organism: Iris pallida (assembly GCA_029216955.1). Lineage (NCBI taxonomy): Eukaryota > Viridiplantae > Streptophyta > Magnoliopsida > Asparagales > Iridaceae > Iris > Iris pallida. The sequence continues at coordinate 12,963,914 of JANAVB010020198.1, read as the reverse complement.
GTCAGTCCTTACTGCATCAACCTGTGCAATCATAGCAACTACGTCAGTGATCATAGATACCTTACTAGGCTCTCCTTGCTCTGATTGCTTGGTCTTTTCTTTACACTCATTCTTAAAGTGGCCCTTCTTGCCACACTTGAAGCAAGGCATTTCTGACTTTGGCTTCTTTTTCTTGATAGAAGTTCCCTTGACTTTTAGATTGTCAGGGTTCTTCTTCTTGCTGTGGAAAGCCGCCTGCTTTTCCTTTGGTCCCTTGGTCTGAACCAGATTGGCGTTAGCCAATTGCTTGGACAGTGTGTCCACCTTTAGTTGAGCCCGCATCTGGTCCTCAACATAGATTTCCTGTAGGAGATCTTCAAGGGTGATCTCCAACTTCTTCCTATGCATGTTTGCATAGAACTTGCTCCACCCAGCGGGGAGCTTTGAGACAATCCCTCCAACAACAAACTTGTCGGGGAGGGACATCGCCTCGTCTTCCAACTTTTGTCGCAGTTTCAGGAACTCCTTCACCTGCGGCAGCATAGACTTTTCGTCCTCAAAGAACCACTTGTGATATTTTTCAACCACAAATATTTTACTGCGGTTCTTGTCTTCTTCGTAGAGTTTTTCTAGAGACTCCCATATGTCTCTAGCGATATTCTTCTTAGAATAGGATTCTGCAAGGGAATCCTCCATAGCATTCAGGATAAGGAGCCTGCAAATGCTATTTTTTCTTCTCCACTTGGCCTGAAGTTTAGTAGCCGCAGATATTGCAGCAGCAGACCCAGTATCTGGAACAGTAGGTTCCTCTTCAAGCAGCACGTGATCAACGTTTCTGAGTTGAAGAGTGAGATAAACCTTCCTCTTCCAGACTTGATAATGCTCACCATCAAACTTTTCTAACTTACAGAAGTCAGTGTTGAGGAGTGAAGCATTAACGTTTTCCATCGTAGCAATAAAGCTTTGAGATTGTTATTGCCGGAAACGCCGGGACACAATTTTTCGATGGAAAACTGAGAAAATGAAACAGTTGTAAAGACAACGTTTCTAATGCAACTCCTTAAAGAAGGTTTTGCAACAAAGATCCAGAAGGATTCTGCAAATTACGAAATCTAAAAAGATATCGTAATACACGAATAATCTAAAGAGATTTTCGTGATCGTAGCAAACTGGCAGTAGTGCCTTCTAAAAAGAAGATACTGACAGAACTGCTAAAGGCAACAGAAGGGTGACAGGCGAGAGATGGAATTGCTGGGGTGAATGATCACCGTTGCTCAAAGCTTTATTCGCCCTCTGCGAACAGCTTCCAGGAACCAGCAAGGTTGACGGAAAACCTTGGAACACTCCTGCTCTTCTGACTCCTCGGAAGACGGCGAACTCCTCTGGCAATGGCTTTACTCTTCTCTCTCTATTTCTGAAGTAACAGAACCCACGCGTACTAAAAAGTACTAGTGTTTGTGTTAAACAACACGCTCACTACTCTGTTGTGTTAAAGAACACTTAGAGTTTTCTCTCTGGAATTCTGATTACTTCTACCAACTGAGAGAGAGGAGAGAACCTGCATATATAGCCCACGGGGCGGTTGCCAAGCAGTTGCCTGCACTTCAGGGTAGTGGCAGAACCACTCCTGAACATGCAGCAACTGCTGCAACCGTTTCCGCTCTAATATGCAGCCAGCCATACGCACATACGCACTCTACGCACACTGCGTACGCTGCGCACGTGGTCGCGCAACGAGCGCAACTTAAGCGCACTATGCGCCTAGCGACGATACTAAGTGCAAAGTGCGCCAACAAAACGCCACATTACGCCTCATGAGTCCGAGTCCGAGCCCGAGCCCGAGTCCGAGTCCGAGTCCGAGTCCGAGTCGCTAAGCCCCAACGGGGCTTAGCTCCTATGGAAATAAATTTTCCAAGAGCAAAAAGCTTACAGCTTATTAATTGTTGATTAAGCCTTTATACCATTAATAATTAATCCCACATGGCACACACCCATGTGCACTACATGTGCATCTCCATAAAGAGTAAAGACTCATATATATGGAGATACACATTCCTTTCTAGCCGATGTGGGACTAAAAATCAAAACAAAAGACTATAAACCCAACAAACTGTACCAATTTTTTTTTTCTAAATCGAACTGAATTTTTATTCGGCATAGTTAGGTTCGATTTTCGGTCCAAAATGGAATAATGCTCACCTCTATAGGAGACACGGAATATGAGTTCGATTTAATTTGTTTGGAACTATTATATATCGACAGATTGCGCATTTAGACAAAGTCCGAGAGGGAAATTGCAATGCACTTTCTGGTAGCCCAGCCGTACAATAAATTAGAAGTGTTCCAAGTGGAGACGACGGTTGTGACAAGAAGGATATACTCTTGATAATAACTTCAATTTTATTTTATTTTATTCAAAATAAATATGGATTTTCTCTTTGTTGAAGGCACCTTGTGCCAAATCGAGAGCCCAGTAGCTACTACCACTCTTATTATTATTTTTTTACTAATATTAATATTCAAGAATTAAGTTATAACATAAGCATGAAAGAAAACAAGACAGAAATAGTCAAAAACAACTTTGCTTGCCACTTTCGCTACACACAATACAAACAGCTCATATTTCTCCAGCTAGCAGCGCATGCAGCCGCTCATGGCCGGCATGCAGTCCCAATCCATGGATAAAATATGTTCCTACGATGAGTACATTCTGATGAAGTCCCAAAGTTTAATTCTCAACTGAAAGAGTCAAAATGCATTAATTAATTTGCACATTTTTTGTGTACAAACTGCCGTATGTGTGGGTCTTCGACTAATTAATTAAATTGGTTAATTGCTCCCAGTTCTGAGTAAGTCTCGAGGGAGAAGCCCTATAAAATTTGATTCGGACTTAGTTTTTGTTCAAAACAACTAGACTCTCGTCTAACTCTGTTCATTGAATCTTAAGGCCTCGTTTGATTATCGAAATTTGAGTTTGAAAAATAAAAGTGATTCATTTTCTGTGTTTGGAAGCCAAAAAAAAGTTGGAGAGAGGAAATAATTTTCAAGGATTAGAAAAATTGGAGAAAAAGTAGTTCTTCCGTACATCTAAGGAATCACTTTTCCTCCAACTTTTCTGTATTTATTACAATTTTATTTTACTAAAATATCTATACTCAAAAATATTATTTATCATTTTTATCCTTAATATCTTTTAGACTAAAATATTCATGAATAATAAGTTTTCTCGTTAGCACGAGTGATGTTATTGGAAAATTGAATTAATTTTATTTCATTTATTTACCAACACCAAACACTATAATGAAAAGTAAAAATATATTTCGACTATAATTTTGATCTTTCCAAATATGGAAAAAGAAAATTGATGAGAATTATAATTTTTTAAAAGAAAAAAAATAACAAAGAATCAATTTATTTTTCTTTGCTTTCCGTGAACCAAACGAGCAACTATTTTGTATGAACGAGAACATGTTTTTTTTTTTCCTTTTCTTTTTAAAGGACCTTGACCAATTTAAGAGGAGTTGGGAAACTCGGATAAAAAAGATTGACAAGGACACTCTGAAGAGGTTTCCATGCACTCAACTAAAAGAGTCAAAATGGGATGATTTTGTAATTTGGTATTATGCATGGATGATGGATCACAACGTGTGTTCACAAGAGCTGTTTAACAATATAAGGTTCTTTTTCATGGATCGCGATTGTATAATTATTTTTTTCTTGCATTCAAGTATTTCAAAATAAAATGTTATGGCATAGATCTAAGTATAACTACGAAGACACTAGAAAGCCACCAATAGTTGCCGATTTCGAATACGCTATAAAGCATAATCTGACTTTAATTTCTCGAATGCCCCCAACATCTAATAGTTAAATCAATAAATAGAACTATTACTCAAGGTTGACATGATTTTTAAGTTTACTTTAAGGTCTCGTTTGGTGCGTACAATTATTGGATTAGAAAAAAAAAAAAAGATTACTTTTCTATGTTTGGGTGACAAAGAAATTGAGAAAAAAAAGTGATTCCTAATTGAAGAAAAATTAGGTGGAAAAGTGATTCCATCCATCCAAGCAAAGAATTACTTTCCTACATTGAAGTTTTAACTTTCCTTTCCAAATTCCTGTTGGAGTTTTTTCTTGACATGTAGAGAGTTTGCACTCAACACATGCCTAGTATTTTTAGTCCCACATTGAAAAAATACCATGAGTTATATCTCAATATATACTTGGTATGTTTGTCACCCTCGAAATCCGTGTTACATATTTTCGTATACGTGTACATATTTCGGGTCCGTATTTTTATTAGTCATGGTTAGCTAGTCATGATTTTATTTTTAGCATGTTGCATTGGCATGGTTATTTTGGCATTTCATTGGTTATGGCTTAGCTTGGTTCGGTTTACCTTGGTTTGGTTTGCTTTTGGGTTCATCATGAACCCAAAGAAAACCCCTACCTACCACCACCATCATCATTTAAAACCCAACCTCCTTTCTCTCTCCTCTTTACTCTTCATTTATTTCTTCACCTTCTTCCTCTTAACTTCTCCACCTACCAAGAGAAGCTTAGGCAAGTGCAACTTGCTTCATGGAAAAACTCCATTTTTGTTGTTCTATTGTCTTCCTCGCGAGATTCTAAGATACTTTAGAACTTGGCATTTTTTATTTTGATGGATATTTTCTTGTAAATCTAAGTTTATATTATTTTCAGTTTTCTTGGGTTTTGATCTATTAAACTTCATTATTTTCATGTTTTGATTGTTCCATGTTGTAGAGAATTCGATTTTATCCAAAATAGACTTTTGAGAAGTTAGATTTCGACTTGTTTTGAGGAAGTTATGGCCAAAAGCATTTTTGGCCATCTCTATGTTCATCTGTGCTGATTCTGGCAGGGACGCTGAATAGTGCCGCATAGTATCCGAGCCGCATATGGAAGTGCTGCATAGTACCGCATAGTGTCCGAGCCGCATATGGGAGTGCCGCATAGTGCCGCATAGTGCTGCATAGTGTCCAAGCCGTATATGGAAGTGCTGCATAGTGTCGCATAGTGTCCGAACTGCATATGGGAGTGCTGCATAGTGCCGCATAGTGTCCGAGCCGTATATGGGAGTGATGTATAGTGCCGTATAGTATCCGAGCCGCATATGGGAGTGCTGCATAGTGTCTGAGCCGCATATGGGAGTGCTGCATAATGCCGTATTGTGCCGTATAGTATCCGAGCCGCATATGGCAGTGCTGCATAGTACCGCATAGTGTCCGAGCCGCATATGAGGGTGCTGCATAGTGCCGTATAGTGCTGCATAGTATCCGAGCCGCATATGGGAGTGCTGCATAGTGCCGCATAGTGACGCATAGTGTCCGAGCCGCATATGAGAGTGCTGCATAGTGCCGCATAGTGTCCGAGCCGCATATGGGGGTGCCGCATAGTGCTGAATAGGGCCGCACAATGCCTATTTTGGCTGTTTTTGGCTATTTTATGTCCTATTTGGCCAATTTGTGGCCAGAATTTCTTCCAACTTCCAACATGAAAGTGGTAGATCTTTTTCTTGGCTTCAAGGACATGTTATTAGCTATTTTATGCAAGTTTTCTCATTTATTATAATGTAAGGATAGAACATGATAGTGGCCCATCGTGGCACACTCTTGACAAGTAAACATGACATGTAATCTGGAACGCCGTTGCGACGGCTATCTCGACATGCTAGTAATCCTCCTCTTGATACCATGGACGATTGTGCTTGTACAAATAAATCAGTCTTGTCTTGCATCATGTCTAGGACAGGGACCCCTGAATACCACGGTCAGGGGTACCTACTGAATTCAACTAAGGCTAATAACTAGAATAATCCAGTAGTCATGAAGAGATTTCACAGCTACAGGCAATCCCGTTATCTGGGCGCATTAAGTGGACTTGTAGCCTACCGACGAGTAGGGCACATTTCCAGCACACAGTCACGTGTTGCATTCTTCATAAACGGACATTCGACCTGGATAACCGGATGGTCTGCAGGGCTTGTGGCTGTTGGGATAATCTCATTGCATCTTGCTAGTAACTAGGCCTGTGATAACCCTAGTTAGTTAAAAGTATCAAGCCGTAGTCTTGATTGGCCGTGATTGATTGGGTGGAGTTTATTCCAGCTTAGTCTTATCCTGATCCTGTGCAAGATTGTGACATGACATGATTATTGATGCTTGCCTTAACAATAACGATCGGGGGTCCAGTTCTGTTCAGGCGAAGGGTTACAACCCCGGTCCTTGTTTGGTTTAAGGGTTGTAACCTGGCTCCCAGAGCAGTTCTGTGTCCTCTCTTCGTTTATTGTCTTATTTCAACCCCATGCCATGTTCGTCATGTTTTACCTTACCTTAATACCATGATTATTTATACTGGCCTTAGCAATAAAGATCAGGGGTCCAGTTCTGTTCAGGCGAAGGGTTACAACCTTGGTCCTTATTTGGTTTAAGGGTTGTAACCTGGCTCCCGGAGCAGTTCTGTGTCCTCTCTTTGTTTATTGTCTTCACTGTACCAATAGTATTTGAGACGGGTTTCTATTCGGGTGAAGGGATGCAAACCCAGTCCTTGTTTGGTTTAAGGGTTGTGACCTGGCTACTTGAATGGTTTCTTCGTACTCAGTTTACTATTGTTATCTCTATTATTATCAGTTCTTTATTTATTATTTATCTTTAATATTCTATTGTGATATGCTGGTTTTAGTTCCTAAATGAAGCCTCATTTGTGGCACTTGCTCTTTCTGGGGGTCTGACCCAGCTGGTTTTGTGTGACCAGATATCGGAGCAGCACCAGAGGATCCACCTGTCTTCCAGCCAGATGGTGACCACCAGGCGTAACCCTGGCAACGAGTGGGTTTCTTTTTGTCCTCCCACTTTATTGTAAAAATTATTCTTTTGAGACTTTTAGCCGGCGAGCACGTGTTGGCTCGTATTGCACCTTTATTTACTGTCTGCCTACGGGCTGTAACATGATTGACAGATCCTAGGGTTGATCATGTATGACTGAACTGTTGCTAGTCTTGACATTTTGTACGACTAGCTTTATGATCATCCAATATATAATGTATGGGACGCTTTGCTATTATATATTTGGTGCTCTGACATCTTGTAACTATTATTACTTGCTTGAGATTGAGACAATATGCTTGTTCATGACCATAGGAGACTGTTGGCTTGTAGTTAAACCCTCATGTATCTAGACAGCCGTGACCGTATAGCGAGGTGGGTTGCACTTCAATATACGTAGCTGGCTATGTACGCCCCCGCTCTCCAGTATTCTGGTTCTAGGGCGTTACATGGTTTAAGTGGTGGCCCATGCAGGTCTTGTAAATCAAGATATGTGAGGGTTTACCGAATAGATGTATCAATCAGTACTCGCCCTTGATCTCTGCTCGTATCTTCTGAATCCCTGTAATCTTGACCTGATCACATGCTTGTATCGTTGATCTGTCCTGGTCCTTCCTTATTGTTCCTTATGTCGTCTTCTTCAGCGACATTGTTCTTGAACCTGCCGATCAACAAGGCGGAGCACCTCCCGCGGACCAGCAGCAACCTGGAGATCAAGCCCAGCATTCAGGAGTAGCCTCCAGAGTCATGCCTACTGGAGGAGAGCCACCAGTTCAGCCCATCCAGCCTGCAGAGCCTGATGATGGCACTTTGGTGGGTCTCATCAGGTCACTATTAGCCTCTCAGGATCGAAGAGGAGATGCCTTGCACCAGGCGGTGGCAGACGCTTTGACCAGAGGAGGTCATCAGGGTAATAGCGCGGCCAACAGCTTCAAGTGCTTGAACCCTCCCTTCTTCGACGGCAGTGAAGATGCGATCGCTGCAGATGCATGGCTTCAGGACACAGAGGTAATTTTAGAAGCAGCCAGGACTCCAGAGAATGAGAAGGTGGCCGTGGTGCGCCTACAGCTATTGGATCTTGCCCACAGCTGGTGGGCGGCGCAGGCCGTTGGATTAGTGACCCTATTGCCTGGGCAGTATTCAGGGAGAGATTCCAGACCAAGTATTTTGATGCTGTAGCTCGGTATGATCTACAGACGAGGTTCACCAATCTGAAGCAGATGGACAGGACGGTCGATGGTTATGCGGCCGAGTTCTCCAGGCTTAGTCGGTTTGCTCCCACCTTGGTGGCGACTGAGTTCGATAGAGCCCAGCGGTTCCAACAGGGGCTCCACCTAGAGATTTTGTTGGCGGTGGAGCAGTTTGAGCATCAGACCTTTGATGCAGTACTGAGGGCAGCCCGGAGGCATGAGTATACCTCCCAGAGGATCGTGGATAGGACCGGAGGTCGGAAGCGATATCACGGCCAGATGAATCAGTCATCAGCACCAGCCCCGGCAGCCAGGACTTTGACCATTGGAGCTCCGAGGCGGGCGGCCTCAGTGACGTTGGTTCAGCATTCTACCCCGACGCACCCTCAACAGCAGAAACAGAAGCAGTCTTCCGCAGTGGGATGTTTACACTGCGGGAAGCCAGGGCATGTGGTATCAGAATGTCGCAGAGCACAGGGTTTGTGCTTGGTTTGTGGTGCCCCGGACCACAGGGTTGGGAACTGCCCGAACAGGGGAAGTTCATCGGCCTTCTCTAGTCCTTCAGTTAGAGGACCAGTACCAGTCTAGCAGCAGCAGCAGCTGCAGTACCCGTTCCCGAGGCCATTGTCGACGCAGGCCCAGGCATTCCAGCAGCAGAGACCGCAGCAGTATGCCCAAGCCCAAGCCCTGATCCAGAGCAGGCAGAGGAATTTTCAGCAGAGGGGACCCGCACCCAGAGGACATGGTCAAGTGCTGGCTTTGACCATGGGAGAAGAAGGAATAACACCAGGTGAGGTGGTGGCAGGTACTATTCTCGTCAACACCTTTCCAGCTTCAGTATTATTTGATTCTGGTGCCTCGCATTCATTTATGTCTGTATGATTCGCGACACGGGTAGGACTGGAGCCTGAGTCATTATCAGTAAGACTCAATATACTTACTGGTAACGGACTTGTGGGAGTAGATAGAGTGTTTTCCTCGTGTCGGATCGTAGTTAGCGGTAGAGAATTCCCCGTTAGATTGATAGAGTTCCATATGGCCGATTATGATGTGGTCTTAGGGATGGATTAGTTGAGGGACCAGTATGCTAGGATAGACTGCCATATTGGCAGGGTTGTTTTTAGCATTCCAGGCGAGCCAAAGTTTTCCTTCTCCCGAGGCGAAGTTGAACCTTCTCCTCCAGTGTTGCGGATGGCAGTAGCAGCAATGCAGTTACCCCGGATAGTTGAAGAGTTTCCAGATATTTTCCCAGAAGAGCTTCCAGGAATGCCGCCAGAGCGAGAGATCGAGTTTACCATCGACTTGATTCCCGGGATAGCCCCAGTGTCAAAGAGAGTCTACATGATGGCACCGTCAGAGCTAGAGATATTGTACAAGATGATTGAAGAACTCAGAACCAAGGGATTCATTCGTGCTAGTGGATCGCCTTGGGGAGTCCCGATACTTGTTGTGAAAAAGAAGGATGGTACGTCCAGATTATGTGTAGATTATCGTACTTTGAACTCAGTGACAATCAAGAACAGATACCCTCTCCCGAGGATAGATGACTTGTTTAATCAACTCAAAGGGGCGTCAGTATTTTCGAAGATTGACTTGCGATCAAGATACCACCAGATCAGAGTCACAGAGCAGGACATCCCGAAGACAGCGTTCAGATCGAGGTATGGGCATTGGGAGTTTCTTGTTATGCCATTTGGAACAACCAATGTGCCAGCTGTATTTATGGACCTCATGAATCGTATCTTCATTGCTTATTTGGATCAGTTCGTGATTGTGTTCCTAGACGACATCCTGGTCTACAGCAAGAGTGAGGCGGAGCATGAGCAGCATCTCAGAATTGTCCTCCAGATTCTTCGAGAGCACCAGTTGTATGCCAAGTTTAGTAAATACGAGTTCTGGCTCGATCGCATTTCATACTTGGGTCATATCATCACCAGAGGGGGAGTAGAAATGGATCCCCAAAAGATCGTAGCTATCGAAACATGGCCAGTGCCCAGCACAGTTGCAGAAGTTCGCAGTTTTCTTGGATTGGCCGGCTACTACCGGCGATTCGTTTCAGACTTTGCTCGGATTTCAGCGCCATTGACCCTGTTGACCCGTAAGGATGTGCAGTTTACTTGGACAGTAGAGTGCCAAGATTCTTTTAAAAGGTTGAAGCGAGGCTTGATGACGGCTCCTATTCTCACGCTTCCAGATGGAACCGGAGGATTCTCAGTATATTGTGATGCTTCGGACAGAATTTTAGGATGTGTTCTGATGCAGCATGGGAAGGTAATAGCTTATACGTTACGACAACTTCGTGATCATAGGAATTACCCAACCCATGACTTGGAGCTGGCAGTAGTAGTATTTGCACTTAAGCTTTGGAGGCACTACTTGTATGGAGATAGGGTGGAGATTTTCACCGACCACAAGAGTATGAAGTATGTGTTCACCCAGAAGGATCTCAACATGTGTCGGAGGAGATGGCTAGAGCTGCTTGTGGATTATGTCATCAACTTGCAGTATCATCCTGGGAAGGCCAACGTTGTTGCAGATACATTGAGCAGGAGAGCTGGAGTTTATTTTCTCACATCGTAGCCAGAGTTATTAGCCGATCTTCAGAAGATGGGAATAGAAGTTGTCCTTCCTACTAATGTGGCATTGATGGCCAGCATACAGGTTCAGTCCAGCATAGTCGAGAGGATCCAGATGGTGCAGTCGGCAGATTCCAAGCTTCAACGGCTCAGAGCAGAGTGTGAGGCAGGACGAAGACCAGAGTTATGTATCCATGAAGACGGTACATTTCAACATGGGAAGCGTCTTTGTGTACCCAGTAGAGATATCAAACAGGAGATCATGACAGAGGCTCACAGTTCGCAGTATTCCATTCATCCCGGCGGTACGAAGATGTACCGAGATATTCGTCAGCACTTTTGGTGGAATGGCATGAAGAGGGAGATAGCCCGGTTTGTCTCTCGATGTTTGGTTTGCCAACAAGTTAAAGCTGAACATCAGAGGCCAGTTGGACTTCTACAGTCCTTGCCAATTCCAGAATGGAAGTGGGAGCATATAACCATGGATTTTGTGACTGGATTACCTAGATCCCCGGCTGGCAGAGATGCTATTTGGGTTATTATAGACAGACTCACGAAGGTGGCTCACTTTCTCCCGTTCAGAGTTGGTCAGTCGACGGCTCAGCTGGCAGAGATGTATCTCAAGCAGATAGTCAGGCTGCACGGTGTACCAGTCAGTATCACCTCTGACAGGGATTCAAGATTTATGCCACACTTTTGGCGTAGCCTGCAAGCGAGTTTACGGACTCGTCTCCAGTTCAGTTCAGCCTATCACCCATAGACAGATGGCCAGTCGGAACGCACGATCCAGACTCTTGAAGATATGTTGAGATCTTGTACGCTCGACTTTGGTGGTTCGTGGGAGGATCACCTGCACCTGGTGAAATTCTCGTATAACAGTTTCCAGGCTAGTATCCAGATGGCACCGTTCGAAGCACTGTATGGCAGGAAGTGCAGGTCCCCGCTAGCATGGGACGACATCGGGGAGAGGCAGATGCTCGATCCAGAAATGATTACCCAGACTGTCGAAGTGATCAAACGAGTCAGAGATCATCTTCGAGTTGCACAAGATCGTCAGCGCCATTGGGCCGATTCTCATCGACGTCCCTAGAATTTTCTGTCGGAGACTACGTATTCCTTAGGATCTCGCCTACCCGTGGCATCATTCGTTTTGGCGTACGGGGAAAGCTTAGTCCTAGGTATATAGGGCCGTTCGATATCCTTGAGCGAGTAGGTGATGTATCATATTGTCTCGCTTTTCCGTCGTCACTAAGTGAGGTGCATGACGTGTTCCATGTTTCCCAACTGCGACGGTACATCTCGGACCCGAGCCATATCATGGATCATTCAAAATTGGTTGTTGGTACTGACCTTTCGTATGAGGAGAGGCCCGTGTCCATATTGGACCGAAGAGAGAAGATCCTCAAGAATAAGACTATCAGTTTAGTCTGTATTGCCTGGGGTCATCACTCTTTGGGAGAGTCAACATGGGAGCGTGAGGATGATATCCGATCGCGGTATCCCGACTTGTTTGACTCGTGAGGTATAAAGTCTTTCTTATGCCTTACACTTCGAATCCTTGCTTGCATATTTGATTGCTTGATTGATTGCTTAGCTGTAGATTGCATCTGATAGTGTAACTTGTCCCGACACCTCTAGCCTCTTTAATTAAATTTCGAGGACAGAATTCTTTTAAGGTGGGTAGAGTTGTCACCCTCGAAATCCGTGTTACGTATTTTCGTATACGTGTACATATTTCGGGTCCGTATTTTTATTAGTCATGGTTAGCTAGTCATGATTTTATTTTTAGCATGTTGCATTGGCATGATTATTTTGGCATTTCATTGGTTATGGCTTAGCTTGGTTTGGTTTAGCTTGGTTTGGTTTGCTTTTGGGTTCATCATGAACCCAAAGAAAACCCCTACCTACCACCACCATTGTAACACCCAGTTTTCCAGATGAGGGTATTTTTGAAATTTTATAATTATAATTATTATTCATTGATATTTATTTCATATTATGATTTTTGGTAATTTTTAATAATTTTTAAACTATTTAAAACTGTTTTAAGTCATGACTTGTGATTTTGATGTGCTGCTAGTGAAACCTGAGAGACTGCATGACCTAGAACCTAACCACGTCATTAGGATGATTTAATTGTTATTTTTAGCCTAGGGGTATTTTGGTTATTTTGACTTATTTGATTTATTTGGTGATTTGTTGAATTGGTAAATTTCTGGTTGACTTGACTTGTTGAGACCTAGTGAGCTAGCCTAGAAGCTAACCCTAGCCATGATGACCCTAGTCTAACTTAGGTTAACCTACATTTAAGTCATTAGAAACTAATTTTAGAATGAGGGGATTTGGTTTAGTGCATTTAAGTCATGGTTCATGGTTTCATGAAATGACTTATGGCTAAATAATTTATTTTGATCATGACTTGGCCCATGGCCCATAACTAGAAGCCCTAACCCTAACCAAACCCTAAATGAACAGCCATAAGGATCCCCACCCTATATAAACACTTATTCTCTAGGGCTTGCCTCCTTCTTTCATTCATTTCAACATTGGAGAAAGAAAGGTATTGTCCCTCTTGCAAAAATCCCCATAAATCCATTTTAATTCCTTTTTGATCCTAGTTTCTTGCATTAGAACCTAACACTCTCCTATTTTCTGATTTCTGAGTTTAATCCCAGCTTTGGGATAATTTGTAGCATTTGGCATCAAGAGGAAGAATCCCCCATTTGGAGCTTTTCCAAGCTTTTTGCACACATAGGTAAAACCCTCTAAATTGATTTAAACTTCAGTTTTCTTTGCATATAGGGCTAGATCTAGGAGTCCCCTAGGTGTCCCCGAAATTTGGGTGGAATTCGTGTCCGTTTGGTGTCCGTATCGGACACGTGTCGTAGTGTGGTGTAGGTGTTTGTTGAAATGTCTCTATGGATTGAATCTTGAAATTTTTCGAAACAAATTATATATTTGAGTAGCTCTTCATATGTAGATTTAATATTTGTATGACTGAGCACGTATTGTGTTGGTTTTTGTGTCCAAAATTGGACACGAACGCGTGCACGAGGACACCGTACAGTATCCTGCTGCTCGGGCACTGTAGTGGACACGACACTGCACTTCGTGACACGAAACTTTGCACACACCTGCGGGCAATGACTGACAGCACGCTCACCAATTTTGAGGCAACTTCGTCGAGTGGTTTATGAGAAATCCCACTCGCACGGGTCGGTGCCTGTCGTGCACGCGCACAGGAAGTGCGTCTGATACATACGGTTTTCTTGGACACGACGCACTTTGGACACAATGCAGACACTTGTGCACCTAGCCCTACTATGGGCGAACCCACGTGCACGAGCATGAGGCACGTGTCGCCTTGTGTCGAGAGCACGAGGGCTCGACACGGCTGCACGAGGCCTGCTGACACTGTCTTTTACTGATACTTGTTTTCTTGCATTTGGACACGTTGTGTCGACTCTTGTGGACATGACACAGCCTGTACGACACCATATTATGTACACACACCTCTGTCAATCATTTATTTGACATATTAACCTGGTTTTGATTGTCGATTTGCACTTTTTCCCAAATTCCTGATACACTATGAACTGTTCAGGAAATTCTGTTAACTGATTTCCAAACTAAGTTGATTTCGATGTTAAATTACTAGGATAAATTCGACCTCATGTGTATTAGTTCATGCTAGGATAGGTTGTCATGATTGAGGTTGTGTTTCAATAGGATATATGGGTATTCACTTGAGGGAGGGGTATGGCATTACTGACTTCATCATTGATAGGTTCTGATACTCCCTGAAGTTTTTGCACTGTTTAGCTTAATGTTGAACTTAATCCCATTTTAAACTGAAATGAGGAATGAATGCATGAACTTTTAATTAATGGCCTGAGATTCACACATTTTGCACATTGGCACAAACTGAGAACAGCCACAAATTCATATATCACCCACAGATTTTCCTCACCAAACACATTGCACACACTCTCCTTTCACTGTCATTTTTATTCACTGATTTGGTTGATCTCCTTTTTGGTTTGTTGTTAACTAAGACTCTGGATTATGGGGTCTTCGATTTGGTTTGGATATGTTGTGTTGGTTCAGTCCATTATTTTGGTCGAGCCCCATATCCATATGCATATCCTGCATATCCCTTGAGCCCTGCAAACATTTGAACATGTTCTGCATATGCCATTCATCAGTTTTTTATGATGCAGTCCATGTTCATATCTGGGACTCCAGTTCCTACATGGTTCCAGGTTAGTTCATGTATCCCATGACCACCCCCCTTGCATGCTGATTTGGTTTTCATGTTTCATATATATAGGAGAGACTAATGTTTTATTTGGGACACTGTTAGCTAACTGTTTTGACTACCCAAACCTGAGAACTAATACCACACACACAATGCTCTTACACACATGTAACACCCTGTCCTTCCTGTCACTAGACACACACAACCCTGTGGTTAACTGAGTTTAAGGAGGTATTATGTTGATTGAAAACTGATTTCTTTTTCTTTTCTAACTGTCAAGTACCTGAGTATGTGGCCCTGTTCCAGTTTTCCTTTAAACCTGATAAGGATGTGCTTAAATTTGTGTTTGAGTTCATTTGTAAACCTGAAATGTGCACAGTCACATTGATTCCTTCTTTTGATTTCATATACCTGGGTTCATTTATTAAAACTAGATGTTAAATGAGGATAGACTGAGATTGAGATTTAGTTGCCAGTTTCACATTAACCTGAGAATGTGTATTCAAAACTGAGTTTTGATTCTCCTAAAATCTGAGAGTTTCAGTATTGGACTGTGTGTTGAATTGGGGGAAAACTTGTTATATGGTATTCAAATGTATATAGGTATGGGACTGTTACTGATTGTTTGAAATATCTTTTGGTTTGAACCCATTGAACCTGGACACTTGATCAAATTAGCCATGCACAATTTGTCCTGCAAATTGCAGTGTCCTGAAATTTCCATGTCCTGTCCTGTGCATCAGGATTGAATATTCAATCCATTCATTTGCTATACCCAGTTTTGTCCTTTGAGTGTTCTAACCATATGGTAGGTAAATCCCCCTTTTTGTCCTGACTGAACCTTACCTGGTACTAGTTGTTCATTATGTTTCAGTCAATTACATCTCATATGAACCTGTTTTGCATATCCTTTTGTTCACACATAGATGCTATTGACACACAGTGACTGAAATTACCTGTTTTACATGTACCAGTAACACACATACACATCCAACCTACATATTATATCACATGTATCACAATCATGTAGTTTCACACACATGCCACCATGTTAACTCACACACACATGACACATTCCCTTAGCCCATACACCCACACACTATATCACATGATACACTCTAGAGCCACTTGACACATTACACTACACATTATATTAGGTTCTTTTCTTGAGATTTGTATCACACATACACATGTACACAAACATCCTCACATGTAACCTCCCCCTATCACCCTAGGTATATATATGTGAGTGTATATATATATATATATATATATATATATATATATATATATATATAGCCTATAAGTGCATATGTGTGTTAATTATATTAAATTAGATATAGTTTGATATGTGTTATATGTGGAATGCATGATATAGCCTGTGGGCACATAGCCTGTGTGTTTGGCTTGAATGCCAATGTAGGAGTGTGGTTGGCTTGTATAGCCTAGAAATTGGGTGTGCTTGCTAGAATAGGCTGGTTAGGCCTAGTGGGACTTGTATTGGCTTAGTCTTGACTTAGTTGACTTAGTTTGACTAGAGTATTGACTTGGGTTAACCCAGAGTTGACTCTGACCTAGTTTGACCTAGAAATCATGTAGTTTGCATTGTAGCTTTCAATTCTCTTGTATTTTATATATCATGACCCATATTGCTCTGTTTAGGACATTGTGACTCTGGTGCAATCATCTGATATTACACTACTCTTTTCAGAGTATCAGACGAGTACATTCTCTGATAGTTCTCTCATTTATTTGTCAATTACTGTATTTCAGTTCTAGTTAGCTGTATGTGATTCTCTGTTACAAACACGTACTGTTATTTTTGGATTCATGTATACGACACACATTTATTTTCTGGCCTCTATTACAGGTATCATCATTTCCGGCTTCTATTACTGGAATCATTACTGGAATTACCCCGGAATCATTTACTGGTATCATTGTACTTGGCTGGACTCATCTTGAATCATTGTGTCGGAATTCTGGATTCACTTGCTGGGAGGGGAAATACTAGAGTAAGACATGTAGACATACCCCATTACTGGAATCACCCCTACTGAAATCTACTGGAATGATAGCCATCTCACACCCGGCTAGGTGTGTGATGTGCCGGATTACCCATAGCCGTTTACATGTCGATCTCGGTATTTTAAAACACACTGCTAGAGTATAGGCTGGACTCACCCTGGAATCATTGATCACTATGATTGGAATCGTCCCTTGCTGGATTCATCTTGTATGAGATTCATCCTGTACTGGACTTACATAGGAGTTACACTGGTCTACATTGTTGCCTGGACTTTATATCATATTACCCTGGTTCAGCTAGCTCTATTTTTTACAGTCTTCATTGCTATGATTCTGCTCTTGTTTAGCTATTTTCTTTCCTTGCACTTTATCTGTCTTTCTTACCATCACCTGAATATAAACTGCCATTTTCATCAATACAACTGTCTATAACTGCTCTATAGTTCTCAGTCATTTACTTGGGTTTTTTAGATGAGATT
Organism: Iris pallida; assembly: GCA_029216955.1. Lineage (NCBI taxonomy): Eukaryota > Viridiplantae > Streptophyta > Magnoliopsida > Asparagales > Iridaceae > Iris > Iris pallida. Next base: position 12,946,556 of record JANAVB010020198.1, on the reverse strand, counting down.
GTGCTCGTTCCTGTCCTGACTGGACCTGTTGAAAATTTTACAGATGATTGTCCTGAGGACACATGCCCTACATTTTACTGAGGAGATGGCTTAGCTACCTTTGGCCCCGACACTCAGCAGTGATCGGGATTTAGTTTAGTTGACTTGCATTTATGTTCATTTAGAGCTTGTTGTATAGAATTGAGACTTGAGATGTATTTGAGATTATTCAGATGTTGTTATTATTTCAGTATTTATTTTTGTCTTCAGATTTCTTAGTTATATTCTGTGTTATCTTATCGTGCTTAGACTGTGATTGAGATACACCTTGTCTTATACTTGTCCTCCGTTCGGAGTTGATCATGATGAGTACATTATATACTGTATGAGTTGATGGTTAGTTAGAGACTTACAACAGCGTTCTACCGCCGACACTGCGGCGTAGGCTGGGCGCTGTTACGTACTCGTACCCTCACAGTGGGTGCGGGTCGTGACACGTTTTTAGTGGTGGCCCATGTAGGTCGAGAGTCGTATTAGTACGATATCGTGGTAGTACAGCGACTTAATTGTACTGCTGTGAACCTGCTATAGGACTGAGAGATAGGCTTTACCGGAGAGGCACTCAATCACAGTTAGGAAAAATTCTGCTTTAAATCATGCCATCTACATATCGTACTGATTTGCCTTCTTTGAAATAACTATCCTCCCTTGATATATCGATTCCTGCTCAGTATTGACTTCCTTGTTCGATCTGTCTTCAGGATGGTGGAGACACGATCACATCGCTCTGGTGCAGCAGTTGCTGTAGAGGGGACTGCTACCTCTCAGCCAGATCAGCAGGGTCAGGAGGCTGCAGCTTCTGCCACCTCTGTCCATATTGAGACTTCAGCAGCAGCAGCAGGGGGTGGGCCTCCATCAGCTCGGGGGCAGGACCCAGTCATCCCAGAGATGGAGTTCCAAAAGCCGCCGCCTACAGGACACGTGGATACGGCACAGATTTTTGCCTACTTCCAGCAGTTTATGGACCGGCAGCAGGCCCGACAGGACCGAGGCATGGAGTTGGCCCTTACGGCAGTCGTATCTCGACCAGTGATACAGCAGCCGAGGACACCGGGGATCGAGAAGTTTCAGAAGATGAGCCCCAGAGACTTCCTGGGGACAGAGGGGATTTTATATGCTGACGAGTGGATCGAGCATATTGAGGAGATCTTCCGCCTGGCCAGGATACCAGCAGATCTTCAGATCGAGGCCGCAGCTAGCCGGATGCGAGATCTTGCTCGCACCTGGTATCAGTCAGACCCCAGGGTGGGGGTAGCTGGACAGACTTGGGAGGAGTTCAGGGGCTTCTTCAAGAAGAAGTTCTTTCCAGATTCAGCGCTCAGAGCCTTGGAGTCGCAGTTCGAGAGCCTAGTACAGGGGAGCCTGTCAGTGGAGGAGTACGCTGGGGAGTTCGGCCGCCTCAGCAGATTCGTAGAGGGCTTGAGCGAGGCGGCGAAGGCCCAGAGGTTCCGAAAGGGTCTGGTCAAGGAAGTCAAGTCCCTGACCAAGGGCAACAGGGATGCCACTTTCGAGGAGATTTTGACGGGAGCTTTACTGGCTGAGGATGATCTTGAGCTGAGGCTCAAGAGGGGACGGGACGCTCACGGTACCAGCAGCAGCGGAGGCCAGGCCAAGAGGCCTCATGTGCAGATTCAGCAGACGCAGGCACCAGTGGGAGTTCAGCAGGTACAGCATCAGTATCGGGGTCAGGACCCGAAGGCGATCAGTTGTTCCTACTGCAAGAAGCCGGGACACATATGGGAGCAGTGCAGGAAGAGGTTGAGGGTTTGCTATTTCTGTGGGTTAGCTGCCCACCAGAAGATAGATTGTCCTATTGCACCTTCTTTTGAGGGGGCTAGGCCACCTGTAGCTCAGCACCAGAGGGGTGGAGCTTTTGCGATGGCAGCTGAGGAGACTGACATCGCAGGTGATGGATTAGCAGGTTTGACCTTCTTGTTCTTCCTCCCCACTTCCATGTGTGATTTCCCTTAGTACCTGCCAGGATATTGCTTGTGATTGCTAGATAGTGTAGCTACCCTGTTCGAGACTGTGGAATCACGACCAGTAGGATTGTATTGCTTCGACTTTGATTGCTTGGGGGTTTGACCTAGGAGAGGTGCGATCATCTTAATTTCGAGGACGAAATTTTTATAAGGTAGGTAGGATTGTAACACCCAGTTTTCCAGATGAGTGTATTTTTGAAATTTTGTAATTATAATTATTATTCATTGATATTTATTTCATATTATGATTTTTTGTAATTTTTAATAATTTTTAAACTATTTAAAACTGTTTTAAGTCATGACTTGTGATTTTGATGTGCTGCTAGTGAAACCTGAGAGACTGCATGACCTAGAACCTAACCACGTCATTAGGATGATTTAATTGTTATTTTTAGCCTAGGGGTATTTTGGTTATTTTGACTTATTTGATTTATTTGGTGATTTGTTGAATTGGTGAATTTCTGGTTGACTTGACTTGTTGAGACCTAGTGAGCTAGCCTAGAAGCTAACCCTAGCCATGATGACCCTAGTCTAACTTAGGTTAACCTACATTTAAGTCATTAGAAACTAATTTTAGAATGAGGGGATTTGGTTTAGTGCATTTAAGTCATGGTTCATGGTTTCATGAAATGACTTATGGCTAAATGATTTATTTTGATCATGACTTGGCCCATGGCCCAAAACTAGAAGCCCTAACCCTAACCAAACCCTAAATGACCAGCCATAGGGATCCCCACCCTATATAAACACTTATTCTCTAGGGCTTGCCTCCTTCTTTCATTCATTTCAACATTGGAGAAAGAAAGGTATTGTCCCTCTTACAAAAATCCCCATAAATCCATTTTAATTCCTTTTTGATCCTAGTTTCTTGCATTAGAACCTAACACTCTCCTATTTTCTGATTTCTGAGTTTAATCCCAGCTTTGGGACAATTTGTAGCATTTGGCATCAAGAGGAAGAATCCCCCATTTGGAGCTTTTCTAAGCTTTTTGCACACATAGGTAAAACCCTCTAAATTGATTTAAACTTTAGTTTTCTTTGCATATAGGGCTAGATCTAGGAGTCCCCTAGGTGTCCCCAAAATTTGGGTGAAATTCGTGTCCGTTTGGTGTCCGTATCGGACACGTGTCGTAGTGTGGTGTAGGTGTTTGTTGAAATGCCTCTATGGATTGAATCTTGATATTTTTCGAAACAAATTATATATTTGAGTAGCTCTTCATGTGTAGATTTAATATTTGTATGACTGAGCACGTATTGTATTGGTTTTTGTGTCCAAAACTGGACACGAACGCGTGCACGAGGACACCGTGCAGTGTGCTGCTGCTCGGGTACTGTAGCGGACACGACACTGCACTTCGTGGCACGAAACTTTGCACACACCTGCGGGCAATGACTGACAGCACACTCACCAATTTTGAGGTGACTTCGTCGAGTGGTTTATGAGAAATCCCACTCGCACGGGTCGGTGCCTGTCGTGCACGCGCGCAGGAAGTGCGTCTGATACGCACGGTTTTCTTGGACACGACGCACTTTGGACACAATACAGACACTTGTGCACCTAGCCCTACTATGGGCGAACCCACGTGCACGAGCACGAGGCACGTGTCGCCTTGTGTCGAGAGCACGAGGGCTCGACACGGCTGCACGAGGCCTGCTGACACTGTCTTTCACTGATACTTGTTTTCTTGCATTTGGACACGTTGTGTCGACTCTTGTGGACATGACACAGCCTGTACGACACCATATTATGTACACACACCTCTGTCAATCATTTATTTGACATATTAACCTGGTTTTGATTGTCGATTTGCACTTTTTCCCAAATTCCTGATACACTATGAACTGTTCAGGAAATTCTGTTAACTGATTTCCAAACTAAGTTGATTTCGATGTTAAATTACTAGGATAAATTCGACCTCATGTGTATTAGTTCATGCTAGGATAGGTTGTCATGATTGAGGTTGTGTTTTAATAGGATATATGGGTATTCACTTGAGGGAGGGGTAAGGCATTACTGACTTCATCATTGATAGGTTCTGATACTCCCTGAAGTTTTTGCACTGTTTAGCTTAATGTTGAACTTAATCCCATTTTAAACTGAAATGAGGAATGAATGCATGAACTTTTAATTAATGGCCTGAGATTCACACATTTTGCACATTGGCACAAACTGAGAACAGCCACAAATTCATATATCACCCACAGATTTTCCTCACCAAACACATTGCACACACTCTCCTTTCACTGTCATTTTTGTTCACTGATTTGGTTGATCTCCTTTTTGGTTTGTTGTTAACTAAGACTTTGGATTATGGGGTCTTCGATTTGGTTTGGATATGTTGTGTTGGTTCAGTCCATTATTTTGGTCGAGCCCCATATCCATATGCATATCATGCATATCCCTTGAGCCCTGCAAACATTTGAACATGTTCTGCATATGCCATTCATCAGTTTTTTATGATGCAGTCCATGTTCATATCTGGGACTCCAGTTCCTACATGGTTCCAGGTTAGTTCATGTATCCCATGACCACCCCCCTTGCATGCTGATTTGGTTTTCATGTTTCATATATATAAGAGAGACTAATGTTTTGTTTGGGACACTGTTAGCTAACTATTTTGACTACCCAAACCTGAGAACTAATACCACACACACAATGCTCTTACACACATGTAACACCCTGTCCTTCCTGTCACTAGACACACACAACCCTGTGGTTAACTGAGTTTAAGGAGGTATTATGTTGATTGAAAACTGATTTCTTTTTCTTTTCTAACTGTCAAGTACCTGAGTATGTGGCCCTGTTCCAGTTTTCCTTTAAACCTGATAAGGATGTGCTTAAATTTGTGTTTGAGTTCATTTGTAAACCTGAAATATGCACAGTCACATTGATTCCTTCTTTTGATTTCATATACCTGGGTTCATTTATTAAAACTAGATGTTAAATGAGGATAGACTGAGATTGAGATTTAGTTCCCAGTTTCACATTAACCTGAGAATGTGTATTCAAAACTGAGTTTTAATTCTCCTAAAATCTGAGAGTTTCAGTATTGGACTGTGTGTTGAATTGGGGAAAAACTTGTTATATGGTATTCAAATGTATATAGGTATGGGACTGTTACTGATTGTTTGAACTGTCTTTTGGTTTGAACCCATTGAACCTGGGCACTTGATCAAATTAGCCATGCACAATTTGTCCTGCAAATTGCAGTATCCTGAAATTTCCATGTCCTGTCCTGTACATCAGGATTGAATATTCAATCCATTCATTTGCTATACCCAGTTTTGTCCTTTGAGTGTTCTGACCATATGGTAGGTAAATCCCCCTTTTTGTCCTGACTGAACCTTACCTGGTACTAGTTGTTCATTATGTTTCAGTCAATTACATCTCATATGAACCTGTTTTGCATATCCTTTTGTTCACACATAGATGCTATTGACACACAGTGACTGAAATTTCCTGTTTTACATGTACCAGTAACACACATACACATCCAACCTACATATTATATCACATGTATCACAATCATGTAGTTTCACACACATGCCACCATGTTAACTCACACACACATGACACATTCCCTTAGCCCATACACCCACACACTATATCACATGATACACTCTAGAGCCACTTGACACATTACACTACACATTATATTAGGTTCTTTTCTTGAGATTTGTATCACACATACACATGTACACAAACATCCTCACATGTAACCTCCCCCTATCACCCTAGGTATATATATGTGAGTGTATATATATATATATATATATATATATATATATATATATATATATATATATATACATATATATATATATAGCCTATAAGTGCATATGTGTGTTAATTATATTAAATTAGATATAGTTTGATATGTGTTATATGTGGAATGCATGATATAGCCTGTGGGCACATAGCCTGTGTGTTTGGCTTGAATGCCAATGTAGGAGTGTGGTTGGCTTGTATAGCCTAGAAATTGGGTGTGCTTGCTAGAATAGGCTGGTTAGGCCTAGTGGGACTTGTATTGGCTTAGTCTTGACTTAGTTGACTTAGTTTGACTAGAGTATTGACTTGGGTTAACCCAGAGTTGACTCTGACCTAGTTTGACCTAGAAATCATGTAGTTTGCATTGTAGCTTTCAATTCTCTTGTATTTTACATATCATGACCCATATTGCTCTGTTTAGGACATTGTGACTCTGGTGCAAACATCTGATATTATACTACTCTTTTCAGAGTATTAGGCGAGTACATTCTCTGATAGTTCTCTCATTTATTTGTCAATTACTGTATTTTAGTTCTAGTTAGCTGTATGTGATTCTCTGTTACAAACACGTACTGTTATTTTTAGATTCATGTATACGACACACATTTATTTTCTGGCCTCTATTACTGGTATCATCATTTCTAACTTCTATTACTGGAATCATTACTGGAATCACCCCGGAATCATTTACTGGTATCATTGTACTTGGCTGGACTCATCTTGAATCATTGTGTCGGAATTCTGGATTCACTTGCTGGGAGGGGAAATACTAGAGTAAGACATGTAGACATACCCCATTACTGGAATCACCCCTACTGGAATCTACTGGAATGATAGCCATCTCACACCCGGCCAGGTGTGTGATGTGCCGGATTACCCATAGCCGTTTACATGTCGATCTCGGTATTTTAAAACACACTGCTAGAGTATAGGCTGGACTCACCCTGGAATCATTGATCACTATGACTGGAATCGTCCCTTGCTGGATTCATCTTGTATGAGATTCATCCTGTACTGGACTTACATAGGAGTTACACTGGTCTATATTGTTGCCTGGACTTTATGTCATATTACCATGGTTCAGCTAGCTCTATTTTTTACAGTCTTCATTGCTATGATTCTGCTCTTGTTTAGCTATTTTTTTTCCTTGCACTTTATCTATCTTTCTTACCATCACCTGAATATAAACTGCCATTTTCATCAATACAACTGTCTATAACTGCTCTATAGTTCTCTGTCATTTACTTGGGTTTTCTAGATGAGATTGTGCTCATTCCTGTCCTGACTGGACCTGTTGAAAATTTTACAGATGATTGCCCTGAGGACACATGCCCTACATTTTACTGAGGAGATGGCTTAGCTACCTTTGGCCCCGACACTCAGCAGTGATCGGGATTTAGTTTAGTAGACTTGCATTTATGTTCATTTAGAGCTTGTTGTATAGAATTGAGACTTGAGATGTATTTGAGATTATTCAGATATTGTTATTATTTCAGTATTTATTTTTGTCTTCAGATTTCTTAGTTATATTCTGTGTTATCTTATCGTGCTTAGACTGTGATTGAGATACACCTTATCTTATACTTGTCCTCCGTTCGGAGTTGATCATGATGAGTACATTATATACTGCATGAGTTGATGGTTAGTTAGAGACTTAGAACAGCGTTCTACCGCCGATACTGCGGCGTAGGCTGGGCGCTGTTACGTACTCGTACCCTCACAGTGGGTGCGGGTCGTGACAACCATCATCATTTAAAACCCAACCCCCCTTTCTCTCTCCTCTTTACTCTTCATTTATTTCTTCACCTTCTTTCTCTTAACTTCTCCACCTACCAAGAGAAGCTTAGGCAAGTGCAACTTGATTCATGCAGAAACTCCATTTTTGTTGTTCTATTGTCTTCCCCGCGAGATTCTAAGATACTTTAGAACTTGGCATTTTTCATTTTGATGGATATTTTCTTGTAGATCTAAGTTTATATTATTTTTGGTTTTTTGGGTTTTGATCTATTAAACTTCAATATTTTTATATTTTGATTGTTCCATGTTGTAGAGAATTCGATTTTATCCAAAATAGACCTTTGAAAAGTTGGATTTCGACTTATTTTGAGGAAGTTATAGCCAAAAGTATTTTTGGTCATTTCTATGTTCATCTGTGCTGATTCTAGCAGGGACGCTGAATAGTACCGCATAGTATCCGAGCCGCATATACGAGTGCTACATAGTGCCGCATAGTGTCCGAGCCGCATATGGAAGTGCTGCATAGTACCGCATAGTGCTGCATACTGTCCGAGCCACATATAGGAGTGCTGTATAGTGCCGCATAGTGTCCGAGCCGCATATGAGAGTGCTTCATAGTGCCGCATAGTGCTGCATAGTGTCCGAACCGCATATGGGAATGTTGTATAGTGTCGCATAGTATCCGAGCCGCATATAGGAGTGTTGTATAGTGTCCGAGCCGTATATGGGAGTGCTGCATAGTATCCGAACCACATATGAGAGTACTGTATAGTGCCGTATAGTGCCGCATAGCGTCCGAGCCGCATATGAGGGTGCTGCATAGTGCCGTATAGTGCTGTATAGTATCCGAGCCGCATATGGGAATGATGCATAGTATCGCATAGTGTCCGAGCCGCATATAAGAATGCTGCATAGTGCCACATAGTGTCCGAGCCGCATATGGGGGTGCCGTATAGTGCTGAATAGTGTCACATAGTGCCTATTTTGGCTGTTTTTGGCTATTTTATGCCCTATTTGGCCAATTTGTGGCCATAATTTTTTCTAACTCCCAACATGAAAGTGGTAGATCTTTTCTTTGGCTTCAAGAGCATGTTACTAGCTATTTTATGCAAGTTTTCTCATTTATTATAATGTAAGGATAGAACATGATAGTGGCCCGTCGTGGCACACTCATGACAAGTAAACATGACATGTAATTGTTGGCACATTTTATTTTGAGTAATTAACAGCATCTTCGTAGTTTAGTCTTCTGTTCTTCAGATTCAAATATTCTCAGAAGATGTACTACATGGAGTTCTTCACTTCAAGAGCTTCCTCCTTCTTCCTTGAAGACTGTAGCAGTTACCGGCGTTCCCTGCTTAGAGTCTTCGTGTCTGTACTGGTCTAGGTATAGCTATAAACACTAAAGGATGGATGATAACTAAAAACACAAATCGAAAAACATGTCATTCAGAGCGGCATACCGGCGGTATGCTTCGGCATACCGGCGGTATACCGTTTTCGTGTCCAGAAAAGGTTCTGTGACAAAAGCAGCATACCGACGGTATGCTTCGGCATACCGGCGGTATACCGTTTTTGGACTCTAGAAAGTTGCTGTCTCGAAATGTCGGCATACCGACGGCATGCTGCGGTATACCGGCGGCATGCCATTTTTAGCAACACAAAAGTTGCTATGATCAACTGTCGGCATACCGACGGTATGCTGCGGCATACCGGCGGCATGCCGTTTCTAGCAGCTCTAAACTTTCTGTGACATTCTATCGGCATACCGACGGTATGCTCCGGTATACCGGCGGTATACCGAATTTTGAATACTTAGTTTTCGATTTGGTCTGACACACATTAATGGCCGCATTTAATGCTCTTGAACGGTCATAATTATGACCGTTACTATTTGGCCGGCATACCGGCGGTATGCCGCGGCATACCGACGGCATGCCGGTCTGCCTGCATTTCAGAGCATTAAATGCCACCTACTCTTGGTTTTCTTATAAAAGGAAGCTCTCTCTCTCTTGAGCTTCCTCACCAACTCTTCCATAAATTTTCCAACAACCAAGAGCTCCACCATTAATACTCTTCAAAGCTTTTCATTGTCATCCTCTCCCAAAGTGCTAGAGTATTAAAGAGTTGTACATTTCGATCTTCACGTGTTAGAAGATCAACAAGTTCTCATTCTCTTTTGTTTGAAGTTGGCGAGCCTTCGTAAGAAAACTCGTGTGTAGAAGTTGGCGAGTCTTCGGATCCAAACTCGTGTTGAAGTTGGCGAGTTCTTCGGATCCAAACTCGTGTGTACTATTTGAATAATAGTGGATTAAAGCCGGAGAGAGTTCCGGGACTAGATTGCCTCAAAAGAGGATACCAGGATACATCCTTGCGTTTGCGTTTGATCTTTCTACTCTTTACTTTCAATTGTCTTTATTGCATCAATTGTTGTAGTTTATATTTTATTTCCCTATTCATCCCCCCTCTAGGGTTCTACAATTGGTATCAGAGCTTCGTTCTCTTGATTTGGATTTACACCCTTGAGTGATCCATGGCCTCTAACCCTAGCATCAACACGTTTCACAATGAGGGACACTCCACAAATAGGCCTCCCCTATTTGATGGTACCAACTATAACTACTGGAAGATTAGGATGGACATTTATCTAAAGTCCATAGATTTTGATTTATGGGATTGCGTGATAAATGGCCTTCCTACTCCTTCTAGAGCTATTGAGGATATTGCTTCTGACACCCTTCGGGAAACACTTGCTGAAAACATGAAGAAGCTTGCTTGTCGAGATGCCAAGGCAATGAATGCTCTTTACTGTGCTCTCGACAGTAGTGAATTCAACCGAATCTCTACTTGCAAGACTTCCAATGAGATTTGGAAGTTACTTGAAGTCACACACGAGGGAACTTCACAAGTGAAGGAATCCAAGATCAGTAGACTCACGCAAGAATATGAGTCTTTTAAAATGAAGCATGATGAATCTATTGCTAGCATGTTTACTCGTTTTGGTGACATCATTAACCCTCTCTCTTCTCTTGGAAAGGAATATCCCGCTCATGAAAAGATAGAAAAGATTCTTAGAGGATTGACGAAAGCTTGGAGTCCTAAAGCTACCGCAATCATTGAGGGGAACGATCTAACCGTCATGAACCTAGAGACCCTCATGGATAAGCTAATGACTCACGAGCTTGACATGAAGGACCAAGAGGAATCCTCCATTCAAGAGAAGGAGAAGGAGAAGACCAAAGAAAAGGAGAAGACTCTTGCTCTCAAAGCATCAAGGTCCTACTCCAAGGATAGCTCCGACGACAATGAGTCGGACGACGATGAAGAAATAGCTCTCACAGCTAAGCACTTCCGGAAGTTCCTAAAGTTCAACAAGGCCAACCGCTCCAGACGAGACAATGAAGAAGACCCGACGTGCTATCAATACAGAAGACCCGGATACATCAAGAGGGATTGTCCGATGATACGAAAAGACTCAAACAAGTACGAGAAGCCTAGCAAGGGAAGCTCGTCCTCCAGAAAGTTCGCCAACACTAGCATTTGGTGTGAAAGCGACGCGAGCGACTCCGACAACGACAAGGAGTGCAAACACAATGCCAACGTCTGTCTCATGGCAACCGATGAGGTACTTGATGATTTTTTCTTAAATACTCTTACCTATGATGATTTGGAGAAAGCCATTCTTGAGTTACATGAAGAACACAAAGGTGTTCGAAATAAATACAAGAAATCTCTTAAGGAGGTTGAGGCTCTTAAACTTGAAATAGAGTGGCTCTCAAGCATTATTATTGATGTGAAGGGAAAATCTTCTATTTCTGACACGGATGAAATAGAGTCTTTGCGACTCAAGTTTCTAGAATCTCTTGACACCATCAAGAAAAGGGATGATGAGATTCTATCCATGAGAAGTGCTTATGAATTTGCTATGTGCAAATGTCAAGATGCTAATAAGAAAGAATACACCACTTCTATTAAGTATAATGATCTTCTTACACGGAGTAAGAATTTAGGTAATAAGAATACCACTCACATGCATGCTCCTAGACACCCAAACACTCATCAAAATGCTAGACATAACCCTTACATGAACACTACACACAACTCCTTTTCTAACACAAGAAAAGGACCTTTTGTTAAGAAGAACACCTCTCATCATACTTTTTACTATCATCATAACACTCATGGTAGAACTTCTCACACTAGAAACTCACCTATGCACAACACTCACACTTCTTCTTCTAAATCTTCTTTGATGTGCAATTATTGTGGTTTGGTCGGTCACACTTCAAACTTTTGTTATACAAGAAAATAAGTTGACATGAGAGTTCTTAAGTGGGTTCCTAAGACTAACACTCATGGACCCATAAGATCGTGGATACCAAAATGTTCATCTTCAACTTATGTTGTAGGTGACGAATCCTTCTCATGCTAGAAGCAAGTGGATTCTCGATAGCGGTTGTTCACGGCACATGACCGGTGATGCTTCACTTTTTACAACGCTATCGATGAAGAAAGAAGGACACGTCTCCTTCGGTAACAATCTTAAAGGTTATATTATTGGAAATGGTAATATCGGTTCTCCTCCTTATCCTTGTATTAATAATGTATGTCTTGTTACTAATCTCAAGCATAATCTTCTTAGTATTAGCCATCTTACAGATAATGGCTATGATATCAAGTTTGTTAAACTCAAGTGCTACATTACCGATAGTTCCAATGGAACTATTGTGTATGAAGGCATTAGAGAAAACAATATTCATGTTCTTTATCTTGTTGAAGGTACTAACAATGACAGGTGCCTAGTTGCAAAGAACGATGAGAGTTGGCTTTGGCACATGAGGCTTGGACACGCCAACATGGATACCATCTCTCGCCTCGCCTCCAAGAAGCTTGTACGAGGACTTCCTAGCATCCCTTTCAAAAAGGATATGGTATGTGAAGAATGCGAGAAAAGTATGTTGACCAAGTCATCCTTCAAATCCATCAACTCTGTGAGTACCACTAGACCCCTCCAACTTATTCATATGGATCTCTTTGGGCCTAGTAGAGTAGCTAGCCTTGGTGGCAAACTTTATGCTTTTGTTTTAGTTGATAATTTTTCGAGATTTACTTGGGTTATTTTTCTTGCTTGCAAAAGTGATACCTTTCGTGAATTTGTTGCTTTTTGTAAACGTGTTCAAAATGAGAAAGGTTTTTTCTATTAACAAAATTAGGAGTGATCATGGAGGTAAATTTGATAATGTTGATTTCAAAAGATTTTGTGAAAAGAATGGTTTTGGACATGATTTTGCTTGTCCCCGTACTCCTCAACAAAATGGTGTTGTGGAGAGAAAGAATAGAACCCTTGGCGATATGGCCCGGGTCATGTTAAACCAATATAAGCTCCCCCAATATTTTTGGGCGGAAGCCGTTAATACGGCGTGTCATGTTATTAATAGAGTCTTAATTAGACCTATTACTAAGAAGACTCCTTATGAGCTTTGGTTTAACAAAATTCTTTCTATTGAATATTTCAAGGTTTTTGGTTGCAATTGTTTTATTTTGAATACCAAGGATAACCTAGGCAAGTTTGAAGAAAAAGCCTATGAAGGGATATTCCTTGGATACTCTACTCATAGCAAAGGTTTTCGTATTTTTAATAAAAGAAGTCTTGTTGTCGAAGAGTCAATCAATGTCTCTTTTAACGAACTCAACTCTTCTACATTCTCCTCCTCCGAGGATATTGATGACATCTCATTTGGGTTGGAGAACTCCTCTATTGAGGATCGTCCTTCTTCATCTAACAATGAAGTTGTGACCCCATCAAAAGAGTCTCCTCCTCTCGAGCCTCCTCCAAAGGATCTCCCAAGAGAATGGAGATTTGTCACCAATCATCCTAAGGAGCTTATCATTGGGGATCCTTCCTCAAGTGTTAGTACAAGATCCGCCACTCGTGATCTTTGTGCCAATGTGGCTTTTATCTCTCAAATAGAGCCTAAAAATGTTCATGATGCTTTCCTTGATGAATTTTGGATGATAGCTATGCAAGAGGAGCTCAATCAATTTGAGCGAAGCAAGGTTTGGGAACTTGTCCCAAAACCTAGCAATCATCCCATTATTGGAACTAAATGGGTGTTTCGCAACAAGCTAAATGAAGATGGGTTAGTGACTCGTAACAAAGCCCGATTGGTTGCTCAAGGCTATAACCAAGAGGAAGGCATTGACTACGACGAAACCTATGCTCCGGTTGCACGTCTTGAATCCATTCGTATGCTTTGTGCCTTTACTTGTTTTAATGACTTTAAGCTATTTCAAATGGATGTTAAGAGTGCTTTTCTTAATGGTATTATTAAGGAGGAAGTTTATGTTAAACAACCTCCCGGTTTTGAAGATTTTCAATTTTCTAACCACGTTTTCAAACTCCATAAAGCCCTTTATGGCCTCAAACAAGCTCCACGTGCTTGGTATGAGCGTCTTAGCTCTTTTCTTGTCTCTCACAATTTTTCAAAGGGAAAAGTTGACACCATACTTTTTATTAAATCACATGATGGGACTCTCTTATTGGTTCAAATTTATGTTGATGATATTATTTTTGGTTCTACTAACAACACACTTTGTGTAGAATTTGCCAAAGTAATGCAGGAAGAGTTTGAAAAGAGTATGATGGGTGAACTCTCCTTCTTCTTGGGGTTACAAATCAAACAAGGGCCTAAAGAAACCTTCATCAATCAAGCAAAATATACAAAGGACCTCCTCAAGCGTTTCGACCTTGACTCATCCAAATCAATGAGGACCCCTATGGCTACATCGACCAAGCTTGACAATGATGAAGATGGCACATCGGTCGACATTCGTAAGTATAGAGGTATGATCGGTAGCTTACTTTATTTAACGGCTAGCCGTCCGGATATCATGTTTAGTGTTTGCTTATGTGCACGATATCAAGCCAATCCAAAGGAATCACATTTGAGTGCCGTTAAGCGCATTTTTTGTTATCTCAAAGGCACCATTAACATGGGTCTTTGGTATCCGAAATCCTCATCCTTTGAGCTTCACGGCTTTTCGGATGCGGATTTTGCCGGATGCAAGATTGACCGAAAAAGCACTAGTGGCACATGTCAATTCCTCGGGAAGTCCTTGGTATCGTGGTTTAGTAAGAAGCAAAACTCTGTTGCTCTTTCCACCACTGAGGCAGAGTATATTGCGGCTGGTTGTTGTTGTGCACAAATTCTTTGGATGTCACAAACACTTTTAGATTATGGCATTTCTCATTCTTGTACCCCTATTAAATGTGATAAGACTAGCTCTATCAATCTCACGAAAAACCCGATTTGTCACTCACGCACGAAGCACATTGAAATTAGACACCATTTTCTTCGTGACCATCAGCAAAAAGGAGATATCCATCTTGAATTTATTGATACTACCTATCAATTAGCCGATATTTTTACTAAGCCTCTCCCGGAAGATCGCTTCTCTTTCCTTTGCCGTGAACTAGGCATTTTATCTTTTGATCCTTAGTCCCAGTCGACCGGCACACCGACGGTATACTACGGTATACCGGCGGCATGCCGTTTTTCAAGGCAGAATTAGGTTCTGTTTCGAAAGACGGCATACCGTCGGTATACCGCCGGTATGCCGGGCAGCGGCGGACAGGCTTTCATTTCTGGATTCGGGCCCACATTCTTTCACTCCTTCATTTATTCCTTTTTACCCTCTTCTATTCTCTCTCATCCATCCCATCAATCTTCAACTCCCATCCCATCACCTCCCTTCTCATTTACTATCCTCTATCTCTTCACATTAACTACCCATCACTTCCCCCCTTTTTCTCTCCTCTTTTTACTCCACCATCATAACTTCCCTCCACCTTTTCAACTCCTTCTCTTTCAAACTTCCTCTACAACCGTTCCTACCTATTTTCAAAATCATCTCTTCATCTTCCTCCTCTCTTTAAAAAACCCTCCTTCCTCCCTCTCCTCTCTACTCCTTCTTCCTCCACACCATAGCACCAATCCCTCTCCATGGCCAACCCTAAGCGCCCCCGATCCTCCTATTCCTCCGGGTTCAACCCCTTCGTCCCGGTGGCGCTACCTACCGGCTATGACCAACGTGTCTTCTCCAACTCTCTGGCCGCCAATCTTTGGTTCCAGCACTTCGCCAATCACAACGTATTCAAAGGACGGGCGATCAACTGGAACCTCTTTCCCGGTCACGTCCCTTTGTTTGACGATGCCGGTCTCTCCTCTCTCCTAAGGCACCAAATTCCTGTCTACCCTGCTGCTGTCCGCCTTTTCTATTGCAACATGAGAGGGGATGACGACGACCCTTCCGCCATCCAATCTATGGTCAATGACCGCCACTTTCGTCTCACATCTCGGGAAGTGGGGGCCATCTTAGGCATCCCAGACAAAGGGGATGCGTTACCTCTTTTGGGTGCTCTCAACTCCTCGGCGGCGTCCCCTTTCGACGAATTCTGCCGAATCATCTGCAAGGGTCCCAACCCTCCTGCCATCCCGGCCCTCTCTGTCCAGCTGGAGCCGTTTTATTACGAGCTCCATCGGATCGTGTGCCACACTCTCTTTCCGAAGGGCGGGAACTATGACGCAATCTCTGGTGATGCCCTCGTCTGCATGTACCATCTCTATGCCCGGAAGCGATTCTCCTTCCCAAAGACTCTTCTTCTGCAATTCCGGCGTACCATGCCTTCGGGGAAGCAGAATCTCTACTATGGCTCTTTCATCACTCTGCTTATGGAGGCCAAGCATGTTGACCTGTCTCTCTGTACCACGGATGGCGTCCCCTCATATCTTGCTATCTCTCATACCCTTGCTAGCGCCTCTACTTCCCGTGCCTCATCTTCCCAAGAGCAACCGGCATCCACGCCTGCTGCTCCTACATCTACCCCTCCTCCTTCGGGCCGTTATATGCCGCTCACTCAGCAGCATTTTGATATGCGGATGGCCCAGGCGGAGGAGCAGATGCGGGCCCACACTCGTGGACTTGGCGCCCTGATCCAGACTCGTTTCTACGATCAGGGGTACTTCATTCAGCGCACTCTTCAAGACCGTGATGCTTTTCTGGATCTTAATCTTCAGGATCCCATGTACACGGGCCCGCGCTTCTCTGACCCCAATGCCTATGGGTTTATGTACCCTGACGGCATTGATCCTTTTGGCGCCTTCCAGCAGGCTCAGGGTGATGATGATGATGATCCGGCTGAGGATTAGGGATGGTCTTCCTTTTGATGGTGGTTTCGGTTCTTGAGTGGTTCTAGTTTTTATGTGTGTTTTCTGTTTGTTGTCTTTAGTGGTCCTTCAGGGACCGGTTTATGGTTGTTTTAGTTCTTTGCTGTCCTTCGGGGACATTATCTATGGTTGTCTTTTGTGTCTGGCTCTCGTTGTGGAGAGTCTTTTATCTTCTTACTATGAAATGTATGGGTCCAGCATGTATTCACTTTCTCTTTAATATATTCATGCATGCTTTTTCTTTATATACTCATGTCTTTTCTCTTATGCAATGTTTCTATTAATTATCCCCATCTTTGACTAAGTGACAAAGGGGGAGAAATCGTATTGAGGGGGAGCTGTCTACCTACAGGGGAGCTACTCCCTGAAGATGCTATCTCTCTCTATTTTGTCAATTATCAAAATAGGGGAGTTTGTTGGCACATTTTATTTTGAGTAATTAACAGCATCTTCGTAGTTTAGTCTTCTGTTCTTCAGATTCAAATATTCTCAGAAGATGTACTACATGGAGTTCTTCACTTCAAGAGCTTCCTCCTTCTTCCTTGAAGACTGTAGCAGTTACCGGCATTCCTTGCTTAGAGTCTTCGTGTCTGTACTGGTCTAGGTATAGCTGTAAACACTAAAGGATGGATGATAACTAAAAGCACAAATCGAAAAACATGTCATTCAGAGCGGCATCCGGCGGTATGCTTCGGCATACCGGCGGTATACCGTTTTCGTGTCCAGAAAAGGTTCTGTGACAAAAAGCGGCATACCGAAGGTATGCTTCGGCATACCGGCGGTATACCGTTTTTGGACTCTAGAAAGTTGCTGTCTCGAAATGTCGGCATACCGACGGCATGCTGCGGCATACCGGCGGCATGCCGTTTTTAGCAACACAAAAGTTGCTGTGATCAACTGTCGGCATACCGACGGTATGCTGCGGCATACCGACGGCATGCCGTTTCTAGCAGCTCTAAACTTTCTGTGACATTCTATCGACATACCGACGGTATGCTCCGGCATACCGGCGGTATACCGAATTTCGAATACTTAGTTTTCGATTTGGTCTGACACGCATTAATGGCCGCATTTAATGCTCTTGAACGGTCATAATTATGACCGTTACTATTTGGCCGGCATACTGGCGGTATGCCGCGGCATACCGACGGCATGCCGGTCTGCCTGCATTTCAGAGCATTAAATGCCACCTACTCTTGGTTTTCTTATAAAAGGAAGCTCTCTCTCTCTTGAGCTTCCTCACCAACTCTTCCATAAATTTTCCAACAACCAAGAGCTCCACCATTAATACTCTTCAAAGCTTTTCATTGTCATCCTCTCCCAAAATGCTAGAGTATTAAAGAGTTGTACATTTCGATCTTCACGTGTTAGAAGATTAACAAGTTCTCATTCTCTTTTGTTTGAAGTTGGCGAGCCTTCGTAAGAAAACTCGTGTGTAGAAGTTGGCGAGTCTTCGGATCCAAACTCGTGTTGAAGTTGACGAGTTCTTCGGATCCAAACTCGTGTGTACTATTTGGATAATAGTGGATTAAAGCCGGAGAGAGTTCCGGGACTGGATTGCCTCAAAAGAGGATACCAGGATACATCCTTGTGTTTGCGTTTGATCTTTCTACTCTTTACTTTCAATTGTCTTTATTGCATCAATTGTTGTAGTTTATATTTTATTTCCCTATTCACCCCCCCTCTAGGGTTCTACAGTAATCTGGAACGCCGTTGCGACGGCTATCTCGACATGCTAGTAATCCTCCTCTTGATACCGTGGACGATTGTGCTTGTACAAATAAACCAGTCTTGTCTTGCATCATGTCTAGAACATGGACCCCTGAATACCACGGTCAGGGGTATCTACTGAATTCAACTAGGGCTAATAACTAGAATAATTCAGTAGTCATGAAGAGATTTTCCAGCTACAGGCAATCCCATTATCTGGGCACATTAAGTGGACTTGTAGCCTACCGACGAGTAGGGCACATTTTCAGCACACAGTCACGTGTTGCATTCTTCATAAATGGACATTCGACCTGGATAACCGGATGGTCTGCAGGGCTTGTGGCTGTTGGAATAATCTCATTGCATCTTGCTAGTAACTAGGCCTGTGATAACCCTAGTTAGTTAAAAGTATCAAGCCGTAGTCTTGATTGGCCGTGATTGATTGGGTGGAGTTTATTCCAGCTTAGTCTTATCCTGATCCTATGCAAGATTGTGACATGACATGATTATTGATGCTTGCCTTAACAATAATGATCGGGGGTCCAGTTCTGTTCAAGCGAAGGGTTACAACCCCGGTCCTTGTTTGGTTTAAGGGTTGTAACCTGGCTCCCGGAGCAGTTCTGTGTCCTCTCTTCGTTTATTATCTTATTTCAACCCCATGCCATGTTCGTCATGTTTTACTTACCTTAATATCATGATTATTTATACTGGCCTTAGCAATAAAGATCAGGGGTCCAGTTCTGTTCAGGCGAAGGGTTACAACCCCGGTCCTTATTTGATTTAAGGGTTGTAACCTGGCTCCCGGAGCAGTTCTGTGTCCTCTCTTCGTTTGTTATCTTCACTGTACCAATAGTATTTGAGACGGGTTTCTATTCAGGTGAAGGGCTGCAACCCCGGTCCTTGTTTGGTTAAGGGTTGTGACCTGGCTACTTGAATGGTTTCTTCGTACTCAATTTACTGTTGTTATCTCTATTATTATCAGTTCTTTATTTATTATTTATCTTTAATATTCTATTGTGATATGCTGGTTTTAGTTCTTAAATGAAGCCTCCTTTGTGGCACTTGCTCTTTCTGGGGTCTGACCCAGCTGGTTTTGTGTGGCCAGATATCGGAGCAGCACCAGAGGATCCACCTTTCTTCCAGCCAGATGGTGACCACCAGGCGTAACCCTGGCAACGAGTGGATTTCTTTTTGTCCTCCCACTTTATTGTAAAAATTATTCTTTTGAGGCGTTTAGCCGGCGAGCACGTGTTAGCTCGTATTGCACCTTTATTTACTGTTTGCCTACGGGCTGTAACATGATTGACAGATCCTAGGGTTGATCATGTATGACTGAACTCTTGCTAGTCTTGACATTTTGTACGACTAGCTTCATGATCATCCAATATGTAATGTATGGGATGCCTTGCTATTATATATTTGGTGCTCTGACATCTTGTAACTATTATTACTTGCTTGAGATTGAGACAATAGGCTTGTTCATGACCATAGGAGACTGTTGGCTTGTAGTTAAACCCTAATGTATCTAGACAGCCGTGACCGTATAGCGAGGTGGATAGCATTTCAATATACGTAGCTGGCTATGTACGCCCCCGCTCTCCAGTATTCTGGTTCTGGGACGTTATAATGTTGTTGAGATGTGAACATGAGATGGTGACCCTAAGAAGGGAACAATATGGATGATTTTACTAGGAGGTAAGGATAAGACTCCATGGTAAAGCATTAATGTTTTTTGCTCTTGGAATTTATTCCATTGGAGCTAAGCGACTCGAACTCGGGCTCATAGGCTCATGAGGCATAATCTGGCATTTTGTTGGCACACTTTACACTTAGCGGGCGCAGGTACGCTGTGAAGTTGGCGTGCGCTGTGCGCCAATTGGCTCAAATCGTGTCTGTGCACAATTTGAGCAGTTACAGAACGTTCGGAGCAATTTTTTTTCCACGTCCCAAACATTTTGCTAACTGGATGGTTACAGTGCGGGCCTATATAAGTTTCTCTCCTCTCTCTCTCAGTGACTAAGTCAAGGTGTTCGTGGGCCGGGCCGGGCCGGCCCGCGGTCCGGAAACCGGTGGTCCAGACCGGGCTCGGGTCGGGCCTGAACCGGACCGAGCAACCAAGCGGGCCGGGCCTGGCCCAGCCCGGTTTGATATGGATGGGCCCAGCCCAGCCCAGTGAACCGGACCAGAGGGTGGTCGGGCCGGGCCGGAGCGGTCCACGGGCCGGGCCGAGCTCCGGTTTAGTGCGGGCCGGTTCAGCCGGGCTGAACCGGGCCGGCTCGGTTCAGTTTTTTTTAATATTATTTCTATCGTTTTTTTATGTTTTTTTGGTTAAATTATTTTGAAAAAATGTTTGTAATGTAATTTTAAAAGAAACGTTTGTAAGAGTTGAAAAAAAAACATTTCTCCCTCTTCCTTTATCCGGGCTTGGGACCGGCAATGCTTGCTTGGCATATGCGGAGTTAGAAAATATTTTTTTTTAATTTAAAAGTAAAAATTAGTTTTTGAAATTTAAAAATTTGAAAGTATAAGTTAAAATTTTGAAATTTTGTAAGTTATAATTTAAAAATATAATTTTGAAAGTATAAGTTAAAAATTTAATAGTATAAGTTAAAAATTTGAAATTTTGTAAGTTATAATTTAAAATTTAAATTTGAAAGTATAACTTAAAAATTAAAAAGAATAAGTTAAAATTTTGAAATTTGTAAATTTGTAAAAAATTTGTAAAAAATTTGTAAAAAATTTTGTAAAAAATTAAATGTACATACCTTGCACCGTAGCCTCATTCTTGTTCGCCTACATGCACCGAAAGCGATTCCAAGTCCAGCTCGTTGACATCAAGACCTTCATCTATCTGGTTTTGGGTTCTTCTCTCGGCTTTAATCCAATCTTGTACGCACACTATTGCTTCCAAGATATCGGGCTTCAAGCGGCCCCTCTTTCTGCTGAACATCCTTGATCCTGTACTAAAACAGGACTCCGATGCTACCGTAGACACCGGGACCAATAGTAGATCACGTGCTATGGTAGAAAGAACATGAAATCTCTTGTCGTGTCTCTTCCACCATTCTAAAACGGCAAAGTGATCTGGAGTCTCTTCTTCGTCTTCATAAAAACTAAGGTACAGAGACAACTCTTGAGTAGGTTGGGAAGATTGCTTTTGTTTCTTCCTTTGTAGTATGCGACCGGCTGTTGATAGCTTAGACGCCAAGCCGGAGCTACTACTAGCCCCACCTGAGTTGGTCGGGTCGACGCTGCTCTTTCTTCGTACAGTATAACTAAGCTGTCCAACGCAAGTTTAACTTCTACTTTCATGTCAGTAACATCTATATCCATATATTCTCCAAATCTATCTAATAAAGCCTCTACGACATCCAATTTGATTGTAGGATCAAATATGGAAGCCAAACAATATAAAAGAGGTGCTTCACCCCAATATTTCTTGAGTTTGGCTTCCATATTTCTCACCACATATTCAAAATTTGGAAGATCTCTATATCTAGAAAATAAATAAGAAATGTTACAAAGTTCACGTAAAGCTAAGCAAGATGTGGGATAATAAACACCAGGAAGAATACATGTAGCATTGTAAAAAATTTCTAAAAATTTACAAACACTTTCAGCTACTACCCAATCATCAGCAGTAACTTGAAAGTCAAAGGTGAGATCCGATTACAATAATACGTAATAGCATCCTTAAAAGGAATTGCAGATTTCAACATCAAGTAGGTGGAGTTCCACCTATGTCGTATATCCTTCACAAATCTTCTAAAAGTAATACCAAAATGTGCGCATGTGCATGTAAAACTTTGTTGTCTACTTGGAGACGTGTTCAAAGTGTGCAAGCATTGTCGCAGAGTGTCTAAATGGCGACCAAAAAATTCTAAACATTCTTTAACAACTAAGTTAATATTATGGCAAGTACACCTAACATGCAAAAGTCTACCTTCTAAAATAGGCTGAAAAATCAATGACAAAGAAGATATAGTAGCATTATTGTTTGAAGCATTATCCAAAGAGACAAAAAAAATTTTGTGGTGAATATATATTCACGCACGTGTTTTGAAATGGCACTTGAAATTACAGCGCCCGTGTGTGGATATTCTATAATTTTAAGACAGATGATGTGTGGATATTCATAAATCAAAGTAATAAAATTCCAATACTTAGACTTTTTTCTCTTTTCAGGAAGTTGTGTAGAACTAGCGACTTCCGGAGGAGATGGAAGGCACCCCTTCGGATTGGTTGCTATTTGCTCAGGTGGATTTTGAGTTCCCTCAAAAAAGAATTAAAAATTTCGTAAGTCTGTCCAGCAAGATTAGGTGGATCTGAACCTTCACCAGCCATTTATAAAAAAAAAGTACAAATTTAGAAAATAAAATAAATTAAAACTTTGTTAGAAGAAAGGAAGGGATTGGAAGGGAGATCGGAAAGCCGTAGAGCGCCGGAATGGGGTTGAGAGGGATATCGGGAAGCCGTAGAGCACCGGGGAGGCTTGAAGATAATTTTCTTAGTTTACTTAGAAGTAGAGAATTGTAGAGAAATGTTTGGAATGAGTTGTGTTTGAGAAATGATATTTTTGGCCTATTTATAGGAATTTTTTAGGGTTATTTTGGACAATTTGGTTCAAAAATGACCAAAATGCCCCTTCCAACGTATATATAAGGGATACATTTGGGGGCATTTTGGTAAAAGATCCCCCTAACGTTCAGATTTAAAAAAAAAGTTGAACCGGCCGATTTCGGACCGGTTTTCGGGCCGGTCCAACCGGGCCGGGCCACGGGCCGGGCCGGTCTCGGGCTGGGCGGGGGAGGCCCGACCCGAACCGTGTGGGGTGGGGGGCAGGGCCGTGCCGGGCCGGGCTGCCTGTGGCCGGGCTTCCGTGCGGCCCGGACCGAGCTTCGGGCCACCCAGCCCACAATGCACCTTGATGACTAAGTGCCATTCAGAACAATTCCTTACGAATTTCCAGAGAGTTCAAGAGTGGAGAGAAACAGTGCACCAGCGCTATTTAGCGCCAGAGTTTGCGCCATTCGAGGAGTCAGAAGAGCGGAGTGTTCCGAAGTTCTCCGTCGAACTTGCTGGTTCCTGGAAGCTGTTCGTGTGGGACGAATCAAGCTTTGAGCGCGGGTGATAATTCACCCCCGCAGGCTGTCCTCTTATTTCATCCTTCTGTTCATCCACTTGCAACTCGTTCTGAACGAGAACAGTTCTGATCTAATCAGAAACTGTTAGTAAAATTTTGCTGTTGCTGTTATGAATTCTTATGTGCCTTCTTCGAAATGTCACCTTTGATTTCGTCTATTAGAATCCTCCAAGGATCTCTGTCTTGTACCTTCCTCGAAGTGTTGTATAATTTCAGTTTTCCATCGAAAAATTACGCCTCGGAAATAACAATCTCAAAGGTTGATTTCACAAGATGGAAAACTTTCGTGCTTCACTCATCAATTCTAACTTCAACAAATTAGAGCAATTTGATGGAGAGCACTATCAAGTCTGGAAGAGGAAGGTTAGCCTCAGTATTCAACTTTCTGAAGTTGACCACGTGCTAACCGAGGAAGAACCGATTGTTCCAGAAACTGGGTCTGCAGTCGCAATTACTGCTGCTACTAAAAATTAGACCAAATAGAGAAGGGAGAATAGCCTCTGTAGGCTTATCATTCTAAATGCTATGGAGGAGCCCCTGGCCGAATTATATTCTAAGATATTGCCAGAGAGATATGGGAGTCTCTGGAAAAACTGTATGAAGATGACAAGAACAAGAGCAAGATATTTATTATTAAAAAATATCATAAATGGCTCTTTGAAGACGAGAAGACTATGCCGTCGCAGGTGAAGGAGTTCCTGAAGCTGCGACAGAAGTTGGAAGATGAGGGGATGCCCCTCAACGACAGGTTTATTGTTAGAGGGATCATCTCAAAGCTCCCCGCTGGTTGGAGCAAGTTCAATGCAAACATGCATAAGAAGAAACTGGAGATCAGTCTCGAAGATCTCCTGCAAGAAATCTATGTTGAGGACCAGATGAGGGCTCAATTGAAAGTAGACGCTTTGTCCAAACAGATGGCTAATGCCAATTTGGTTCACACCAAGGAATCTAAGGGAAAATACGTAGCTTCCCACAGTAAGAAGAAGGACCCCAATAATCTGAAAGTGAATGAGACTTCCTTCAAACAACAGAAGTCAAAGTCCCATTTGGCTTGCTTCAAGTGTGGCTAGAAGGGCCACTTCAAGAGTGAATGCAAATCTAAGCCCAAGCAATCAGAGTAAGGTGAGCCTAGTAAGGTTTATATGATCACTGACGTTATTGAAATGATTTCTCAGGTCACTGTAGTGGGGGCTGACTCTGACTGGTGGGTAGACACTAGTACCATCTGCCATGTCTGCTCAAGCAAGGAATGGTTCACCACCTACACACCAACTTCTGAAGTTGTTATGATGGTGAATCAGGCACAAGCTGAAGTACAAGGTATCGAGATGGTAATTTTGAAGCTGACTTCAGGAAAGTCTCTGACGCTTCAAGGTATGAAGCATGTACCTGCTATCGTAAAGAACCTGATCTCTAGAGGCCTACTCTATAACGCAGGCCTAAGGATGGACATCAATGCTGGCCAGATGGTGATGTCCATAAAGGGAACATACTTAGGAAAAGCATTTTATACCGAAGGAATGTTTAAGATTCAGCTTGTAAATCAGTCTAATATTATTAATACAATCACTCATTCTGGTTATACTCTTGAGTTGTGGCATAATAGACTAGGACATGTTCATTGTAAAAGAATAAACAGAATATATAGTCTAGGACTTATCTCCAAATGTGGGGGTAAGGTAGAGAAATGTGAAGTATGTGCTCAGACGAAGATCACAAGGAAACCCTTTCCTCGGGTTAATCGAAGCACAAATCTTCTGGAGTTGGTACACTCCGATATCTGTGACTTCAAACAATTTTCTACAAAGGCCGGACTGAAGAATTTCATAACCTTCATCGACGAATTCTCAAAGTACGCGTTCGTTTACTTGCTGAAGGCTAAAGACGAAGCGTTCAAGAAGTTCAAAGAGTTCAAGGCCGAGGCTGAACGGCAAACTGGAGAACAACTCAAAAGAATAAGAAGTGATCGAGTAGGAGAGTATCCGTCTCATAAATTCGCATCGTTCTGCAAAGAACATGGAATTGTCAACGAGACTACTGCTCCGTATTCTCCTCAATCTAATGGAGTAGCGGAAAGGAAGAATAGAATGTTGATAGAAATGATAAACTCAATGCTATTGACTGCGAGTCTTCCAAAATGCTACTGAGGAGAAACTGTATTGGCAGCCACTTTTATTCTTAATAGAGTGCCGCATACAACTTCAGACGTTACTCCTCATAAACTCTGGTTCAAAGTCAGACCAAACTTGAACGTTATTCGAGTGTGGGGATGTCTGGCATATGTGAAGCTTCCAGATTTAAAGATTCAGAAGCTCGGGATAAGGACTATGAAGACGATCTTCTTGGGTTATGACGAGAAGAGTGATGCTCGAAGATTTATTGATATTGAATCATATCATATCATTGAATCTTGCGACTCAGAATATTTTGAAGATAAGTTTGCAAGGCACAAGAATATTGTTCTTGCAGATATTCCGAAGAACAATGAGGGTACGCAGGAAACTGAAATTTCTAGTGAGAACGTAGTCCAAGAAGAAGTTATTGTCGAAACAACTGTTGAACCAGAGTTCGCTGAGCCGTCAACTAAGCGAGTGAGGAGGCCAAAAGACTTTGGAAATGACTTTGTCATCTATCATGTGGAAGCAGATCCGCTTACCTATGATGAGGCGATGAAAACCAGAGACAATATTTTTTGGAAGGAGGCGATAGACAATAAAACTGATTCAATCACCTCTAATAACACTTGGGTGTTGGTTGATCTTCCTGATGGAGCAAAATCCATCGAATGCAAATGGATCTTCAAGAAGAAGATGAAAGCAGATGGAACTATTGACAAGTTCAAGGCTAGGCTAGTAGCCAAGGGATTTTCTCAGAAGCAGGAGATCGACTATTTTGACACGTATGCTCCAGTAGCCCGGATGACCACCATCAAAATTTTGATTGCTCTCGCAATAATATATAAGTTGGTAATATATCAGATGGATGTTAAAACTGCTTTCCTGAATGGCGAGCTGACCGAAGAGATTTACATGCAACAGCCAGAGGAATTTGCCGTCAAAGATCTTGAAGACAAAGTCTGTAAGTTGGTGAAATCCTTTTACGGTCTTAAATAGGCTCCCAAGATGTGGCATGAAACGTTTGACAAGGTTATAAGGTCAAATGGCTACAGGGTCAGTGAGACAGACAAGTGTGTTTACATAAAGTTTGCTGATGGAAGAGGTATAATCGTTTGTCTGTAGGCAGACGACATGCTTATCCTAGGTACGGATATGGGCTGTGTCATGGAGACAAGTAAGTTCATCTCGACTAAGTTCAGTATGAAGGACTTGGGGGAAGCTGATGTGATCTCAGAGATCAAGATCATCCGGACAGACACTGGACTGGCACTGTCGCAGTCTCATTATATTGAGAAGATGATCACACGCTATGGGTATCAGGATCTTCCAGGGATCGATACGCCTTACAGGTGTGATCTGAAGCTGAAGCCTAATTCGAAGAAAAGCGTTAGGCAGCTGGAGTATGCAAGCGTCATCGGGAGTTTGATGTATGCTACTACTGCCACAAGGCCTGATATAGCTTTCGTCGTGGGAATGCTGAGTCGTTTCACGAGCAACCCAGACATTGAGTACTAGAAAGCTGTGAAACGGGTAATGAGATATCTCAAGACGACTCAGACATATACACTGTACTACAGTGGAGATCCGCCGGTAGTAGAAGGTGTAGTGCCCTGTCCCTACATCGTGCCCCGTTCTCCGTCCACGTGGTACGCGAGAAAGGAACACTGTCGCTATCGATTCGGTCGGGACCGATAGGTTGGGATCGATCGAATCGATCGAACGGGAACGGTTGAATTAAGATCCATTTCCCGTTATGGAATGGCTTCTTCGGAACCAAGTCCCATATTCAGCGGGTTGTGCCTCAAGGATTGACTTTGCGGCTGAGTCGGGAGAGACCTCCCGTTGCTCTGTTTTTTACGTCGCTTGCGTTGGTTTTGGCTTTGGTTTTCTGAATACATTTTCGTGAATGTTTTCAATGGTTTTCATGGCTTGTATTTCGAACTCGCATTTCCTATCGAACTTCTTGAATAATACAGTATTCTAATCGGTTGCTTGTACGATTTTAGGTAATCGCGTAGGCGATGTCTAGCGCGACCAACAAGTTCACTCGCCTGAAGTAAACTCAAGGTGAGTGGCTGACCCTTCTCTTCTCGACCCCTTCTTAGGTAAATCGATAATGTTGTTGCGAATGAAAGAATAGATGCAAGGGCATGGACACGATAAAATGATCAAGTTTTCAAAGAGAATGTAGGCTATACCTTAATAACTAAAATTGGTATTTGCACGGTCATGGACTTGTCGACAAGGTGAGCATTTTTCCGGACGGCAACCCGAGGCCACGGGACCATTGCGGCCAAGAAAGAAAACAAGTATATAGCTGTGCTGGACACGGGTTAGGCGGAGACTTGCAGCGGGGCTCGCTACTCGCGCTGAAAGGACCCCGTCTAACAAAAGCTAGAGGAGTCCACGATGGCTCTGGGAGCCAGTGACCAATCACACGTAATATTGCACTTGGTATGTAAATGATAACAATTGGCATGGAAGAGCATGGAAAGTCTCATAAGACGCGACGCGGTCCGCCGTGGGTAAGTTCTAACGTATTTTACATTATACTTGTCATATGCTTGTTTGAAATTCATTAGGATGGTTAGAAACATTCATAAATTAAGTCATATAAACTCTTCAACCAAATGAGAGCTTGAAACTTAAATAGCCACGCACCAGTACAAAGTGTAATGTATTGATCCTCGCTCTCCACGCAGGTACCTTGAACCACGAAGGGCGTGGCGCTTAAAGCTCAAGACGGCGCGAACACTTTTGAAGCCTCGTCCGTGTGTTGAAGGCTTGTTTCTGAATCCTTTTGAAGACCCCGCACTCAGTCCAAGAGAAGATGACGACTCGACTCCCCTCAATAGCAGGTAGAAAGTGTTATGTTTTTCTTGTAAAAAAAGGATGTAATGTATGGAACGACTATCTCATCAGCGTTCGTTTTGTAATCGAGTCATGTTGTAGCCCGCGCGACAATGATTGTAATGGAGTCAATGTAAATGAAGTTTTATTATCAATGAAAAGTTTACTTCTATTTCAAATGTGTCAATCAATTATCTCTGCGTACTCTAACTTGATGTTGTGTTTCGGATAACCTTATGATTGTGCCTTGTACGATCGCAACTTAGGTTCGCACGGCATCACGTCCGGAGGACGACTATCGATTCTACGGAATCGGGACGTGACATAATGGTATCAGAGCACGGCTTTACATCCTTTGGAAGGGGGTCCAGGATTTTGGGGTGTGGGTAAAAAACATGCAAGAGAACAATAGGGGATGACACGTCTGTACGGACACACCCACGGTCACTCTCCGGTGGTCAAAATATTATACATATTAATCTAGTCGGAATAGCACCTAAACTGCACCCATAAATTTGGTAAAATGTTCTAGCTAACCAACTGAGCTTTACGACCTCGTGACAAACTAATAAGAGAGATTATCAACAAATTATCCGGCTTTCTCAAAGGGGAATCCACAAGGTTACAGAGTAGTAGAACCAATCGATCAAGACGAAAGTAGCCATAGAAAAACTTGCAAAGCAAACATCACTATTCCTCTTGGAAGATTTATTTCGTGGAGAAGAAATAATACAGAAGAGGACAGGATAGGCAGGCAGGCTTCCCATCTGGCTAATTTGTCATATTTCATTTCATATTCTTGGTGCTTCAACAATCCGTCCATAAGAAAAGAGCAAAAGTATGTTAATTGTACTTACTATAACTAAAGGCTTTCGTGGACTCACATCGATAAGAGCAATGAAGTTTAAAGTTTGTAGCATATTTTTCTTCTCCTCTTTTATTTTGCAGCAGTTACTACTACTAGTTAGCTTCTTGTACGTACTAGTTTTTTAATTATCATTAATGGGACGTGAGGGGAATTCCTCCTCCCACACCACATCTCTTCTATTTAAATTTAAAAGTACTTTACCAATCTCCATCCCTACATATACTAGTCCTTTTTCCACGTAGCTGTAGCTAAGCTATAACACAAAGGTATTATCCCTCGTAAATTCCTCCTTAATTTATCAATTTGCAAGTCTAGTTTAACTTTATCCAAAACAAAAATTAATTGATTCTACCATCAAGATGAAGATATAACATTCTCTTTCCCGACGTTCTAATTATATATTATTAGATTGAGTCATGATAATATTTGTATATGGTAGGAATATATTAAGTTTAGTACTTACCATATACGAATATAATCATATATGGTAGTACAACTTGTATATGGTAAGAAAATATTGTGATACCATATATGAATACAATCATATATTGTACGTACGTATATAGCCTCCACTGTGGAATGAATAAACATCAAATGACTCATTCTCTCAATTACATCTCCAAGCTTATATTTGAGTTGGCATCAGAGCAAATATTTGTCTCTTTATTTTCAATTTAATTATTTCTTAAATCAGTTTCTGGTCAAGAACTTCTTTTCTAGATCCAAAAACACTAGTTCGATCCATCAGAGTGTTTCCTTCGACCCGTTGAAATCTATCTAGTTGATTTCCGCTGTAATTTTTCAACGGGTGATGTAAAAGAAGGCTCCTCTAAGATCAATGAAGTCCAGAAGGTTGAGGTCACTGTGAAGTGTTGGAATTATTCAATAATTATGGGGCCATACATGTAAAATTAATTGTGTTTGGGCTATCTAAATAATTAAGCCAAATTAAAGTGGTCTATTTGGAAAATTGGTTTAAGGGTATAATTGTCATGGAATTAATGTGTAGATACCGGAGATAATTCTAATTTGATGAGGGGCCAAATTAGAAATATCACAACACACATATCTATATATATGTGTATTCATTAGGGTTATGGTCCCCAACTTATACGGCCACCAAAGAGAAGTTTTCTCTTTTTCTCTTCTGCATCCCCATCAACAGAAAGAGAGGGACAAAGGATTCGGATTCACCTTTGTCATTAAGGGTCGTAGCAAGTTGGAAGATCGAACCCCATAAAAGGACGACCGCTTCAAGATCCATCAAGCCTAGCAATGGATTCAGGTACGCTTCCGCAATTTAATTTATGTTCTTCATCTCATGAATCGACATGGCACAATTAAATATCTAACAAGTGGTATCAGAGCCATCATGTTTGATTTATGAGATCGAAGTTTTTAGATTCAATCTTATTTTTGTTGGTTTTCAGAAATCATAGTCGATCTAATTTAATTTAGGGTTTCGACTATTCCTTTAAAGATTTTTTTGATATTCCACCAATTTTAAATCTACAGTTTCTCTTGAACCTATGAAGCAAAAAAAAAAGGCTTCGGGTTCCGTAAAGGGGCTGGCGAACTTAGAACTTAGAAGTGAATTCGGAGTTATTGTCTTAACCTAACAGATTTAAGATCCCCATTGCCGAAACTGTAGATTTAAAATCCTGTAAAGGGGCTGGCGGACTATAGGGGATGGGGACCAATTTTAAATCTACATCGCCAAAAGTCCGCCATCAAGACTTTGTTGCTGCCGAAACTGTAGCTTTGGGTTCCGTAAAGGGGCTGGCGGACTATAGAGGATCTTTGTGTTCAGCAAGACTTTGTTTCGACAATGGACTTGACAGATATTAAAACACCAAACAAAAGTTCTTTAGTCAATGTTCTCTTCTTCTTTCTTTTTTGCTGTGGTATGTGGTAATTGACTTGACGGATTTTTGTTTGTTATTGTCTTAACCATTCAAAAGTCCAAATGTACTATAATATGTTGCAAATAGTAGCAATATGGAAAGAAGCAATAATGCGTTATATGATATTGTATATGAGCATGATGCTTTAAGCCATTTAATAGTCCAAATTTATATTGTACTGTGTCATAAATTTTTTTTTTTGTGATACACATGGATTCAGTGGTTCCGGTATGGAATTATTTAGAATTTTCCATATTTTCTCAATTCTTTTGAATATTTTTATAGAGCCAAATCTGCTCTCATGTACCTATCTAATTTGACGTGGATTTTAGAATCGTTGGAATACAACATGTTGAAGTCAGAAAGTTTTTTTTTATGCCGATTCTACTTTAGGGCTCTCCTTAGTTTCATGATAGAAAGGACAACAAAATTATTTGCAATATATTTTAGAGTATTTGAATTATGTCATATATGTTGTTGTTCTCTGGATGCATATTTTCAATAGATTATTATATGGATTTTTTTATGATGATAATGCTCAAATTTTGGCAAATTGAAATTTATGCTTATACTTTTGATTACTATATTTGAGTAATAATCTTATAAATATGCATGTACATAAGGTTTTGGACATGATTCGATTTTGTAAAATTTAGTCAGCATTCAATTTTTTGGTACCTTTTGTGACTAGCAATAGTTGTCTAATATTCTAAATAGACCAATTGAAACAAGATGTCGCCAAAGTGACCTCTCTTGCGTAGATAGTCTATGAGGAATGTTGAATGTTTGTGTGTATAAATTCATGCCAGTATTAGTCGGCCCAAAGGAAGGTTAATACTTGGCCGAATTGTACACATACTTGTGATGATAAATGTGTGACAATTATAAGGTTTACATGTGAATAATAACCGAATCCAAAGATAGGCTTATTATTTGACATGACTTATTGTCAACGTTTGATCATTACACCAAGAGTACCACTTGCAGTTAATATCACTGTCCAAAGACTTGATATTAATGATGTACTAGGTATCTTGAGATGGGGTTCACCATTATTTAAATTTGTTTGACTATATTTTATTATTTGGTTATTAAATAGAGCATGTCCGTTTTGTTGCTTTGTTCTCTTTACAGTTAATTTCGTTAAAATATCTGCCAATAAGAATTAATTTTTATGTTTAATGGGATAAACTTTAAGGGCAAAAAGAAAATGAATACAGTAGCTGCTAAAGGTCCGACTCAAAAGAAACAACAATATAAAACTAAGGGTTGTTCTTTTGTGATAAGACATGACACATAAAGAAGAAATGTACAAAATACCACGCATGTCGTATAAAGAAAAGTACATTTCTAAATTTGGTCTGTTCTGAGATTAATTTAGCTTTAGTACCAAGAAACATATGGTGATTAGATTCTGGTACGACTACCCACATTAGTGTTCTAGATAAGGTCACTCGAGCTACCGATAGTCAATTGATGGTGAAAGATACATCTATGTGGGTGACGACAATTCGGTAGAAATGGAAGCAATATGTATTTTAGGTTATTATATGGAACCGTTATTATTTGGATTTGATAGACATTTTTATTGCACTGTCTTTTAGACGAAATTCGGTTTCAGTTTCCTTAATGGACTATGGTGTCTAAAGTCAAAACATTATATACCTACGAGTTCAGTTTGTCAATACGAACTCAACGGTAGACTTTATTTTGGCCTAAAATTATTGTTCATTTGAAAACAATAAGTTTAGTCTATTTTTAAATTCAAATATTATTGGTAAAGGTTCCATTAAGGTTTATGATAACCTATATTCACTTGAAACTATTGCTTCTTACAATGAAACCTTACAAGTGGAGTCATGTGGTACTAAATGCAAAATTAACAATAATAAAAATTTGGCCTCATTATGACATAAGCGATTAGGTCACATCTCTAGAAATAGATTTGAACGACTTGTGTCTGATGAGATTTGGATTTTATTGACTTTATAGACTTTAATGTCTATATTAATGTATAAGAAAATACAAACCAAAGTTCAATTGTAAGCAACTACTTTATTGGCTATGCTGACAAATCAAGGGGTTAATAATTAGACGATCCCACACAAAAGAATTTTTTGAGATGAGAAGTGAAATAGTTTTTGAGGATGTCGAGTTTGGGGGAGAAATAAAGTCAGGATCATTGTCTTTGAGAAGGAATCAATTACGATTCCTACTATCATTTTTGACGATGTGCAGGATTCTATATCTGTCATGATCAAGAAGTGAATTCAGAGTCTCAATAAGAAAATGTCGAATTACCTCTATAAGTCGTTGTTGAGATACCTTAACAACGACAACGTAGCGGCACCCCATTCAAGATAAGGTAATCATTCCTAAGGAACAAACTCAACAACCGGTAATATTAAGATGGTCCACCAAAGAAAGGAGAAATATAATTTCGGATAATATTGCCATATTTCTCTAGGAACGTGAGGAAGACTGTGGATACTGGAAGATGATTTAATCAACTTCCGTCAGGCCATGGAAAGTTCCAGTTCTCAAAGTGGATTGATACAATAAATAAGGAAGTATAAGTTCATGTAAGACAATAAAGTTTAAGAACTTGTCCCTGTGAAACCCGTAATTTCTGATAATTATTTATAATTTTAATTAGCTAATATAAATAATTATTAATTATTACTTTAGGAAATTGCATTTTTAGAGAAATTATTAAAAACTGGAAGTTTTATCCAAACATGCAATATTTTAATTAATATTAGGGTAAAATTATTATTTTTCAAGAATATAGATTTTTGGACTTTTGTTTGTCAGCCAGACCCGAACTCAATTGGAACCATAAAATATTTTAAAATTGTAAAAATGTTAAATTATCATTTTTCAAAATATTATATTAGTTATCATTTTTTTAGCTATTTGATAGAAGCCAAATTGTTTGGCCCAAAACCCAAACCCATGAACAATTGGTTCATTGGGCTTACACTCATTATAAATGAGTTATGTTTTCTTTATTTTGTTCTTAGGCCATAGTCATTTATAACTAAAAACAACATCAGCTTAAGTGGAGAAATAATGTTTCCTCCAGCAGACATTTCATTCCATATTCCAAACGACCATGGCTTTTCCCTTTTCTTCCCGAAACTTCCCGAGTCTCCTCCATTCCCCTTCCGAACGGCCATGGCCGTTTATTTCTTCCCATGGTTACTTTTCTACTCCTATTTAAACCCCCTTCACCACCATGACCATCTCCATCACCACTCTCAAACTCTTTTTTTTCCAAACCGTGCCCTAGCCATCAACCCTAGCCGGAGCTATCTCGGTGACGTCCGCCGCCGATCCCGGCAGCCCCGACCCGTACGGCCCCCGGCCTCCCAGCGTGGCACCCTCCCCGCGCGGCCGAGCTCCCCGCCGGCTCCTCCAGCCGTTCGCCGCACCCCCGCAGCCGCCCCGCCGGCCTCCTTCGCCCGGCGCACCTCCGGCCCGACCCCCTTTGCCGCGCCCCTTTCCAGCACTTCCCCGGCTCTCCGCGGTTGACCCCTGTCCCCGATTTGCTGTCCAGCGCTTCTGTGTGTGTGGTGCTGTCCCGAGGAGCCGTTCCCGTGAGTTTCTGACGTGATTTCGGTTCTGTTCCGCGGTTCCGCGTGTTCCGAGTCCGAGGCATCACTTCGGATTCCTTCAATTTCGGTAACTTCTGGATAGTCCCATAATTCTCTCTTAGTCTGTGATGAAAACTGGTCCACCGATTCCTTCGGGAATTCGGATTGTTGGTTACGTTTCAATTACGTTACCATTTTTCCGAAGTTTCTTCGGAATTTGTATGCTGTTGGTTTGCTTCGTTGATCTTTCTGATTTCAAAATTTTCGAACACTTGTTGGATAGGTTCTGAGATTTTTTGGTTGTAAAGTTAGAAGCTTCTGTTTTTCGAAGTTCATTTCGGAAGAAGTTCTGGTTTGACGTTTTTAGGCTGTGGATATTATCTTCGGGTTTTTGGATATTATTTTCTGTTTGAAAATTAGGTTTCCCTGGTTTGGGATTATTTGCAGGAATAATCGGCGCGTTTTCCAGTTTTGGGTTATCCCGAAAATAGAGGGAATGCTGCCGAAATTTCTATAAAAATTTGATTATATAATTTTAAAATGAATTTCGGAAAAGAATACTAT
This sequence comes from Iris pallida, assembly GCA_029216955.1. NCBI lineage: Eukaryota > Viridiplantae > Streptophyta > Magnoliopsida > Asparagales > Iridaceae > Iris > Iris pallida. The sequence continues at coordinate 12,911,050 of JANAVB010020198.1, read as the reverse complement.
TTTTGGGATTTATTTGGGCGACGACCGTATTGGTCAATGGGCCCCAGTAAAATGCAAATGCACCGGTCTGTCCGGACGTTGAGGCAGAGTAGCTGTAAGTGAAGATTGGACCAATTCTGAGACTCATACTATTTTATTATTATTAGTTATTATTATTATGTAATTTTGTAGGTAATTTACAAGACTAACATTTTCTTTCTCTTATTTTAATTCATGGAAATGTAAGAGCATAAGCTCATTTATTTATTTTTGTAAATTTGTAATAAGTAGGATTTAGCTGTGGATTTTCTGGGATTGTGAACGCGTAGGATTAACTAATATTAATATTAATTATTAGTTAGAAATTCACGATTTTCTCATTTAAAGAAAAGAAAATATATTTATATATATAATTATAAAATACTAATTTTTCCCAATAAATTGATAAAAATAAGTTTTCTGAAATAAAATATAAATTTAATGCACTAGAAAAACGTGTTTTTGATTGTGTTGTTTAATACAAGACTAAAAATTGACTAGGAGACAAAATCTAGAGATTGTAACTAGATAATTCTAGAGTTGTGGTTTCTGAGACAAATTCCCGGAATGTAGGATTTCAAGGAAGAGTGTGACTGTTCAAATCCCGAAGTACCAATCTCGTCCAACCTGAAAAATTTAAGGCAAGTACATTTATGTAAATTTATGATTATTTTAACAATCATTTCATTGCAATTTTAAACCACTGTTATACATGAACTCTTTCGAGAGTACTAACTGTACTATTGGGGACTGGAGGAGTAGAGTAGTGGATATGACCAAATCCAAAATTAGGATAACTGACTGTATTAGCTTTCCCCTCTTCACACGGGGACAAGCCATACCGTATCGCTAGGATACTACTGTAACCCAATCCGGTCATATTCATTACCTATTCACATCACTGTACTGTATTATTTCAAAACTGTTCATCTTCAAACTGTTTAAAAGTGCATGATATTAATTGTCATTTTAATTGTTAAAATTTGCATAAATTGTACTTTGCTCCTTTCCTGACTGGATAACCGTAGGTACTACTGATGACCTGGAGATGCTGATCAATAGCTACTATAATCCTGATTTGTACCCGGCGGTACTTCCATCTGAGGAGGATGTTGTGGCGTCTCCATAGATGCTACTTTAGTTTGAGAGTTTAGTTGTTTCTATGTTATTTTCAGTTTATGGATCTTTTGTATCAGAACAAATTTTAAATTATCGATTAATTAAAAGTTGTGGCAATCTTAGTATTTGTTGTTGATTTACCTGCATATGGATTACAGCTTACTATCGCCGTCTCATCAACGGTGCAGGCTGGGCATGATCCGATTCGACCCAAGTATTTGGGGACCGGGTCGTGACATGTTTTTAGTGGTGGCCCATGCAGGTCGAATCAACAACTTAGGAAAACCTAGTTGGAGACATATAGAACACTAGAACATTAATTTGCCACAACATAGGACCAAAATATATTATAAATAAATATTTTTTTGATTATAGATAGGCTACCTTGCTTATGTTTATATTCTAAACCTTCCAGAGAATGGCCACTGACAATACCAATCCTGCTGATGGGGTATCTTCACCCTATCATACCCCACCTCCCCAATCAAGTCCGGATCCTACACCTCGGCAGCTGGCCGATCGTCCCCTTAATATGACGACGGATCCATTATCTTCTCGGACGGAGATGCAACCCCCTGTGGTTTCGCCCACTCCAGCTGCCCCACCGGTACCTGTGGACCCCACCGACCTCATAGGTCTGCTAAGAGGAGTGCTAGAAGCCCAGAGAACTCAAGCTGAAGCTCATCGCGAGCAGACGGCCATTATGAGAGAAGGCATGGAGAATGCCCATAGCGTGGCAATGACTGCACTAGAGAGAGGAGAAGCAGCTCAACAGGAACCAAGGCCTGCCAAGGTAAACATAAATTTAAGGATTAATTTATGTAATATTAAGGCCATTTAATTAATGGGAATCATATTGCCAAGGTGGGCGATATTGAGAGTTTCAAGAAGCAGAACCCTCGACCCTTCAAGGGAACCGAGGGAATCGTCTATGCTGATGAATGGCTCGACAGTATGGAGCGTCTCCTGAGCGTCGCTCGACTTCCAGAAGACCTCAAGGCTGAAGCAGTGGGACTCCAACTGCAGAATGTAGCAAGCACCTGGTATCGAAATGAACCCCGACTCCAGGATAGGCAGATTGACTGTTACACCTTCAAGAGGTTATTCCAGAGGAAATTCTTCCCAACTTCAGAGTTGCGGAAGATGGAGCGACAATTCCAGAACCTGAAGCAGGGCAACATGACTGTGGAAGAGTATGCTGCTGAATTCGGCCAGCTCAGCCGATTTGCCAAGAACCTGGTAGCTGACCCTGACGATCGTGCTGAAAGGTTCAGATATGGACTAAGAGAAGAGATCCGCACCCATGTGATCTCAGGCGGTGCTAAGACTTATGAAAAGATCCTGGAGCGAGCTCAAGACATAGAGAAGAGCCAACCTGCCCGCTCGAAGAGAGATTATCCTGGAACTAACAACTTCCAGGGTAATCAGAAGAAGCCCAACAACAACAGCAACAACAACAACCGTCCTCCCTACCAGCAGGTGAGGAACAATGACAAGGCGCCTCAGAGGCAGATCCCCGTCTGCGACTTTTGCATGAGGCCGGGACATCTGGCAAACATATGCAGGAAGAGGCTAGGGCACTGCCTAGTCTGTGGGTCTTCCACCCATCAAGTGAGGGACTGCCCTTTGTCGACTAACCGGACTGGAGCAACTCAGCAGAAAGGACCTCTGCCCACTCAGCAACAACAGTTTGGGCAACATCAACAGAAGACGGGGCGAGTTTTTGCTCTGACAGCAGAGAAACCAGAGCCAGCTCAGGAACCTGTAGCGGATGTCATATCAGGTTCTATCTATGTGCATTCCTACCCTGCCTTAGCTTTATTTGATTCGGGAGCATCACATAGTTTCATAGCCACCAAATTCATATCTGCATACCATATAGTTACTGGCTTTAGCAAGAAGATCTGTAGGGTTATGACTGGAGGAGGACCCCTACATATTACTGAGATCTGTGAATGCCCTATCACCATAGCTGGCCATAACTTTATAGCACCTTTACTTGTCATGCCCTTACCTAACTATGATGTAGTCCTAGGAATGGACTGGTTGAGTAAGTAGCATGCACTGATAGACTGTCATCGAGGATGTGTAGTCTTCAGCCCACCTGGAGAACCGGAGTTTAAAATCTCTCGAACTCCGGAGGAGATGGAATGTGTTACCTATACCTCTATCACTGAAGAATCCGGACCTCCCTATCCTATCATAGCAGAATTCATGGATGTTTTCCCTGATAGTCTGCCTGGGCTACCCCCAGATCGGGACATAGAATTCACCATTGACCTAGTCCCCGGCTCTTTCCCTATTTCTAAGGGATGCTACAGAGTCAACCCGAAGGAGGCCAAGGAGATGAAGGACCAGATCAATGAACTGAAGGCTCTGGGATTCATTCGAGATGGAGCTTCACCCTGGGGAGCGCATGTCTTGTTTGTTCCCAAGAAGGACGGAACTGTGAGGATGTGCATCGACTACCGGGCATTGAACAATATCACCATCAAGAACAAGTACCCGCTGCCCCGGATCGATAATTTATTTGATCAATTGAGCGGAGCCAAGGTGTTTTCCAAGATAGACCTTAGATCTGGCTATCATCAGATCAAGGTCAGGAAGGAAGATATTCCCAAGACGGCGTTCAATACCAAGTATGGGCAGTTTGAATTCTTGGTCATGCCGTTTGGACTGACTAATGCTCCTGCGGTGTTCATGAACCTTATGAACAAGGTTTTCCATGAATACTTAGATCAATTTGTTGTTGTCTTCATTGATGACATTTTGATCTATTCAAAGACTGAAGAGGAGCATGAGGAGCACCTCAGGAAAGTTCTGGGAACTTTAAGGAAAGAGAAGTTATATGGTAAGCTATCCAAATGTGAATTCTTTCTAGACAAGGTGGATTTTCTTGGCCATGTTGTCACAGGAGAAGGAATTTCGGTGGATCCTAAGAAGATAGCTGCTGTGGAGAAGTGGTCTACCCCAAGCTCAGTTGCTGAGATCAGAAGTTTCTTGGGCTTGGCTGGCTACTACCGGAAGTTTGTGAAGGACTTTGCCAGAATTGCTGAACCGATGATGAAGCTTACCCGGAAGAATGAAGAGTTCATCTGGACGGAAGATTGCCAGGCTGCATTCGAGGAGCTGAAGAAGAGGCTTACCACTGCACCAATCCTTGCGCTACCCGCATGATCCGGTGGTTTCACAATCTACAGTGATGCCTCTGGAAAAGGACTGGGATGTGTTCTTCAACAGAATGGGAAAGTGATTGCTTACGCATCTAGGCAATTACGGAACCATGAGAAGAATTATCCCACACATGACCTGGAGCTTACGGCGGTCATTTTTGTATTGAAGCTCTGGAAGCACTATCTGTATAGAGAGAGAGTGGAGATATACACAGACCACAAAAGTCTGAAGTATGTTTTCACTCAGAAAGAGTTGAACATGAGGCAAAGAAGATGGCTGGAGCTAATGAAGGACTTTGATATCGACCTGCAATACCACCCGGGTAAGGCTAATGTGATCGCTGATGCACTTAGTCGATACCCAGTGGCGATGTTCTTGACCAAGGAGCGGCATCTGTTAGAGGACATCGAGAAGCTTGGATTAGAGATCATATTGCCTGGAGATAGAAGGATGGAGCTGGATGCTGATTCAGTACTGATGAAGTTGCAAGTGAGCTCGTATCTGATGGACAAGATCAAGGAGACTCAGTTTCAAGACGAGACACTTTACAAACTGAGAGATCAAGTGTTGGCGGGAACACTTGAGGGTTTCTCAATCGCCAGCGATGGAGCTTTGAAGAATGGTACGAGGCTTTGTGTACCATCTGGCGAACTGAAGAATGAACTGATGAAGGAAGCGCACCAGTCACAGTATTCTATACATCCTGGAGCTAATAAGATGTATCGGGATATGCGCACTATTGTTTGGTGGTATGGAATGAAGAAAGATGTGTCCAGATTCGTGGCGAGATGTTTGATCTGTCAGCAAGTGAAGGCCAGTAGACAGAGACCCGCAGGACTTCTACAACTGCTGGACATTCCGGAGTGGAAGTGGGAGCACATCACAATGGACTTCGTGTCAGGTTTGCCTCGTTCCCAAGGAGGGAAGGATGCCATCTGGGTTATAGTGGACCGACTAACCAAGTCAGCTCACTTTATTCCCTTCAAGGTTGGTTTATCCACCGAGAAGTTGGCGGCACTATACATGCGACACATCTACCGGATTCATGGAGTACCGGTAAGCATTGTATCTGACCGAGACACTCGTTTTACCTCTCACTTTTGGAAAAGTTTGCATGACAGCCTGGGGACACAGTTGAAGTTCAGCACTGCCTATCACCCTCAGACAGATGGTCAATCAGAGAGGACGATTCAAACACTGGAGGATATGCTGAGATCGTGTGTCTTGGAGTTTGGAGGATCGTGGGAAGACCATTTGCACTTGGTAGAGTTTTCTTATAATAACAGCTACCAAGCCATCATTGGTATGACTCCATTTGAGGCTCTGTATGGACGTCGTTGCCGTACACCATTGGCATGGGACGACGTAGGAGAAAGAGTACTGCTGGGCCCAAAGATGGTTACCGACGCAGCAGAGAAGGTAAAAATAATCAGAGACAAGCTCAGAATTGCTCAGGACAGACAGAAGTATTGGGCAGACAGCAGTCGTCGACCACTGGAGTTTGAAGAAGGAGATAAAGTCTTTGTAAAGATTTCTCCTACCAGAGGTACAATCAGATTTGGCAGAGCTGGGAAGTTGAGTCCCAGATATATTGGACCATTTCAAGTTCTGAGCCGGATTGGAGAAGTAGCGTATAGGTTAGCTCTACCAGCTAATCTAGAGGGCGTGCACAATGTCTTCCACGTCTCACAGCTCAGAGGCTACGACCCTGATGAGAATCACATCTTAGACCACTTAGAGCTGGAGATTGGTCCGAGCCTCACTATGCCTGAAAAGCCAGTGGCGATTTTAGACAGAGGCGAAAAGAGGACCAGGACTTCAGTGACTCCCATAGTCAGAGTTATGTGGAGGCACGATTCCCCAGGAGAGACTACCTGGGAGCGAGAGGATGAGATGCGGGAGCAATACCCGTATTTGTTTGAGACCTGAGGTAATTTCTAACCTTATCCTTTAAATTTCGAGGACGAAATTTCTTAAGGAGGGAAGGTTGTGAAACCCGTAATTTCTGATAATTATTTATAATTTTAATTAGCTAATATAAATAATTATTAATTATTACTTTAGGAAATTGCATTTTTAGAGAAATTATTAAAAACTGGAAGTTTTATCCAAATATGCAATATTTTAATTAATATTAGGGTAAAATTATTATTTTTCAAGAATATAGATTTTTGGACTTTTGTTTGTCAGCCAGACCCGAACTCAATTGGAACCATAAAATATTTTAAAATTGTAAAAATGTTAAATTATCATTTTTCAAAATATTATATTAGTTATCATTTTTTTAGCTATTTGATAGAAGCCAAATTGTTTGGCCCAAAACTCAAACCCAATAACAATTGGTTCATTGGGCTTACACTCATTATAAATGAGTTATGTTTTCTTTATTTTGTTCTTAGGCCATAGTCATTTATAACTAAAAACAACATCAGCTTAAGTGGAGAAATAATGTTTCCTCCAGCAGATATTTCATTCCATATTCCAAACGACCATGGCTTTTCCCTTTTCTTCCCGAAACTTCCCGAGTCCCCTCCGTTCCCCTTCCGAACGGCCATGGCCGTTCGTTTCTTCCCATGGTTACTTTCCTACTCCTATTTAAACCCCCTTCACCACCAAGACCATCTCCATCACCACTCTCAAACTCTTTTTTTTCTAAACCGTGCCCTAGCCATCAACCCTAGCCGGAGATATCACGGTGACGTCCGCCGCCGATCCCGGCAGCCCCGACCCACGCGACCCCCGGCCTCCCAGCGTGGCACCCTCCCCGCGCGGCCGAGCTCCCCGCCGGCTCCTCCAGCCGTTCGTCGCACCCTCGCAGCCGCCCCGTCGGCCTCCTTCGCCCGACTCACCTCCGGTCCGACCCCCTTTGCCGCGCCCCTTTCCAGCACTTCCCCGGCTCTCCGCGGTTGACCCCTGTCCCCAATTTGCTGTCCAGCGCTTCTGTGTGTGTGGCGCTGTCCCGAGGAGTCGTTCCCGTGAGTTTCTGACGTAATTTCGGTTTTGTTCTGCAGTTCCGCGTGTTTCGAGTACGAGGCATCACTTCGGATTCCTTCGATTTCGGTAACTTCTGGATAGTCCCATAATTCTCTCTTAGTCTGTGATGAAAACTGGTCCACCGATTCCTTCGGGAATTCGGATTGTTGGTTACGTTTCAATTACGTTACCATTTTTCCGAAGTTTCTTCGGAATTTGTATGCTGTTGGTTTGCTTCGTTGATCTTTCTGATTTCGGAATTTTCGAACACTTGTTGGATAGGTTCTGAGATTTTTTGGTAGTAAAGTTAGAAGCTTCTGTTTTCCGAAGTTCATTTCGGAAGAAGTTCTGGTTTGACGTTTTTAGGCTGTGGATATTATCTTCGGGTTTTTGGATATTATTTTCTGTTTGAAAATTGGGTTTCCCTGGTTTGGGATTCTTTGTAGGAAAAATCGACGCGTTTTCCAGTTTTGGGTTATCCCGAAAATAGAGGAAATGCTGCCGAAATTTCTATAAAAATTTGATTATATAATTTTAAAATGAATTTCGGAAAAGAATACTATTTTTGGGATTTATTTGGGCGACGACCGTATTGGTCAATGGGCCCCAGTGAAATGCAAACGCACCGGTCTGTCCGGACGTTGAGGCAGAGTAGCTGTAAGTGAAGATTGGACCAATTCTGAGACTCATACTATTTTATTATTATTAGTTATTATTATTATGTAATTTTGTAGGTAATTTACAAGACTAACATTTTCTTTCTCTTATTTTAATTCATGGAAATGTAAGAGCATAAGCTCATTTATTTATTTTTGTAAATTTGTAATAAGTAGGATTTAGCTGTGGATTTTCTGGGATTGTGAACGCGTAGGATTAACTAATATTAATATTAATTATTAGTTAGAAATTCACGATTTTCTCATTTAAAGAAAAAAAAATATATTTATATATATAATTATAAAATACTAATTTTTCCCAATAAATTGATAAAAACAAGTTTTCCGAAATAAAATATAAATTTAATGCACTAGAAAAACGTGTTTTTGATTGTGTTGTTTAATACAAGACTAAAAATTGACTAGGAAACAAAATCTAGAGATTGTAACTAGATAATTCTAGAGTTGTGGTTTCTGAGACAAATTCCCGGAATGTAGGATTTCAAGGAAGAGTGTGACTGTTCAAATCCCGAAGTACCAATCTCGTCCAACCTGAGAAATTTAAGGCAAGTACATTTATGTAAATTTACGATTATTTTAACAATCATTTCATTGCAATTTTAAACCACTGTTATACACGAACTCTTTCGAAAGTACTGACCGTACTGTTGGAGACTGGGGGAGTAGAGTAGTGGATATGACCAAATCCAAAATTAGGATAACTGACTGTATTAGTTTTCCCCTCTTCACACGGGGACAAGCCATACCGTATCGCTAGGATACTACTGTAACCCAATCCGGTCATATTCATTACCTATTCACATCACTGTACTGTATTATTTCAAAACTGTTCATCTTCAAACTGTTTAAAAGTGCATGATATTAATTGTCATTTTAATTGTTAAAATTTGCATAAATTGTACTTTGCTCCTTTCCTGACTGGATAACCGTAGGTACTACTGATGACCTGGAGATGCTGATCAATAGCTACTATGATCCTGATTTGTACCCGGCGGTACTTCCATCTGAGGAGGATGTTGTGGCGTCTCCATAGATGCTACTTTAGTTTGAGAGTTTAGTTGTTTCTATGTTATTTTCAGTTTATGGATCTTTTGTATCATAACAAATTTTAAATTATCGATTAATTAAAAGTTGTGGCAATCTTAGTATTTGTTGTTGATTTACCTGCATATGGATTACTGCTTACTGCCGCCGTCTCATCAACGGTGCAGGCTGGGCATGATCCGATTCGACCCAAGTATTTGGGGACCGGGTCGTGACAGTCCCATTACCAAAAGGTATAAAATCCATTGGTTGTAAATGGACATTTAGAACCAAAAAGGATTCGAAGGGTCATGTGGAGAAGTATAAAGTATGTCTTGTAACTAGTGACTTTACTCAAAAATTTTGGGATTGATTTTAAAGAGTTTTTCTCTTCGGTATCTTTGAAAAACTGCTTTAAAACAATCATAGCACATGTTGCACATTTTGATCTTGAGTTACATCAAATGGATGTCAAAACGGCGTTTCTCAATGGTAACATTGACGGAACTATTTATGTATATATGGATGGATCATTGGATAGCAGCCAAACTACTTAAGTAATTAATAGAGAACAAGAAATTATATGCTCTTTGTAGGAGATGGAATAATTCTGGAGATCATAAGGTATTCCGACTCCGATTTTGTTGGATGCTAACACAGCAGGGGATCCACATCAGGTTATGCTGACTAATGGAGATATATTTTGGATGAGTGTCAAACATGCACTCATAATTTTTTCTACCATGAAAGCAAAGTTTATAACATGCTGTGGGGTATCTATTCTGGGAATATGGTTGCGAAATTGTCACAAGGCTGCGCCTACAGTACGGTGTTGAAAGACCACATAAAATTATGGTGTGACAATAAATCAACAGTACTGTATTCCAATAACAACATAAACTTGTATAAGTCAAAGGATATTGACATAAAGTTTCTAGTTGTGAAGGAAAAAATTCAGAATGGTTATAGTGTTCATATAGCACATTAGGACAAACTCCATGTTAGCGGATCCGCTCACAAAAGTATTATCACCCAGGCTCTTTCATAAGCATACTGCTCATATGGGTGTTAATTAAGAATATGGCAATATAGTGGGAGTTTGTATTTTATGTATTTGGGTGCTATTTGGTTTTGGACACATTTATGTATTAAAGTATTTTGGATATTTATCTGATCAGATATATGAAAATTCAGTTCATTCTGTTTTCATTATGTTAAAGTATTGATCTCATTAAAGTTAAGGAGGACCAGTTGGAAATAGACATGTATTGATAATATTGCGTGTAATTTTCATGCTACGCATCCATGATTGATCTATGTCGTTTAGCGATATTGGTATATGTGACCACTGATGGTTTAGTTACGCTATATGTGACGAAGGCCGCTTTGATCCTATGTTGATATGGTTAATGGACGAGATTGTCTGTATATACCCTAAGGATTAAGATAGCAATTTATAAGCTCACTAAGGTTAACACAATTATAAGGTTACATATGTGGCCCAGTGGGAGATTGTTGGAATTATTCAATAATTATGGGGCCATACATGTAAAATTAATTGTGTTTGGGCTATCTAAATAATTAAGCCAAATTAAAGTGGTCTATTTGGAAAATTGGCTTAAGGGTATAATTGTCATGGAATTAATGTGTAGATACCGGAGATAATTCTAATTTGATGATCAGGGGCCAAATTAGAAATATCACAACACACATATCTATATATATGTGTATTCATTAGGGTTATGGTCCCCAACTTATACGGCCACCAAAGAGAAGTTTTCTCTTTTTCTCTTCTGCATCCTCATCAACAAAAAGAGAGGGACAAAGGATTCGGATTCACCTTTGTCATTAAGGGTCGTAGCAAGTTGGAAGATCGAACCCCATAAAAGGACGACCGCTTCAAGATCCATCAAGCCTAGCAATGGATTCAGGTACGCTTTCGCAATTTAATTTATGTTCTTCATCTCATGAATCGACATGGCACAATTAAATATCTAACATGAAGACCTCATTTCAAGTTTTGAATGGTTTGGAGGTACCGAGCTCAATGGTACTAATTTTATTTTTGGACATGGAAGAAGATCAAGTATATCTATCTCCATGATATACACAAGATAGAGCATATGACTGGAGAAATCAAGGCTCCGAATGAAGCTAATGAGGAAGTATTTGCAAAGTGGGAAGGTAAGATGGGCATGACCTTAAATATTTCTAGCTTTGTTGGTTATGATACTTGGATGATTGATTCAGCTGTCTCAGATCATACGACTTATGATATATCTTATTTTTATCGAATTGCCTCCTCTGCCATTGTCTTGTGTTACTAATGCCAATGATGAAGCTTTTCATGTGTTAGAAATAAGGTCAATTTGTATTATCCCTACCTTAGAACTCCATAATGTTTTATATGTTCTTGACATGTCTCACCATTTAATATATGTTCCATAGTTGAATATTAAATCTTAGTGCTCTATAACCTTTTAACCTATGTATGTGATTTTCCAAGATCTTTTAACTAAGAAGATAATCGGTAGGGGTATTTGAGTGCAAGTTGTTCCATCTGGATCAGATGTATACGAGGGAGAAACCAGAAGCACAATTCTGAGCTACTTTGACTTAATGTTCTGACAAGCCGAGTGAGATTTGGTTGTGGCATCACCGCTTAGGGCATCCATCCTTTAGTATCATAAAAAATTCATGCCTACTTGGTTTATCAGTATGAATGTCTTTTATTGTGAGACTTGTGTTTTGGCAAAAAAAGTCATCGTTCTACTTATTCTCCATGTACTTCCAATGATAATTTTATTCATTTTAAGTTAATTTATTCTGATGTCTGGGAACCTTCTAAAGAGCCTATTATGTCAGGTATGAGATATTTTGTGTTGTTTATTGATGATACAAGGTTGTCCTCGGTAGTCCTTCTAAAAATCAAAGATAAAGTCTTTCCAACCTTTCAGACTTTTCGTACACTTGTCCAAACACAATACAATAGCACCATTAAAGTTCTTTGTTCTGATAATAGAGGGTGGGGAATATGTGAATCACCTTTTTAGAGAGTTTTTTCAGACACATGAAATTATCCACCAAACCACTTGTCCACAAACATTAGAAAAATAGTATCTGAAAGAATAAATTATCATCTTTTGGATATGGCTCATTTCATTCATTGTAGTGCTCATATGTCTAAGTATCTCATGGAAGGAGAACTTTGTATAAGCCTCATCCCATCTTATCAATTGTCTCCCATCTAGTATTCTCCAGGATAAAATTTCTTTTGAGGTCCTTAATTGTGTCTCAATTTTCCATACCATCATTCCATAATCGTCTTGTCGTGTCTTTGGTTGTATTATTTTTGTCCATATACCTACAAACCAGAGGTCTAAGTTGTATGACCGGGCAATTAAGTGTCTTTTTTACTATGGTGGCTATCAGAAGAGATACAAATACTTCTATCCACCAATGTCACCCCTAGTTTTCAGAAACAGGGGTATTTTTGTCATTTTACATTTTTGAATATTTTTAAAATTTATTTTATTATTTATGATATTATTTTGGGGTTGAAATTTATTTTATTATTTATGATATTGTTTTGGGGTTATTTGAGTCGGGTTCGAATTTCAACTCAATCCGACTTGAAACGGGGACCCGGGGGTAGTTTGACTCTAGTGGGACCCACACACTAGTTAGGCATGGCCCACATGATATTAATTTTAGTCCACATGATAGAAATATTTTAGTTAGAGGTTAGACTAATTATTATGGATAAGGTTAGTGTGATTAGAGACTTTAGAATGACTAATTTAGCCCCAACCAATTAGCCCTTTCCTAATACTCATAGAATAGGTTAGTGGGGGCATTTTAGACCTTACCATAATAGGACAAATAGTCCCATATGGCCAGCCACTTTGGGAGAGGATAGGCTCAAGTTCATTTCATTATTCTCATCCACACTCTCTCTCTTGTTCTTCCCCAAATTCCTAGAGAGCAATCCCTAGCAATTTCTCCACCAAATCCTTCCATTTCGCCACCAAATCTTCTTCTTTCCTTATCCATTCTAGCCAAGGAGGAAGCTACCCAAGTTTGGGAGGATTCGGAGCTCGTTCGTGTCCTTTTGGAACCTCTACGTATCGGTGTCGCTTCGGGAAGGCTTTTTTTTCGATTCGATCTACCGGGAGGTATAAATCCCTTCTCCTTTTCATTTCCTCATGCATATAGATCTATTTTTAACCCATAGGAATGACCCCCATGGTTGTATCTCCATTTGTGTCTATTTCGTGTCCATTTGGAGGTCATAGGAGTGTCCTTTGTGTTGTGGTTGTGTCCATGTGGGAAAACCCCAAATTTGGACACACTATGTGTTGTTGTTATGTATGAATGAATTATTACATGTTTAATCTCATATTTTTGTATTGGAGATGTGTTCTATAGTGTCTCATATATATATATTAGTGTAGAGAGTGAGTTCTTGATATATTATGTTATATACTTGTGTTCTTTTGTCTCAAACTACCCAAATCCGTCATGATTTTTATCCACGTTTTTAATTTCAGCCCTAACTTAGAAATATCATAACTTCTAGCTCAAAGCTCGGTTTAATCTTCTATTTTTTTAAAAAGAAGCGTATTAAAGTTAGCTTTCCAAAAACATATATTAATAGGCCTAATTCTTTCTGTAACTTTCTGGAGAATTATTTGAGTGTCAGCTGTACGAAAGACAAACGCGTTCTCGGTGTTTTTGCGATTCCGGGAGTTTTCGGAAACGAAAACGCGATCCGTTTAAAGTTTCGGAAAGCTAACACATAGATCTATAACATACTTTAATCCTAGATTTTAATTCATGCTGAGATGGTACAGTATTGATTATTAGTAGGAGTTACTATTCGGCATATGCATTTTGTGCACCCTTGTGTGTAATATAATGTTCTATTTGATTTTAACCCATGTTAATGTATATACATTATGTAATTAAATAGAGAATGCAAGCATGAGTAAATGTTTAAATAAATAAAGTATGAGGTATAAGTATCCTATCTAATGTAAGCATGTATAAGTATGGCTTGTAATGAATATGTAGGTTCTATAGTATGTAATGTATGGTGCATATAGTAGTGCAAGAGAATAAATGAATGATGAATGAATGCAAGCATGAATGTAATGTAATAATAGATGTAATGTATGCAATATACAAGTTAATGAGATGTAATGTTCTATGTTAACACAAATCCTATATTACCTCATGTACCCCTTACACTATATAGACACTATCATACTTGACACTTTGTTCACTTACACTTTGACACTCTTTGATATGTATACACTATGTATGCCCATTTAACCCTCACTTGCCCCTTTGCCATGTTCACATACAAACACATAGCCTCTTAAATAAGTATTTATGAATACAGTTAACTTAGCTATGTATGTATATTATATATATGTTAGCATATTGTGTTGTAATATATAAGTTTATATAACCATTTGAAATGCCATGATTATAGACCTAATGTTGAATACAAATATATGCATGTGTATATATGTGTAGACATATATAGTTTAAAGTAATAGATTACCTAGTGTATATCCAATGTGAATTCTTGCCTATTTGAGTATTGAATAATTGCATGCTATATAGAGTTGGGTGTATGTTGGCTTGTATAGCCTTGTATTGATGTGTGCTTGCTAGGATAGTCTTGGTTAGGCCTAGTAAGACTTGCTGGGTTAGGCCATGACCTAGTTTGACCTAGTTTGACTAGTGTAGTTGACCAGAGTTGACCAAGGGTTGACTTTGGCCTAGTTTGACCTACATTCATGTAGAATGCATTGTAGAACTTTATATTACCCTTCTGGACATGTTGTGACTTGTGCTGTTCTAATTAGGAGCCATACACCTCTCCTCGGACAGTATCTTTATCTTGGACATTCAGATATCAGGCGAGTACATTCTCTGATCATTTCATATCTTGTTTAGGATTATATTTCCTGCTTTAGATTACTTTACATGATGCTGACACGTTGGAAACACGGATTAGTACTATATGGATCTTGTTGTGCGATGTTATTCCCTTAACGGATACATCGGGTATTCGTGTTCGTGTACTTTATCGTGAGCATCGTGTACTCCTTGTATTCGTGATATTCGTGTACAAATCGTGTGAAATCGTGTATACTCATGTATTCACATGATCTCGTGTGCGACTATACTTCGTGTGCAATAACATAACTTAACTAGATCCTTGTGTATTGATTGGGGCGGGGGAGTAGAAGTGGTTATGTAATCAATCCAGTAGATTACTCGTGTACAACCTCTGTAGATTACTCGTGTACAACATTGTGCCGTTTACATAACCATCTTGTGCTCTGAATCACTAGTCACTATTAGTTCTCTATATGTTGTATCTATTTATTTACAGTCTCCCTTTTTTATCATGTTATTTCTTCAGATCTTGTATCTTACTTTACTGTATGATTATATTTTCTAACCTGCTATGAACTGTTGAGATGTAATGTGCTCGCTCCTGTCCTGACTGGACCTGTTGATAAATTTTACAGATAGCCTGGGATTGCCTGCTAGCCTTGAGGAGACACAGTAGAGGTTGTTTAGATAGTTATTTCATTTTGTCTGGAGTTGTATTTACTTGTGGATTACTGTATTTGAGTTTTGAGATGTATTTCTGGGATTATGTATCTTAGACACTTAGACTTCTATCTCCTGTATCTCTTTTGGATTTCATGTTTATCTATCTTTATTATTCTACCTTAGATTGTGATTGAGTTGTACCTCTGTATTGGCCTCCTTATGGAGAGTATTCATATTATGCTAGTTATAGTTCATGACCTAGAACAGCGTTCTACCGCCGACACTGCGGCGTAGGCTGGACGTTGTTACGTACACGTACCCTCACGGTGGGTGCGGATCGTGACACGTTTTTAGTGGTGGCCCATGCAGGTCGAGTTTATGTAGTGGTATTCGAACTAGAGTACCACTACAGCCTGCAGTAGGAATAAGATACATTTTGAGGGTACTCAATCACGGTTAGGATTCCTTGAGAGATTCCTAGGACGACCCTTGAGAATCTTATTTTAACTTCGATTTGAAATCTATTTTTCCCTGATTTGATTTACCTTTACTTCCTGTTATTGAACTTGATTTTGATGGATTATTGTTGAATTTCGAATCTTGATGTTAGTGGTTGAATTTGAGTCTGTATTTTTATGATTTTTGATGGATTATTGTTGAATTTCGAATCTTGATGATAGTGGTTGAATTTGAGTCTGTATTTTTATGATTTTTGATGGATTATTGTTGAATTTTAAATCTTGATGTTAGTTGTTGAATTTGAGTTTGTATTTATATGTATATGTACATTTTTTTGGAATTAAGGTATAACCTGATAACATACTTGATAAGGACAGTGAGAAAGGTAAAAGTCTACTTTATTATAGAATTTAGAATTTATTGCAGTTATATTTGCTAGCATGACAAGGACGTAGAGCCTGATATAGCTATACTTATCTTAGTTATGAAATCTAGATTTTCTTGCAGCCATACCGGGTGGCGTGGTAAGAATTCTAGATAACATGATTATAGGGTGTATGCCTTATTATGGACTCTATCTTTTATTGCAGCTATGCTTATTGGCATGGCAGAATTCTGACAACATAATTTCAAGAAGACGCATATGATTATCAGATTGTACCTTAAATATTTTTGAACATGTTTTCTCTACTTTTGTTTCAGTCCTTCAAAAAAAGAAAAAAGAAAGAAAGAGAGAATTGTTATTTGTTTGTTTTGTTTTGTTTCTCATTTATTTAACTTAGGAGTAGCTTTAGCTGTTTTTATAAACTTTGTGTAACTTCTTACTATGAAATTCTTCTTAATACAATGAATCGATAATTTTGCTAGACTTTATCTTGGATTTGAAATTTTAGCTCTGGGTTTCAAAATGGGTTTTTCTTTTAAACAGATAAGCAAAAACAGATTTTATCGTTATTTCTTTCTTGCTATTATTCTTGTATTAAATAATAATAATAATACTGTCTTGATTACGTCAATCACCTGCTTGTAACCTTGGTAGGAATCTAATTATTGGTCTTAACGTAGAATTAAAATTTTATATTGGAACATGAGAATATATATGAATATATATAGTGGACACTTTCCTGACACTTATGCATGCTACACTTGATTTTCCACCTATCTGAATACATATTAATATGTCGTTAATGTTTAAATTTTCAAAACCCCAATATTTCCGATTCTCTGCTTTTCCTAGCTTAACTCGTAATTTAAATATAAAATTTTATGATAATAGTTTTATTTATATCACTGCACATGTATGTTATACGTAGGGTTTCAATTCAAAAATTTTTTTTGGTTGAGTTTTGTGTTTAAATTTGTCAAATTTGAGACTTTGTGCATATTAACCCTTAATACGAGATTTTAAATGTTAGTTCAAATTGATTGTTTTAAATGTAATAATTAGAGCTGTGTACATTGTTGTTGTAGGGATATAAATTTAGGTTCCATATTCTTACATGTTAGGTTGTGATAAACATTGAGTTGGTTTTGATGTGCAAATTCTCCAAAATCCTGAAAACTGAATACATGTTAACATTTTACATTGATTTCCATGTTTAGTTCAATTTCAGATTTAACATGTAATATTGAACTGTATGCGTAGATAAATGTATTGATAGTATATTAGGGTTTCATTTCTATCATGTTAGGATGTATTGGGAGCATTGAGATTAGTTGTGATGTTTCAAACTCCTAAATTTTGAAATTGCATTATGTTAATATTGCACTGGTTTAAATGTTAGCTTATTTTCAGATTTTGTATGTAAATGCTAAACTAAAACTGGGTTTAACCTTTCAATACTAAGCTATAACCCTGTACAAGGACACACACACCCTAACTTAGTATACCCTGTCATGTAACCTAACTCTTCCTCTCTATGTCATGATTATATATCTATATAGATATATATAGAGCTTAGGCATACATGTTATAATGTATAGAGCTTAGGCATACATGTTATAATGTATATACATACATAACTAAATCTCTACCTCTTTATATATACATATATACATGGTTAGCCATGCATGTTATGAGCAAATGAGTTGTGTATTGTAGATTGTTTAACCAATATGCCATGATTAGTGTAACTTGATAGTTATTGTTTGAAACCCCAAATCCTCCTATGCACTTTTATGTATATTTCACATACACACACGCCTATTATCTAACCATATGAACATGTCCACATACACCCATACACACACGAACTACATAACTTGTACATAATGCTAGCTTTTTCCTCTCTAACGCTATATATATAAATATATTGTGATTGGATTTCCATGCAATTGGCTTTCATTCTTTAACTTTTGATTTTGATTTTCTTGAATAGTACCCCTTATTAGATAAATGGTAGTTAACTTTATTTTATTTTGATAAGTACCAGTTTTCATATAGGATGGTAGACTGCCTTACAGTCTTGATGATTGTTATTTCTGTATCTTTTCTAGTTTAGAACCCTAGATTGCTTGTGTGTTTTGATACCATATGACCGTTTTGGTTTAGCATGACTAGTATACCTAGATGAGACTTTCACTACCACCGTATGCCATGACCCTGTATGTCATCCTTTTAAATCTTATGATTGTTTAAGTTATGAGACTTTGATTGTGGGGGGTTTGACCTAGAAGGAGTATGAACATTTTAATTTTGAGGATAAAATTTTTCTAAGGTAGGTAGACTTGTAATACCCAGTTCTCTAAAATGAGGGTAATTTTGAAATTTTGTAATTTTAATCATTTATTGATTTGACATTTAAATCATGATATGATTTTTGGTAATTTTTAAATCATTTTAAAACTATTTAAAATCATGACTTGTGATTTTGATGTTTTGCTAGTGAAACCCTAGAGACTGTTTGACCTAGAGCCTAACCATGTGATTAGGATATTTTAATGTCATTTCTGGCCTAAGGATATTTTGCATTTGACCTCTTTGAATTATTTTGATATTTATTGCGTTGGTGATTGTTGATTTTGACCTTTGATAGGTGTGATTTTGTGATGGTTTTGTGTCCGTATCGGACACGTATCAGTTTTTATTTACAAATGTTTGATGTGCCTCAAAGAGATTTTTTTTTATTGCTGATTTTTTTTTTTGAAAAGTATTTGAATGAGATTGTTTTCTGCATGTGTTTCCTGTGATTGCTTTGTTTTAATTTCGAGGACGAAATTTTTTTTAAGGTGGATAGATTTGTCACCCCTAGTTTTCAGAAACAGGGGTATTTTTGTCATTTTACATTTTTGAATATTTTTAAAATTTATTTTATTATTTATGATATTATTTTGGGGTTGAAATTTATTTTATTATTTATGATATTGTTTTGGGGTTATTTGAGTCGGGTTCGAATTTCAACTCAATCCGACTTGAAACGGAGACCCGGGGGTAGTTTGACTCTAGTGGGACCCACACACTAGTTAGGCATGGCCCACATGATATTAATTTTAGTCCACATGATAGAAATATTTTAGTTAGAGGTTAGACTAATTATTATGGATAAGGTTAGTGTGATTAGAGACTTTAGAATGACTAATTTAGCCCCAACCAATTAGCCCTTTCCTAATACTCATAGAATAGGTTAGTGGGGGCATTTTGGACCTTACCATAATAGGACAAATAGCCCCATATGGCCAGCCACTTTGGGAGAGGATAGACTCAAGTTCATTTCATTATTCTCATCCACACTCTCTCTCTTGTTCTTCCCCAAATTCCTAGAGAGCAATCCCTAGCAATTTCTCCACCAAATCCTTCCATTTCGCCACCAAATCTTCTCTCCATTCTAGCCAAGGAGGAAGCTACCCATGTTTGGGAGGATTCGGAGCTCGTTCGTGTCCTTTTAGAATCTCTACGTGTCGGTGTCGCTCCGGGAAGGCTTTTCTTCGATTCGATCTACCGGGAGGTATAAATCCCTTCTCTTTTTCATTTTCTCACGCATATAGGTCTATTTTGAACCCATAGCAATGACCCCCATGGTTGTATTTCCATTTGTGTCCATTTCGTGTCCATTTGGAGGTCATAGGAGTGTCCTTTGTGTTGTGGTTGTGTCCATGTGGGAAAACTCTAAATTTGGACACACACTGTGTTGTTGTTATGTATGAATGAATTATTACATGTTTAATCTCATATTTTTGTATTGGAGATGTGTTCTATAGTGTCTCATATATATATATTAGTGTAGAGAGTGAGTTCTTGATATATTATGTTATATACTTGTGTTCTTTTGTCTCAAACTACCCAAATCCGTCATGATTTTTATCCACGTTTTTAATTTCAGCCCTAAATTAGAAATATCATAACTTCTAGCTCAAAGCTCGGTTTAATCTCCCATTTTTTTAAAAGAAGCGTATTGAACTTAGCTTTCCAAAAACATATATTAATAGGCCTAATTCTGTCTGTAACTTTCTGGAGAATTATTTGAGTGTCAGCTGTACGAAAGACAAACGCGTTCTCGGTGTTTTCGCGATTTCGGGAGTTTTCGGAAACGAAAACGCGATCCGTTTAAAGTTTCGGAAAGCTAACACATAGATCTATAACATACTTTAATCCTATATTTTAATTCATGCTGAGATGGTACATTATTGATTATTAGTAGGAGTTACTATTCGGCATATGTATTTTGTGCACCCTTGTGTGTAATATAATGTTCTATTTGATTTTAACCCATGTTAATGTATATACATTATGTAATTAAATAGAGAATGCAAGCATGAGTAAATATTTAAATAAATGATGTATGAGGTGTAAGTATCCTATCTAATGTAAGCATGTATAAGTATGGCTTGTAATGAATATGTAGGTTCCATAGTATGTAATGTGTGGTGCATATAGTAGTGCAAGAGAATAAATGAATGATGAATGAATGCAAGCATGAATATAATGTAATAATAGATGTAATGTATGCAATATACAAGTTAATGAGATATAATGTTCTATGTTAACACAAATCCTATATTACCTCATGTACCCCTTACACTATATAGACACTATCACACTTGACACTTTGTTCACTTACACTTTGACACTCTTTGATATGTATACACTATGTATGTCCATTTAACCCTCACTTGCCCCTTTGCCATGTTCACATACACACACATAGCCTCTTAAATAAGTATTTATGAATACAGTTAACTTAGCTATGTATGTATATTATATATATGTTAGCATATTGTGTTGTAATATATATGTTTATATAACCATTTGAAATGCCATGATTATAGACCTAATATTGAATACCAATATATGCATGTGTATATATGTGTAGACATATATAGTTTAAAGTAATAGATTACCTAGTGTATATCCAATGAGAATTCTTGCCTATTTGAGTATTGAATAATTGTATGCTATATAGAGTTGGGTGTATGTTGGCTTGTATAGCCTTGTATTGATGTGTGCTTGCTAGGATAGTCTTGGTTAGGCCTAGTAAGACTTGCTGGGTTAGGACATGACCTAGTTTGACTAGTGTAGTTGACCAGAGTTGACCAAGGGTTGACTTTGGCCTAGTTTGACCTAGATTCGTGTAGAATGCATTATAGTGCTTTATATTACCCTTCTGGACCTTTTTGTGACTTGTGCTGTTCTAATTAGGAGCCAGACACCTCTCCTCGGACAGTATCTTTACCTTGGACATTCAGATATCAGGCGAGTACATTCTCTGATCATTTCATTTCTTGTTTAGGATTATCTTTCCTGCTTTAGATTACTTTACATGATGCTGACACGTTAGAAACACGGATTAGTACTATATGGATCTTGTTGTGCGATGTTATCCCCTTAACGGATACATCGGGTATTCGTGTTCGTGTACTTTATCGTGAGCATCGTGTACTCCTTGTATTCGTGATATTCGTGTACGAATCGTGTGAAATCGTGTATATTCATGTATTCACATGATCTCGTGTGCGACTATACTTCGTGTGCAATAACATAACTTAACTAGATCCTTGTATATTGATTGGGGCGGGGGAGTAAAAGTGGTTATGTAATCAATCCAGTAGATTACTCGTGTACATCCTCTGTAGATTACTCGTGTACAATATCGTGTCGTTTACATAACCATCTTGTGCTCTGAATCACTAGTCACTATTAGTTCTCTATATGTTGTATCTATTTATTTACAGTCTTCCTTTTTCATCATATTATTTCTTCAGATCTTGTATCTTACTTTACTACATGATTATATTTTCTAACCTGCTATGAACTGTTGAGATGTAATGTGCTCGCTCCTGTCCTGACTGGACCTGTTGATAAATTTTACAGATAGCGTGGGATTGCCTGCTAGCCTAGAGGAGACACAGTAGAGGTTGTTTAGATAGTTATTTCATCTTGTCTGGAGTTGTATTTACTTGTGGATTACTGTATTTGAGTTTTGAGATGTATTTCTGGGATTATGTATCTTAGACACTTAGACTTCTATCTCCTGTATCTCTTTTGGATTTCATGTTTATCTATCTTTATCATTCTACCTTAGATTGTGATTGAGTTGTACCTCTGTGTTGGCCTCCTTATGGAGAGTATTCATATTATGCTAGTTATAGTTCATGACCTAGAACAGCGTTCTACCGCCGACACTGCGGCGTAGGCTGGGCGTTGTTACGTACTCGTACCCTTACGGTGGGTGCGGGTCGTGACACGTTTTTAGTGGTGGCCCATGCAGGTCGAGTTTATGTAGTGGTATTCGAACTAGAGTACCACTACAGCCTGCAGTAAGAATAGGATATATTTTTAGGGTACTCAATCACGGTTAGGATTCCTTGAGAGATTCCAGGGACGACCCTTTATAATCTTATTTTAACTTCGATTTGAAATCTGTTTTTCCCTGATTTGATTTACCTTTACTTCCTGTTATTGAACTTGATTTTGATGGATTATTGTTGAATTTTGAATCTTGATGTTAGTGGTTGAATTTGAGTCTGTATTTTTATAATTTTTGATGGATTATTGTTGAATTTGAATCTTGATGATAGTGGTTGAATTTGAGTCTGTATTTTTATGATTTTTGATGGATTATTGTTGAATTTTAAATCTTGATGTTAGTTGTTGAATTTGAGTTTGTATTTATATGTATATGTACATTTTTTTGGAATTAAGGTATAACCTGATAACATACTTGATAAGGACAGTGAGAAAGGTAAAAGTCTACTTTATTATGGAATTTAGAATTTATTGCAGTCATATTTGCTAGCATGATAAGGACATAGAGCCTGATATAGCTATACTTATCTTAGTTATGAAATCTAGATTTTCTTGCAGCCATACCGGGTGGCATGGTAAGAATTCTAGATAACATGATTATAGGGTGTATGCCTTATTATGGACTCTATCGTTTATTGCAGCTATGCTTATTGGCGTGGCAGAATTCTGACAACATAATTTCAAGAAGACGCATATGATTATCAGATTGTACCTTAAATATTTTTGAACATGTTTTCTCTACTTTTGTTTCAGTCCTTCAAAAAAAAAAGAAAGAAAGAGAGAATTGTTATTTGTTTGTTTTGTTTTGTTTCTCATTTATTTAACTTAGGAGTAGCTTTAGCTGTTTTTATAAACTTTGTGTAACTTCTTACTATGAAATTCTTCTTAATACAATGAATCGATGATTTTGCTAGACTTTATCTTGGATTTGAAAATTTAGCTCTGGGTTTCAAAATGGGTTTTTCTTTTAAACAGATAAGCAAAAACAAATTTTATCGTTATTTCTTTCTTGCTATTATTCTTGTATTAAATAATAATAATAATAATATTGTCTTGATTACGTCAATCACCTGCTTGCAACCTTGGTAGGAATCTAATTGTTGGTCTTAACGTAGAATTAAAATTTTATATTAGGACATGAGAATATATATGAATATATATAGTGGACACTTTCCTGACACTTATGCATGCTACACTTGATTTTCCACCTATCTGAATACATATTAATATGTCGTTAATGTTTAAATTTTCAAAACCCCAATATTTCCGATTCTCTGCTTTTCCTAGCTTAACTCGTAATTTAAATATAAAATTTTATGATAATAGTTTTAATTATAACACTGCACATGTATGTTATACGTAGGGTTTCAATTCAAAAATTTTTTTGGTTGAGTTTTGTGTTTAAATTTGTCAAATCTGAGACTGTGTGCATATTAACCCTTAATACGGGATTTTAAATGTTAGTTCAAATTGATTGTTTTAAATGTAATAATTAGAGCTGTGTACATTGTTGTTGTAGGGATATAAATTTAGGTTCCATATTCTTACATGTTAGGTTGTAATAAACATTGACTTGGTTTTGATGTGCAAATTCTCCAAAATCCTGAAAACTGAATACATGTTAACATTTTACATTGATTTCCATGTTTAGTTCAATTTTAGATTTAACATGTAATATTGAACTGTATGCGTAGATAAATGTATTGATAGTATATTAGGGTTTCATTTCTATCATGTTAGGATGTATTGGGAGCATTGAGATTAGTTGTGATGTTTCAAACTCCTAAATTTTGAAATTGTATTATGTTAATATTGCACTGGTTTAAATGTTAGCTTATTTTCAAATTTTGTATGTAAATGCTGAACTAAAACTGGGTTTAACCTTTCAATACTAAGCTATAACCCTGTACAAGGACACACACACACCCTAACTTAGTATACCCTGTCATGTAACCTAACTCTTCCTCTCTATGTCATGATTATATATCTATATAGATATATATAGAGCTTAGGCATACATGTTATAATGTATATACATACATAACTAAATCTCTACCTCTTTATATATACATATATACATGGTTAGCCATGCATGTTATGAGCAAATGAGTTGTGTATTGTAGATTGTTTAACCAATATGCCATGATTAGTGTAACTTGATAGTTATTGTTTGAAACCCCAAATCCTCCTATGCACTTTTATGTATATTTCACATACACACACGCCTATTATCTAACCATATGAGCATGTCCACATACACCCATACACACACGAACTACATAACTTGTACATAATGCTAGCTTTTCCCTCTCTAACGCTATATATATAAATATATTGTGATTAGATTTCCATGCAATTGGCTTTCATTCTTTAACTTTTGATTTTGATTTTCTTGAATAGTATCACTTATTAGATAAATGGTAGTTAACTTTATTTTATTTTGATAAGTACCAGTTTTCATATAGGATGGTAGACTGCATGGTCCATGATGAATCAAGATCAGTCTCAGCCGGCATAGCATCAATCTGGAGTCCAAGAACGTGGGCACAACATCTCCTAAAATATTGTTACCAGGATTAGAGCAAGTACAAACATGATAAACTATTCATAACATAGAAACTATAAAACAAGAAATAGAATATGAAATATATGATAAACAGGTAAAACTAGAATCATGATATGATAGTAGAGAAATAGGTAAACACGAGTAATCATGGCATGTGACAATAAGAATATGGTAATTAAGAAAAACTGTAACTATTTATGTGTTTTGAAATACCATGTTTGACATGTAAACGACTAGGATTAAATATGGCACATCACATTGTATTATGTGATTGCTATCCATAGATTAGATACAGAGAATAGTTTGGGGGTAGTTTACATGTCTACTAAGGTATTTTCTTGCTCGACTAGCACTCATGAATTCGAGTCACGACACGAAGATTCATGAAACACGAAAATCATGAAACACGATAATCATGAGCCGGATAATCATGATAAGCATGAAACCACGATGATTATGACTATGAATCCATAAAACACTAATCTCGTGTCAAGTAATGCATATCTAGATCATGTAATAGAGAAACTATCAGGAAATAAAAACAATCAAAGTAAGTACTTTCTTTATTATATATTATTAGCATGAGTCATGATAATATTTGTATATGGTAGAAATATATTAATTATGTTTAGTACTCAATTACCATATATGAATACAATCATATATGTATTACAACGTGTATTTGGTAAAAATATATTATGTTACCATATATGAATACGTATAGTAGTAGTACTGGATGTAATACCTATATATAGTCTCTATTATGAGATGAATATATATATCAAAGAATTCATTCTCTCAAATACATCTCCAAGCTCATATATTAGTTGGCATCGTAGCAAAAATTCGTGAAGACTTTGTCTATTTATTTTCAATTTAATTATCTCTTAGATCATTTTCTGGTCAAGAACTTTATTTTATAGATCCGAAAACACTGATTCGATCCATCGAGTGTTTCTTTCGACTCGTTCTGTCTATTGTAAGCCCCTAGATTTTAAAATATTATTTTTATAATTTTTTAATAGCATTTATAACTTTAAAATAAATTATTATAATTATTAAGAATTTTCTAGAATTTTTAAATAATTTTTAAGTGATTTTTAAAACTAAAAATATCATTTTGTAATTATTTAAAATTGTTTTAATATCAATTTGCAATTATTTTAATTGTTTTAATGCAGTTTGCAAATATGCAATCTTCTATGCAAATTTGTTTTTGCATAGTGCTGTGCGGAGGGGGCTTTGTGCAAATTCAATATTTGCCCTCAACAAAGGTGGTAGGATTAGTTTGCAAACCCCAAACTTGGGAGACCTATCTGGAAAACAACCGTCACCCCCCCACGTCTCGGGCTCCCCATTGGCCGGTCGGCGGCCGACCTCACCGTAACCTTAACCCTAATCCCTAATTTCCCGGCCAAAAACCCTAATCTAACACCCATTTTCGGCCTATATAAGGACCCTCGATCGAAACCCTAGCTCCCCACATCATTCCGATCGCCCTAGCCGCCGCCCTCGCTTCTTCTTCTACGACCACTTCACCGGAACCCTAGATTTGACCTAGCCACCACCACCATCCACTTCCCGACGAGCAACCACCACCATTCAGTTCGCCTCAACGAGACGAACTCCCCTCTATTTTTCTCCGACCACCCCGACGTCTCCTCCGCCGTCCAGCAGCCCCGCTCTTCGACTCGAAGCCGGACACGTACGTGTCACCTTCTTCTTCTTCTTCTCCATTTCATCTCGTCTTCACCTATGTGATTCGCCGAGCATCGACGAGTCTTGTGGTAAGTTTGGACACGGCTAGTTCGAGTCATGCGTGTCGTGCACGTCCCAGACACAGGATTCGACCATTCTTCGTGTCCTTAACTGTCAGGACACAAAGTATATGTTATTGGGTTTAGTTTTGGGCTATCGGGTTTCAAACCCACTGCTGATGGGTTTGGGTTTTACTAATATTGGGTTTAAAATCCATTAACCTAAACCATAATAAAACAAACTAAAATCCTATCCCTATCACATAACCCGAGTTGACCCCCTGGCCAACCCGAGCATGTTAAACCCCTTGTTCCCCAGCCCGAGTTCGAGCCCCCCTTTCGATATATATATATATATATATATATATATATTTTATATATATATATATATATATATATATATATATATTATATATTATATATATATATATATATATATATATACTGTTATATATATATATATATATATATATATATATATATATATATATATATATATATAGTATTTTATATAAAAAAAATATATATAGTATTTTATATATATATATATATGTATATTTATTATATATATTATATATATATATATATATATATATATATATATATATATATATACATACACATATATATATATAATATATATATATATATATATATATATATATATATATATATATATATTTTTAATATATATATATATATATTTTTTATATATATATATATATATATATATATATATATATATATATATATATATATATATATATATATATATATATATTCATTATATATGTATACATAAATAACTATGTATTTATGTATATATATGTAATTGCTGTATATGTATATGTATTTCAAATTCAACTTTGTACAAAATATTATTATTTTTAAATTTCACAAGTTATTTTATTAGGTAATTTTATGACTTGTATATTTTACCACTTTAAAATATATTATTAAAATACTTTAATATATATATTTGAATTACTGTGTTTTATTAATTATGGCCATTTGGTGTCCAAACCTAGCATGAGTTTGTGGGCCCAAATGTGTCAAATACATTCAGAGTCTGTATAAGTCATATTGGACGTGATTCATGGCTTTGGGTCCCGTATCTGGACTTTGGTTCAATTTCGAATACGTGGACAAAATATTAAATAATTAATTAATTATTTTCCAAAAATTGTTACTTGTTGTTTTTGAATTTTAAATATTTTTTAATTGCTGTAAAAATCTGGGAAAAATTGTATTTATATACTGTGTTCATTTAGCTAATTTAAGATAATTTTTTCAACATTTAATAAGTACTTTTGGCATTTTATAAAAATAGGAAAACAGAACTCATTTTCAGGATACATATGTTTGCTGATTTTTAATAAATATCTATGAAGGTTTGTAAATTCCAGAAAAATTAGTATAAATTTCTATAATTAACAAGGATCATTCTTTTACTTTATTTTATGTAAAATTGAGCTTTTTGTCCATCTCAAAAATTGTTGAAACAAAGTGTACAATTTGATTTATTTATTGAATAGTTACGACTTATAATGTTTTGTGTTGATTTGAGTTATTGTAGTATTGGATCTCACCCTACACTAGTGTAAAGGCCCTAAAAGTTAGTTTGGGTATTGTGTCACCCCACATTGGTCTCCTATGCTAAAGTCATCATTTGGCTAGGTGTCCAGTCAGAAAGTTGTGTCGCACAACTAGTGTCTTAGTGTTTAACTTAGTATGAAAACTAAGTTTATGTATTATTTCTAAAGTGATGAGTCACCAGACATCTATAGCATTTCTATCACTACTTTGCTTTGCTAAAGGCAAGTACCTCTACAAATTTTACATACTGCTATAACAAATAATCTTTGATTCCAACCATGTTAAATGTTGATCCTTGGGGTAGCAAGTTAAATCTTCACATGTTGTATTATTTTCAGTCCCTACCATGCTTAGGATAGTTCTTATATCTCTCACATGCTTAAACAACGGAATTATGGGAAAACTGTTAGTAGAGTACGTGATCATGCCCCCTTCTCCGTATGTATTTACCGAGCACGGGTACATTTTATATGTAACTTTGCCGTAGGTCTGATCCCGCGTTGGAGTATGGATATACACTAATGCCATTTAGTGTACGTATGTACACTTCAGAAAAACTTGATATGTAGCAATATACATCCTATTTACCTATTGACCGATCACGTACATGCTACAGTTTTAAACATTAAAACAAACATATGATGCCATGATAGATTATGATATAACATGATTCCAGTTTATTACACTTCTGTTCATTTCATGTTTCGTATATTTAGTTTGCTAGAATCAGTACTTGCTCCCGTTCCGACAGGATAACGTTGTAGGTATACTTTCTGAGGAGGAGTTGCTTTGTGATTCCTATTATGGAGTTGCTGACGAGGACCAGGCTTTATCTTACGAGGATGTACCTGCAGGGAAACTCGTCTAGTTTGCATAGTTGCTCGGGGTTTTCCGAGAGTAGTCATATTGTTAGACTATGTATTTTATGACTGGACCTGTATCCAGCTTTACATTATGGACTTGTACTTGGAACACATCTTTATACGAGACGACTTTTGTGTTTGGAACATTTCTGACTCTTTATTACATATAGAACTGTTAGCACACTTTAGTCTTATCTTGTTATCTTTAGAATAGTTTACTACGTTTTATCCCAAGCGTAGGCTGGACATGACTCGGCCCGGCCCAACAATTTGGGGTAGCGGATCGTGACATATTTTTAGTGGTGGCCCATGCAGGTCCTGACTAAATTGTTTGGTTACATCATTGTACCAAGCATGCCTGCAATTAGGAACTTAAGGTAACTAGACAACATAAGGAATGACGCTTAGAACACCTAGAGGATTACTAGGATTGCAACATAGGAAATGCATCACATCATATGCTCGTTATTACAAATTGGATTTCCTTGTTATTTATGATTATTTACTTAAGAGAGTCCTTATAAGTTCTTTTATTTATTAGATGGTGCTCACCCGCTCATCCCAGTATGCCATCCTGAAAATGGCACACTTCCCGTCCAGTCAGTTGACCAGTTGACCGATGTACCTCCACCTCCACCTACCATACTCCCCTACTCCACAAATCCACCAACCCAGATGCCTCTACCACCTTCCACATCACAGTCCCAGCAGGACCCGATACTCCCACCACCACATATTACTATACCTGCCCAGGCTTCCGTCACTCTCAACGGGAACCAACTGCTTACTCTGATCCAGGGGTTCCTAACGACCCATCAGGAGCAGACCACCCTACTCCGTCAGAGCATGGAGCATTCTGAGGAACGTACCGTGGTCCTACCACCTGTAGAACCACGGTAGAGAGCGGGAACAATCAAGGACTTCATGGGTCTGAACTCCAAGGAGTTCTTAGGGACTGAGGACATCGTAGTAGCAGATGACTGGCTAGACTTGGTAGAGAGGAAGCTCCTTGGAGCTAGGTTACCGGGTGACCTCCAGGTCAAGGCAACGGGATTTCTGCTGACAGACTTGGCAGGAGTTTGGTTCCGGAATGAGCCGCTATTCGCGAGAGGGAAGGCCACTTGGGATCAGTTTAAGACCCAGTTCAAGAAGAAATTCTTCTCGACCACCGCTAGGGTAGCCATGGGGCTACGATTCCAGAACATCCAGCAGGGGAACCGTTCTGTTGATGAATATGCAGCAGAGTTTTATCGTTTGAGCCATTTCGCTCCTAGTCTAGTTACAGACCCAGAGGAGATGATGCGTAGGTTTTGCCATAGTCTAGTTCCAGACATTAGCATTCTTATAGTGGCAAACGGTACGACTGACTACTACCAGAGCCTAGAGTTGGCCCGGAGCATAGAGGAGCGTCTTCAGTCTTGCAAGAGGCCGGCTCCTGTATACGACGAGGGACCTTCCAAGCTTCAGGCTTTCCAGCCGAGAGCACCGGTGCCGTACCAGCAAACTTACCGTCCTCCCGTACCACATCACCCGACCCCGCCAGTTAGAGCCCCAGGACCCCGGCAACAGAAGGGAGCTGTGTGTTCATTCTGTAGGAGGCCAGGCCATGACTCTTTCGTCTGTAGAAAGAGGTTGGGGCAGCGTTTAGCTTGTGGATCTATTGCCCATCACCTTCGGGACTGCCAAGCCGCCAGGGTACCAGGTGCCGGACCACCATCTAGAGGACGGTCGCTTCTGACTCAGCAGCAGAGGTTTGGGAAACATCTGCAGCAATAGAAGGGACCCCAGGGGAAGGCTTATAGTCTGGCTCTTGAGGCGGAGCCGAAGCAGGTTTCGGAGCCAGATTATTTGGCTGACGTCATCACAGGTCATGTTTATTTGCATACTTTTCTAGCTCTATGCTTGTTTGATTCCGGTGCATCACATAGCATCCTGTCATTAGAGTTTATGCATAAACACCACTTAGTAGCTACACCTACCGAGGAGATGAGTAAAGTAATGATGGGAGGCGGACCAGTACCCATTAGAGCTATCTATCGATGCTCTATTACTATAGCTGGAAGAGAGTTTAGGGGACGATTCTTTGTGATGCCACTCCCCGGGTATGATATCATATTGGGAATGGACTGGCTTAGCTATGCTCATGCAGCTATAGACTGTCATGAGGGTAGTATTCTGTTCAGTCCTCCAGGCACGACACCATTCAGTGTCAGGAGGACAGGGCCGGAGATCAGCCTAGAGCCGAACAGTTGTACGACAGTTGGGGAGATAGCACTGCCACACCCTATCATTAGGGAGTTTATGGATGTATTCCCAGAGGATCTTCCAGGACTTCCGTCTGACAGAGATGTGGAGTTCACTATAGATTTAGTATCGGGTTCATCACAGTATCCCGGGCTTGCTATAAAGTGAACCCCAAGGAGGCCGTAGAGATGAAGGAGCAGATTGATGAACTGTTGAAAAAGGGTTTTATTCGATCTAGTGCTTCTCCATGGGGAGCGCCAGTACTTTTTGTGCCGAAGAAGGATGGTACAGTCCGGTTGTGTATTGACTACCGGGCGTTGAATACCATCACCATTAAGAACAAATATCCTCTGTCCAGGATAGATGATTTGTTCGACCAGTTGAGTGGGGCGAAGGTATTTTCCAGGATAGATTTGAGATCCGATTACCACCAGGTGAAAGTCAGGGCTGCAGACATCCAGAAGACGACGTTCAATACGAAGTACGGGCGGTACGAGTTTTTGGTGATGCCATTTGGTCTCACAAATGCGCCAGCTATCTTTATGAACTTGATGAATAAGACATTTCATCATTTTCTGGATAAGTTCATCATAGTATTTATCGACGACATCCTGATATACTCGAAGATGCCGGAGGAGCACGCAGAGCACTTGCGGACAGTTTTAGGGAATCTGAGGCAGGAGAGGTTGTATGCCAAATTGTCGAAGTACGAGTTCTTTTTGGACCGAGTGGAGTTTTTTCGGTCATATAGTCACTAGAGAGGGGATCTCGGTGGATCCCAGGAAGATTGCTGCCGTTGAGACATGGAAGGCTCCGACGTCAGTTTCAGAGATCAGGAGCTTTTTGGGTTTAGCAGGCTATTATAGGAAGTTCGTCCAGGGCTTTGCTAGGATAGCTGAACCCATAACGAAACTGACGCAGAAGGACGCAGAGTACATCTGGTCAGAGGACTGCCAGGCAGCATTCGAGGAGCTGAAGAGGAGGCTGACGACCACTCCAGTTCTGACATTACCTTCAGGGTCTGAAGGTTTCACCATATACATCGATGCTTCGGGAAAGGGGCTAGAATGTGTCCTACAGCAGCATGGAAAAGTGATTGCTTATGCATCTAGGAAATTACGGACTCATGAGCGAAACTATCCTACCCACGACCTAGAGTTAGCTGCGGTGATCTTTGCACTCAAGTTGTGGAAACACTACTTATACGGAGAGCGAGTAGAAATCTTTACAGTCCACAAGAGCTTGAAGTATGTTTTCACGTAAAAAAAGCTGAACATAAGGCAAAAATGATGGTTGGAGTTGATGAAGGACTTCTATATCAATTTACAGTATCACTCCGGAAAGGCAAATGTGGTGGCGGATGCGCTGAGCAGGCATCTGATGGCAGGGTATCTGATGATAGATCGGTATTTACGGAAAGACCTAGAGAAGCTCGGTATAGAGATGGTTCGGCCAGGGTCAGTGATACAGATGATGGCGCTAGACATTCAGTCAGGTTTGATGGAGCAGATCAAGGAGGCACAGTCAACAGATGGGAGCCTTTGCAGACTTCGAGCCCAGGCTTTAGCTGGATTGCTAGATGACTTCACCGTAGCAGAGGATGGATCCTTGAGGCATGGCAGCCGGTTGTACGTACCGAAGGAAGAGCTGATAGAGGCAGTCTTACAGGAGATGCACAGATCACGATATTCTATTCACCCTGGTGCCAACAAGATGTACCGTGACTTGCGGAAACATCTTTGGTGGCACGGGATGAAGAGGGATGTATCACGTTTCATTTCGAGATGCCTAGTTTGCTAGCAGGTCAAGGCGGAGCGTCAGAGGCCAGCTGGTCTATTGCAGCCGTTACCCATTCTCGAGTGGAAGTGGAAACACATTACGATGGACTTCGTTTCAGGGCTTCCTCATTCCCAAGGAGGGAAGGATGCCATTTGGGTCATCGTTGACAGGCTGACGAAGTATGCGCACTTCATCCCCTTCAAGGTGGGGCTCTCCACCTAGAAGGTGGCGGAGCTATACATGCAGCAGATAGTTCGTTTACATGGAGTACCAGTGAGCATCATGTCGGACCGAGACAGCAGATTCACGTCCCACTACTCGAGGAGCTTACAGAAAGAGTTGGACAGTCGGTTCAAGTTCAGTACAGCGTACCATCCGCAGATAGATGGACAGTCCGAGAGGACGATACAGATGCTAGAGGACATGCTGAGGACCTGTGTGCTGGACTTTGGCGGATCATGGGAGAGTCATTTACACTTGGTAGAGTTTTCATACAACAACAGCTACCAAGCCAGCATCGGTATGTCTCCTTTCGAGGCACTATATGGACGACGATGCCGTACACCGCTCTTTTGTGATGATGTTGGGGATAGAGTTATGCTTGGGCCAGAGATGATCACGGATGCAGCAGAGAAGATCGGGATGTTCAGAGACAGGCTCAGAGTCGTCCAGGACAGGCAGAAACACTGGGCCGATGCTAGTCGCAGACCGATGGAGTTCGCCGACGGAGATATGGTGCTGGTGAAAATATCACCTACTAGAGGGATGATCCGGTTTAGACGAGGCAGCAAGTTGAGCCCCAGATATATCGGGCCGTTCGAGATACTTGGCAGGATCGGAGAGGTAGCTTACAGGGTTGCACTTCCATCCAACCTAGCGGAAGTTCACGATGTCTTTCATGTGTCTCAGCTGAGGAGATACGTTCCACACCCCAGCCATGTGCTAGATCATTAGAGTTGGAGATCGGACCGAGCCTTGCAGTCACTGAGCAGCCAGTGGAGATATTGGACAGGAGGAAGAAGAGGCTGAGGAACAAAGTTATACCCTTGGTACGAATAGCTTGGAGCCGTCACTCTCCGGGGGAATCTACTTGGGAGAGGGAGTCGGACATGAGGGAAAGATATCCTTACTTGTTCGACCCAACAGCCGCGAGGGAACCACCCGTTCCCGCTTGATACCCTAGAGGTTAGTCTTAATAGTAGCCTTAGTCATTTGTTTGCATTTCTTTCTATATTAGAATGTTTGTAGAGTCTTCTATCCTTGTGAATTTCGAGGACGAAATTTTTCAAGGAGGAAAGATTTGTAAGCCCCTAGATTTTAAAATATTAAATTTTATAATTTTTTAATATCATTTATAACTTTAAAATAAATTATTATAATTATTAGGAATTTTCTAGAATTTTTAAATAATTTTTAAGTGATTTTTAAAACTAAAAATATCATTTTGTAATTATTTAAATTTTTTTTAATATCAATTTGCAATTATTTTAATTGTTTTAATTTCGTTTGCAAATATAAAATCTTCTGTGCAAATTTGTTTTTGTACAGTGCTGTGCGGAGGGGGCTTTGTGCAAATTCAATTTTTGCACTCAACTAAGGCGGTAGGGTTAGTTTGCAAACCCCAAACTTGGGGGACCTATCTGGAAAACAACCGTCACCCCCCCAGTCTCGGGCTCCCCATTGGCCGGTCGACGGTCGACCTCACCGTAACCCTAACCCTAATCCCTAATTTCTTGGCCAAAAACCCTAATCTAACACCCATTTTCGGCTTATATAAGGACCCTCGATCGAAACCCTAGCTCCCCACATCATTCTGATCGCCCTAGCCGCCGCCCTCGCTTCTTCTTCTCCGACCACTTCACCGGAACCCTAGATTTGACCTAGCCACCACCACCATCCACTTCCTTACGAGCAACCACCACCATTCGGTTCGCCTCAACGAGACGAACTCCCCTCCATTTTTCTTCGACCACCCCGACGTCTCCTCCGCCGTCCAGCAGCCCCTCTCTTCGACTCGAAGTCGGACACGTACGTGTCACCTTCTTTTTCTTCTCCATTTCATCTCGTCTTCACCTATGTGATTCGCCGAGTATCGACGAGTCTCGTGTAAGTTTGGACACGCTAGTTCGAGTCGTGCGTGTCGTGCACTCCCGGACACAGGATTCTATGATTCTTCGTGTCCTTAACGTTAGGACACGAAATATATGTTATTGGGTTTAGTTTTGGGCTATCGAGTTTCAAACCACAGCCGGTGGTTTTTACTATATTGGGTTTAAAACCCATTAACCTAAACCATAATAAAACAAACTAAAATCCTATCCTTATCACATACCCGAGCTGACCCCCTGGCCAGCCCGATCATGTTAACCCTGTTCCCCAGCCCGAGTTCGAGCCCCCCTTTCGTTTTTGTTTTGTTTGTTTTTATTTTAATTATTTATCATTATATATATATATATAATATTATATATATATATATAGATATAGATGTATATATGTATGTATATATATGTATATATGTATAAAAAAATATATATATGTATATATGTATTTATTATATATTGGATATGTATTTTTTTTT
>JANAVB010020198.1:12688894-12838544 GCA_029216955.1 Iris pallida | reverse complement strand
CGGATAGCGACCGTCAGCCCAATCTCCTTAAGTTCAGCCTTGAACTTCGAAAGCACCCAAATGGTCAACTCGTCCCACCTCGGGATATGGTGACACCAAACTTCAACTCTAAAGCCACCTTTCGGATATGTGAGCTTCGATGTCAGCATCCGATTTGCAAAGGTCGGAGCACTGAAGGCAAACGTGTCACTAGGGACTTCACTGTAGAGGCTCCCGGGACGCAAAGTTCGACAACTAAACGAGGAACCGGCTCGCGAAGCGGCCAAGGTATCCCTCTGGTTCGAGGTAGCATCAATCGAAAGGGTACCTCCCAAGGCCCCTCCTTGAGAAGGAGTAAGTTCCCAGCACATCCTTCTCTTCGAAGCCAAACGGTAAAAGGCCGTCAGCGGCAACTGACGGTCAAGTTGCCGCATGTACAGAACCATGCCTTTTGCAGAAAAGAACCAGTCTTCCCTGATCTTCAGTATCTTCGCTTCAGAAGAGACCAGTCGATCACCGAACAAAAAGGCAAGTTTTAAGAAAGTCACATCCTCGGATTCAGCAGATTTCAGTTTACCGCTCTCCATCATACTTTGGAGAAAAATCGGCAACTGGTTCTGGATTTGCAGCACTCTCTCAGGAGGTTGGTTTTGTAAGATGGCATCCTTCGCAGGGTTGATCACCGCCTCATCAAAATCAACTCCCATTTGACAAAGAGAAGCATCCAGGAGGACCTCATTCAGCAAAGGTATTGTCATCGACACTGGCACAACAAAAATAAAAGTCAGTCAAAAAAAAAAGTGTATAAAATCATTAGGGTGTAAACCCATGCGCTTCAGCAAAAAAGCTTCGGCGCATCATCAGGGTGTAAACCCATGCGCGTCAGCAGAAGCTTCGGCGCATTCAGGGCGTAAACCCATGCGCGTCAGCAGAGGCTTCGGCGCATCATCAGGGTGTAAACCCATACGCGTCAGCAGTTAAACCTCGGTGCATGATAAAGGCCTAACCCTATGCACGGCGACGGGACCACGCGCGTCGGCAGCAAGAAGTTAGGGCACACCAACTCAGCCGCATGATCCAAAGTTCATCTGAACAAAGAAAATAGTGGAAGAGACGACACCCACACGTCACCGCGGGTCGAACGTCGGCCAGAGTCACAATGGTGACAGGAGCATCCTCTTCGGCATACTCCGCCGGCTCCTTTCCCTTGCCAGTACCACCGCGAGGAGTCTTGGAAGCCATTCTTTGAGAGAAGAAAAGTTAGAGTTTTTTGAAGAAGAACTCTAAAAAAGCAAAGGCACAGAGAAGAAGAACTCCCTCTCTCTCCATCTCTCACCTATTTATAGGGCTTGGTCGCACGCGTGAACCGATGACGTGTGATCTCAGCCGTCGCCTCGGGTTCTGTGAAGAGATAACCGCAAAAAACCCAAAAGATCATCATTAATCTTTTCGATTATCGAGGCGTTAACATTTGCATTAACTGAGCGGAGCATGCGCCCCATCACTAATACGCGGAGTATCTATGCGCCCCGACAGACATGCGCCTCTAACACCATGCTTCTTATTCATAGTATTCCAAAACTTATCCAAAAGTTTTGAAAACTTTGAAGGGGGTCTTGTAGAAGCATAGAATTTCACAACCAGAAAGCCCATGCGCCAGAACTCAGACAAAGTACTTCACAACAGAAACAACAAGTATAGACATTGAAAGAGGACTTTTTATTTAACATATAAAAGTCTATTACATGTCTAAGAAAAGGGTATACAAAGGAGAGCTTCTATAAAGAAAAGATCCTAAGTCTACAGCCAGCAATCACCATGCGCCCTCAAGCAGGCGCAGCAATCACCATGCGCCCTCAGTCAGGCGCATCCCACCATGCGCCCTCAGCAAGGCGCATCCTTTTCAGCAGCTCAGTTATGTGCATCCCAGTTATGTGCATCCCTTCAGCAACCTAGTTATGTGCCGTCCTTCCAGCCAGGCTCACCGCCGTCAAAATGCTTCGACTAATGAAGCATTTATTGAGCAGAACGAGGGTGGCAATCAACCCTCTAACCGAGGAAGAGAAGAGCACCACAAACCAACTTGTGGCTAGGGGAGGCTTCGAAAGAGCCTCCAAAGGCGAAGGAAGACCGTAATCGAAACTGCGGCTAAAGGAGCAGCTTTCAAACCCACCAGAGTAGGCAGCACCCACTTTGAAGGAAGAGAGAGCCCCCAAAGCCGCAGCACCGCCATTCCAATCTGTGGCTCTTCCTGCACAACGAAGACGAGGCCCGACCATCCCTATCTTTGGATACAACAGGCACCTTCCGCCTGCCTCGAAAGCCCTCGACTCCAACTTTTGGATGTAACAGTCACCTTCAAGTGCATCAATGAAGATATGGCGTCGTATCTTCACCCTCGGGAGCACTTCGTCAACAGAATCCACTCTAGTACACAAATTCATATCGGAAGTACGTGAGAGAATGAGAAGCAAACCCTCTCTCCATGCCACTATTTAGGCCGGGCAAATCAAACCCATGCGCCAAGTGGATGGCTCTCCGAATTCCGTGCAATAAATTTGTATTTAATGGATGAACAGGACGCTTCGAATTCAGCCAAATCAAAACGGCTATTTAAAGCACTTGAAGAACGTAACAGTCGCTGCATTAAAGAACGTGTCTCGAAGCGGATGCATCGGCCAGCCCGTGCATCATACAGACGCGCCCTTCAACATTAAGCGCATCACACAGACGCACCCTACAACATCAAGCGCATCAGCACAGACGCGCCCTTCAGTACCAAGCGCATCACAGAGGATGTGCCCCCATGCGTCCCCATACGCCTAGTAGAACGCCAATCGACGTGCCCACTCAGCTGTCCATCGAATGTCAGAAACATTAAATGCTGAACTGACAGAGTTGGCAGTACGCCTCCCGAAGTCTGAACAGTTGACAGTTTTTTCAGAAGACGAAGCGTCGACAACGTCAGCATCATCATTACTTTACTCTGACGGCTACTGCCACGTGGCCACCCAACCATCCGCATGCGCCTCAAAAGCCATGCACCTCAGACTTTTCACTGATCCCTAAAAGACAGAAGAAAAGTCTCTATTGGAAGCTCTGTATGCGTCTCAAAAGCCATGCGCCCCAGACTGCTCTCTGATCCCAAAAGACAGAAAGAAAGTCGCCTGCATGCGCCTCAAAAGCCATGCGCCCAGAATGGTTCGTGACTCCTAAAGGTTATGAGCCAGAGTCTCCCCATGCGCCCAATACTAGGCGCATCCTACCAGATCACCTTCCCCCATCAAATCCGAGATCTCCGAGCCATGAGTCGACGACACGTGTCCTTTGACTCAACTCACCCAAGATTTCAGCAGCAAAAAGATCTTCTTCTTTGCTACGTGCCGGCTCATAACAGCAACATGAAGAAGTCAACCCCTCGATCAGGGCGCATCGTCTATGCACCTCCATCAGCAATCACCACGTGGCGTCCCCGCGTACAGGCGTATCCTACATGCGCGCATGAGCAGCCAGCCTGCAAAGTTATAAATAGAGGGATCATCTCCTTCTCACACACGGACAGAAAACCCAACGAACGAATATACCACCAGAGAGGCAGATACAGACACTCAACGTCTTCCTTCTCTCAGCAAGTTCCTGCACCCAGAGTAATCCAAACCTTCAGAGAACCGATAACCGTCGTCAGATCGTCAACGAAGTCAACGCATTACCACTCACTCCTTCGGTACAAGGGACCCAGATAAACAAAAGTGTACTCCTAGGACTACATCTAAGTCCTATATTATAACACTGTTCTGTTTGTATTAAAATTTGCAATAAAAGAATTTCAATGGCAAACAACTGGAGAAATCAAGGCTCCAAATGAAGCTCATGAGGAAGTATATACAAAGTGGAAAGGCAAAATGGGTATGACCTAACATATTTCTGGCTTTGTTGGTTCTGATACTTGGA
Organism: Iris pallida; assembly: GCA_029216955.1. Classification (NCBI taxonomy): domain Eukaryota; kingdom Viridiplantae; phylum Streptophyta; class Magnoliopsida; order Asparagales; family Iridaceae; genus Iris; species Iris pallida. The sequence goes on along the minus strand of JANAVB010020198.1, from coordinate 12,834,614 downwards.
TTATTGATTCAGGTGCCTTAGATCATATGACTTATGATATATCCTATTAATTGAATTATCTCCTCTGCCAGTGACTTGTGTTACCAATGCTAATGATGAAGCTTTTCATGTATTAGTAAATATGGTCAACTCATATTATCCCTACCTTAGAACTCCATAATATTTTATATGTTCTTGATATGTCTCACCATTTATATACGTTTCATAGTTGAGTATTGAATCTCAGTACTCCATAACCTTTTACCTTATGTATGTGATTTTCTAATATCTTTTAACCAGGAAGATAATCGATCGGGGTATCTGAGTGGCATGTTGTTCCATTTGGATCAAATGTATACGAGAAAGAAACTAGAAGCACAATTTCGAGATGCTTTACTTTATGTTCTGACAAGCTGATTGAGATTTGGTTGTGGCATCACTATTTAGGGCATTCATCCTTTATGACTTGTTTGGATGCATGAAAGTGAGAGACGTTAGGGTTATATACTAAAAGCATCACTTTAGTATTAACTTTATTTCCTTAATTTTTGAATGAAACCATATTGGCAAATGTTTGCATACTGTATTTGTTGCAAGTGTTAATGCAAGTGTTTAATATTCTATATTGTAGATAATATGGTGTGCGATGTCACACAGAAGATCATATTATCAGTTCCCTATGAAATATATAAATAGTTCACAACCTAGATGGACTTGGACAATCCATTGAAAAAGTTGTAGTGTAATATGGTATTAGTCTATCTTGACTATAGGCTTACATTAGTACACTTTGTGTGTATTGAACAGGACCACTTGAGGTTGTTCTCTTTGTACTGACTACATAAGAGAACAAATACCTATGTTATTATGGATGCTTGTGCTCTTAATCCGGATATAATAACAGACATGTATATGCAATGTGCATTACTTTGGCTCATAAAAGAGTGCATTCATTATGGATCAACAACCTTTATGAATTGGATAATAACATTGTATGTATGATGGGCTGTTGATTATAAAAAGAATCCATGTCCCGATAGGTCGGATTGATGATGTCTCCTTAAGGAGCTCATAAGGATTGTCATGTAAACCCTGCAGGTGGATTATATCTGACATGACAAATAAAGTTGAGTGGTACTACTTAAGAATAAAAGATGTCGATCAATATAGTTGTCAGTAACTTAATTTGATCGACGGACGTTCGATATCTTAACATGGGAAACCAAACAAGCATATAATAAAAGGAGTCCATAATCATAATTTGGGATTAGGAAGGTAGTGCAACAATAGATCTCTAGTGGACCGAGCTATTGTTAATAGGCCTGGGTTGTGTGTTCGGGCTGAAGATGGGATACCCAATTCCGTTAGGAGATCTAACCCTAATTTCTCCGTATGGTCCTTGCCGTAGCCTTATATATATCCTCTATTCTTTGACTGTCAAATAATCATCAGAAATAAGAACCATTCTTGAAATTCGTGATTCACGTAAGGAGAGAAAGAGAGGGCTGCCAAGGAGAAGAAAAGGTTGGAAGATCGTCGCCACACGACGTCCAACCCGAGAAAGGAATACGTGCAGAATTAAAGACCTTGGGGTCATGACTGCTCGACGTTGCTGGAAACTGTCTTCTTCTTCCCGTCGCATGTATAATGCATGAACCCTAGTTCCACTATGAGGGGTTAGAACACATCTTAGATCTTCTAAACTTCCATCGATCGATACGCACACCAAACTAAGGGTCCTGGAAATTCCCAGTTCCATCAAGAGGGATGTGAGAAAGTGCACATCCTTGTTGTGCATATGCATAGGAGTTTCATGCACTTTCTTGCCTCTATATTCTTACTAAATGTGTTTGGATGGAAGGAAGTGGAAGAATGATGGAGGTGAAAAGTACATCATAAAACTAAATAATTCAATATTTAGTTAAATTGATAATTAAGTATTATTACCAATGATTTAACTTATTATTAGTTAAGAATCAATATTTAATGTTTACAAACTAAAATTATTAAATAATTATAATAGTTGTTACATAATTTTAATAATTGTATATTATTTGTACTTTTTAATAATTTATTGAGTACTTGAGATAATATTAACTAACATTATAATTTGTAAGTTACTTGACGTTGATTAAATATCTTATTTATTAATTAAAAATAATATATTACTTAACATTAATTAATTTAATAACTACATATATTAATATCTTTTCTTCTTATTTGCAAATATTAAAAGTAGTAATTTAAATCAGTTAATAATATTTATTGATTTATTTTGAGTATTAATTTAATTATCTTGTTTTTTAAGTAGTAGATTAGTGTTATTTAGTATTTAAGTATTATTAGACAAATTATAATTAAGTTGTAACATATAGTTAGAAATTAGTAAATATTATTACTTCCTTAAATAATTATTATAAAAGATAAATAAGTTAAAAAAAACTCCACTTCCAACCCACATCCTCAAAAAATAGTGTGGAATGGTGATGAAGGGAGGGGCCATTGGGGGATAAGAACTGATAAGTAATGATGACACCCCCATCCTCGTTCCAACCACAAGCCAACGTCATGAGAAACTCCTCTCCACTTTTCCATTTTTTCCACTTTCGGCTCCACTTTTACGCATCCAAATAGCTCCTTAGTGTCATGAAAATCCACTCCTACTTTGTTTATCAATGTGGATGAGTCTGTCTTTCATTGTGTGATTTGTGTTTTAGCAAAAACGTCATCGTTCTACTTATTCTCCAAGTACCTCCAATAATAATTTTATTCATTTTAAGTTAATTTATTCTAATGTTTGGTAACCTTCTAAAGAGCCTATTATGGCAAGTATTAAATATTTGTATTATTTATTGATGATTGTACAAGGTTGTCATGTGTAATCATTCTTAAAACTAAAGATAAAGTCTTTCAACCTTTCAGACTTTTCATACACTTGTCCAAACACAATACAATAGTACCATTAAAGTTCTTTGTTCGGATAATGGAGGGTGGGGAATATGTGAATCACCTTTTTAGAGAGTTTTTCCAAACACATGGAATTTTCCACCAAATCGCTTGTCCACAAACACCAGGAAAACATGATGTCCAAAAGAAAATCATCCAAATATGGCTCGTTTTGTTCATTTTAGTGATCATATGTCTAAGTATCACATGGGAGGGGATGTTGTACAAGCCTTTTCCCATCTTATCAATTCTCCTCCATCTAGTGTTCTCCAGGGTAGAATTCCTTTTGAGGTCCTTGTGTCACATTTTCCATACCATCATTAATTTTATTGTTCACGTCTTTGGTTAAGTTATTTTTGTCCATATGCCAAAAAACCAGAGGTCTATAAGTTGGATGATCGGACAATTAAGTGTATTTTTTGCTATGGTGGGTATCAAAAGGGATACAAATGCTTCTATCCACCAACCAAGAAGTATTACGTCACTATGGATATGACCTTCTACGAAGACATGAGTTATTTTTTATCTAATGGTACTACTCTTCAGGGGAATAATTTATATTTTGAAGAGTTATATCACGATAAAGAAGAAGAAGTACAGGAAGAAGAAGAAGAAGGAACGCAAACAAACAGTATCTTAACGAGTTGTATGAAAGTTCTCAATTAGTCGAATCGAGACATAGAAGATACGGGTGCCCTGTTGTCAGTTTTGACCCGTCAAACCGAGTCATTCAACCCGTCAAATATTGTGGCCGTGTCATATCCCGCTCCCAGAATATGGTGAACAGAGTACGTAAGAAACATCTTAGGTTACACACCATACAAATACACCGGTATCCATATTCACGATTGCCTCTTATAAAGTTCTAGGATAAAAGTGTGGGTAATGCTATATTGTTGATAAACTAAGAATCTATAAACATCAAACCATTCATTTGTACATTCACACATGTCTGATTTCCCAAAGGATAATATACATAGGAGATACAAGTAAGCAAAAAAAAAAATTTGTTGCTCTACCCTTAACCTATATTACTCATCAGATGCATCCATGCTATACAAAGGTAGCATCTGTCCTTTTGTCATGCCTTCATCTAGTGAATAAATATTAGGTCATCAAAGTCATGCAAGTTCTGGATTTAAGGACAATAAAATAAATGAAGTAAAATAGTATATGATTGAAAAATTTTGATCTGATGCAAATATAACAAGTTAAAGTGAATAAACATTAAGGACGTATTATATTGCAAACTCTATTATGATCCTAATTCTAGTGATTCATTAATATCCAACTACTTCTATGGCCTAACAGTCACTACCACAATCATAATATAATTTCCTATATCATGATGCAATTTGGAGAATAGTCTTTAGATTCCACACTTGACTATTTTTTCAATAATAATCCCAAGGTCGAGGATTAAAGTGTTGCACGCTGGCATGGTGCTTAGTGGTCCAGACCTTCCCACGAGGAAACAAACGATATATAACTTAATACACCTAATAGAATTTTTAATCGAAATAGGCATATACAAGAATTGTAGGAACGAAATGTAAAATGCTATACTCTAGGAGGGTGAATAGAGTAGGCAGCGAAAAATTAGCTATTAAAATTGTTAGCAACAAGATCACAGAATATATATCACAAATATGTAAATGAAAAGAAGAGAGCATAGAGCAAATGCAAACACAAGGATGTATACTAGTTTTTCTCTTGTGAGGATTAGTCCAGTCAGAAGAACTCTAGCTTCTAGTTGAAATCCACTATTGAAAAATGCCACAAGTTTTTATATGAAGTTCTTGCAACTTCTAAAATATGAACTTTGATCGGAAGTACTCGACCAACTTCAATTGTGAAGTGTCTTTCTTCAATCAAGCTCTTATTACAATTACTCTAAAACTTCTAGCCGTACTGGCAAATCGATTAGAGGATTGTAACTGGCTTGGGATTTGAAATTGAAAAGCTTAGAACACTTTGGAAGAACATATTAGGCTCAGAGAGAAGAGAAGGGAGAGGTGTGCTGAAATGATGGAAATTCTTTTCTATTTATAGGTTTTCCAAAGACATAATTCGGGCAGAATTCAGACAGAATTCTTTGAGAGAATCTCGGTAAATAGCCGTTTCATCTGTAACTACGGGAAGACCAAGTTTAAAATCCAACTGGCCACCAACCGAACTCAGGGAGAATTCGAGCCGAACTCGGACCGAATTCTCTCGGTGTTCTGTTAGGGTTTTTGCAAATTAGTTTTTAAAAAGTCAAGCAGTTTAGGAGCTTTTTGTAAATAGGTTTATTTTCAAAATAAGGATATTTTGGAAATATTTTGGAATAACCTATTTGCCAGTACGACTCGGTGTACATCGTATTCCTAGACTCAATAAATAATGAAAATTACATTGAAAAAGGAAATATAGAATCAATGGCAAAATAGCTTCATGTCTTGAATGGTAGCAGTAACCGTTTTCAGCATTTATCCAAGTAGCCCTTATATCGAGACATGATTAGATTAATTATTAAAATTAGGTTTGACCATGACCAATGGGCCAATAATCTCTTCCATTTTGATAATTGATAAACCTTGACCGATATAACATCTTGATCTTGATTTGAGAAAAATATATCAAAATTTGTAATGCACTGTTGTTCGTGTACTTGTATTGTACTGTCTCCTCATAAATAAAATTCCTGTATCCTGTAAAAGATGTTAGATCATTTTTTTCCCTATTGTAACTTAGCAAAATAATTGCAAAGAGAGAAGCACCCTCGCAATTCATGCTTAAGAGACGAACGTTGAAGAAATACAGAAAATATATAAATAACAACATATATTTCACAAGCAGTTTAATGAATAAAGTATAAACCAATAGAATCCTACGCATAAAATGAGAAGTGCATACTAGAAATAAGAGAGAACAATACACATTGAAATAGTAAATGCATACTAGTAGGAGTTTGAAATAGTAAATGCATACTAGTTGGAGTTTGAAATACATCAACTCAGCAAACAATCACAGTGCTAAAAATAAAAGATAAACTACTATCTTGGAATGCCGGAGCATTTCCAAGCATACATAGACAAAATAAAGAGTCTAACTAGATAACATCTAGACAAAGTACAAAAGCGTCTAGATCAAAAATCCTCAGAGTCATCATCGACATCACGATCAGCAGTACAACCATGCCCGGAAGGACCAGCTCCAGAAGTGCCAGCTCCATGAGAAGGGTGTGGAGTAGCACCAGAACTACAGTACCAGTCGTAAGCGTTACCAGGCTCAAAGAAGTAACGAACCACTTGATCCTCATAGTGGTAGCCAGAGAGAGTGGGATCTCGTGGAAGTGAACTGGCATGTAGACCAGTCTGGGCAAAACGCAGATCCATAAAGGAGTTTGCCAGGGCCTAAAACTGATTAGAATTTCAGAACTCGCGTTCCCTCAATGTGTCAGTCACAAACGCTTGTAAAGAGTTGTGCTCATCTAGCTGAGCACGCCGCATATCAAATAGGTGCTAGTGGATACCCTCAAAAGACATAAGATAATCCTGAGGAGGTAGAGGCGGTACAGTAGGAGGAGCAGGAGGAGGACCAGCTGCGCTACGATGAGATAGCTGAAGATACTTGGGCTCAGAGTTACCAGCGCAAGTTGATAGATCAATGTCAAAGTACTGAAAGATGATCGGGAGAATCATCGCGTAAGCAAGGTTCCTGTGCCTTTTGTGACAATGACCCATCATTTGAATAATAGTCATGGAGACAGAAGACGAAATCCCCTTATGAATATGGTATAAAGCAGACATTTCAAGGATGATCACATCGTCCTTGGAAGTAGATTTGGGTAAGATAGTGGAGTAGACGATGCGATATAGTTCATAGAAGAATAAGTTCAAATGTGCAACTTTGAACTTTCCAGAACGAACTCGATTAGGAGAGCAGAGTTAATTCTTGAAGTTGTTTAAAGTCGTGTCTCTGAAAAATTCAAATTCTATGATATCGTCTAGCGGATCACCTTCATTTGAAATATTAAGGATTTTTGCTAAGTCGACATCATTGAATTGAATATCAATTCCAGCGAGACGACTTTTAACAGTGAAAGTGTCAAGGGTGAAATTGCAATAAAATAATCGAATAGCTTAGTTGCGATAGGATATAAATGAGTGGCAAGATTGTGCAATCCTAATGCTTCAAAGTAAGTTCGATGGGACGAAAAGATTGTCAATTTGATCGGTACGCCGGGGCATATGTTGCGAATAAAGAAATCTGCATACCATAATAGGGATTGGTCATGAGTTTCGAAGTAAAACCTATTGAACGACCCATCGTCCTATTGGACGGACGAAAAAAGTGATCATTGGATTGGATCCGAAGACGAGGCTTCTTCACTAGCCGCGGTCTTCTTCCTTTTGAAGGGGTTGTGAATCCTAGGCATGATTTCTAAGAAAAGTATAGAAATATACGAAATTGAAATAGAGAGAAGGAGGAGGCTATACTTTCTAAAATTTGAGTATATAGAAGAGATATCATGATGGAACTGGGGATTCCCAGGACCCTTACTTTAGTGTGCGTATTGATCGATAGAAAGTTAAACAAATTTAATACGTGTTCTAACCCTTCATAGACAGAAACTAGGGTTCACGAATTATACCTGCGGCGGAAAGAAGACAAGTAATTCCTGGCAATCTCGAGCGGACGACCCCAAGATCTTCTGCACGTATTCCTTCCTCGAGTTGGACGTCGTGTGGGCGACGATCTCCCAACTTTTTTTTCTTCTTGGCATCCCTCTCTTTCTCGCATTACGTAAATCACAAATTTAGAGAAAGCTTTAAATTTTTGATCAATCATCTGGCGACCAGAGAATAGAGAATATATATAGGCTACGGCAGGGACCATGAAGAGAAATTAAGGTTAGGCCTCCTAACGGATCTAGATATCCCGTGTTCAGCCCGAACACACAATCCAGGCCCATTAACAATAGCTCGGTCCACTAATGAGCTATTGTTGCACTACCTCCCTAATCCCAAATTATGTTTGTGGGCTCCTTTTATTATATGCTCGTTTGGCTCCCTACGTTAAGATATCGTATGTCCGTCGATCAAATTAAGTTACTGACAACTATATTGATTCGACATCTTTTATCCTTAAGTAGTACCGCTCAACTTTATTTGTCATGTCGGATATAATCTACCTGCAGGATTTACATGACAATCCTTATGAGCTCCTTAAGGGGACATCATCAACCCGATGTATCGGGACATAGATTCTATTTATAATCAACAACCCATCATACATACAATGTTATTACCCAATTCATAGAGGTTGTTGATCCATAATGAATCTCATACTTTCATGAGTCAAAGTAATGCACACTGCATATACATGTCTGTTATTATATCCGGATTAAGAGCACAAGCATCCATAATAACAGAGGTGTTTGTTCTCTTATGTAGTCAGTACAAAGAGAACAACCTCAAGTGGTCCTGTTCAATACACACAAAGTGTACTAGTATAAACCTATAGTCAAGATAGACTAATACTAGATTATACTATAACCTTTCTAATAGATTGTCCAAGTCCATCTAGGTTGTAAACTATTTATATACTCCATAGGGAACTGATAATATGATCTTCTGTGTGACACCACACACCATATTATCTACAATATAGAATATCAAACATTTGCATTAACACTTGCAATAAATACAATATACAAACATTTGCCCATATGATTCTCATTCAAAATTTAAGGAAATAAGGTTACTACAAAAGTGATGCTTTTAGTATATAATCCTAACAATCTCCCACTTATACTCAAAGTATTGCTTTTTAGTATACTGTTACAAAACTTCCACTTATACTTAAAGCCATGCTGCTACACATCTGACTCCGATTCTCTCAACATGACTATCAAAAGACTTAGCTGGTAAGCTCTTTGTAAAGGGATCCGCTAGGTTGTCAGCTGATGCTATCTTGATCACATCAACTTTTCCTTTCTTTACGAAATCTCGTATCAGGTGGTATTTACGTTCAATGTGTTTACCTGTCTTATGGGCTCGTGGTTCCTTCGAGTTTGCAACTGTACCACTATTATCACAATAAAGTGTAATAGACTTAGGCAAACTAGGTACCACATCTAAGTCCAACAGAATGTTTCTGAGCCAAACTGCTTCTTTGGCTGCCTCAGGGCTGCCACATACTCGGCTTCTATTGTGGAATCAGCAATACATTTTTGCTTGATACTCCTCCACACAATGGCTCCACCTCCCAAAGTAAACACATAACCTAAGGTAGATTTCCTGGAATCCCTATCTGACTGAAAATCTGAGTCTGTATACCCTAAAGGAACTAAACTATCTGCCTGGTAAACTAGCATCTACTCTTTAGTCCTTTTCAGGTTCTTCAAAATATGCTTTATGGCAGTCCAGTGCTCTTGTCCTGGGTTAGACTGATATTTGCTGACATGCCTACGACAAAGCAGATGTCTGGTCTCGTACATAGCATTACATACATTAAGGTTCCTACTGCTGAAGCATAAGGAACTGCCTTCATGTTATCTATCTCTTTAGGTGTCCTCGGACACTACTTCTTTGATAGAGTAATTCCATGTCTAAAAGGTAAGAATAGAGTAATTCCATGTCTAAAAGGTAAGAAACCTTTCTTAGAATTTTGCATACTAAAACGAGTTAGTACAGTATCGATATAGGAAGCTTGGGATAAGCCCAACATCCTTTTCTTACGATCTCGTAGAACTTTGATCCCAAGAATGTGACCTACTTCTCCCAAGTCCTTCATATCAAATTGTTTGGATAACCAGACCCTTACATCAGATAACACCTTCATATTGTTTCCAATGAGCAAGATGTCATCCACATAAAGTACTAGGAATACCACCACATTTTCGTCACACTTTCTGTATACACATGATTCATCCTGACATTGATCAAATCCATAGGATTTTATCACCTGATCAAAACATATGTTCCAAGATCTGAAAGCTTGTTTAAGTCCATAAATGAACTTCTTGAGCTTACAAACAAGATGCTCTTGGCCCTTTTTAATGAACCCATCTAGTTGCTTCATATAGATGTCTTCCTCAAGACTTTCATTAAGGAAAGTTGTCTTGACATCTATTTTCCAAATCTCATAATCGAGATGAGCTGTAATAGATAAAAGAATCCGGATAGACTTAAGCATGGCTACTGGAGAAAAGGTTTCCTCATAATCGATACCATCTCTTTGAGTAAAATGTTTTGCTACAAACCGAGCTTTAAAGGTTTCAAACTTACCGTCTGATCCTCTTTTTCTCTTATAGACCCACTTGCATCCAATGGCTTTTACACCAACGGGTGGTTCTACAAGCTCCCAGACCTGATTAGAATCCATAGATTCTATTTCAGATATTATTGTTTTTTGCCAAGACTTTGCATCTTTATCTTAGAGTGCTTCATTGTAGGTACAGGGATCATAATCTTGTTCCTCAAGGATGAAGTCTGACGACTCTTCCAAGAACATATATCTATCAGGTTGTATCACAACCCTCCCACTACGATGGGGCACTATCGGTTGTGGTGTAACATTTGTGACACATTGTGAAGTTATTTGTGGTTCATCCTCTTGTACTGTTGGTACTGAAGTACTTAGTGTCTCACCTCTCAGTTCTTTTAGAACAACTCTACTTGTGGGTTTATGGTTCATCATATAGTCTTCCTCAAAGAATCAGGCATTGGTGCTAACAATGACCTTCTGATCCTTAGGACTATAAAATAAACCTCCTTTCGTTCCTCTTGGATAGTCTACAAACAAGCGTACTTCTGTACGAGATTCCAACTTATCTTCTTTTCTATTCAGCACATGTGATAGACTACCCCAAATGCGAACATGTTTCAGACTAGGCTTATGCCCAATCCACAGCTCTGTGGGAGTAAGAGGTACTGACTTAGATGGAACCAAGTTCAAAATATAAGCTGCAGTCTCTAAGGCATATCCCCAAAATGAATCTGGTAAATCTGAATAACTCATCATTGATCTAACCATCTCCATAAGAGTTCTATTCCTTCTTTCGGCTATATCATTCTGCTGGGGCGTTCCAAGTGCAGTCAATTGGGATGCAATCCCAGCCTCTGATAAATAATCCGTAAACTCTCCAAAGAGTTACTCGCCACCACGATCTAATCGTAATGACTTGATACATTTTCTATGACGTTTCTCCATTTCAACCTTGTACTCTTTGAATTTCTCAAAGCTCTCAGACTTACGACGAATCAAATAAATGTATCCATACTTTGAATAATCGTCAATAAAAGTGACAAAATGTTCAAAGCCACCTCTAGCTTGGATAGTCATGGGTCCACACAAATCAGAATGAACCAATTCCAACATATCTTTGGCCCTATACCCCTTTACCGTAAATGGCCTTTTGGTCATTTTACCTTCCAAGCAGGATTCACAGACTGGTAGTGCCTCCACTTCCAATGAACTCAAAGGTCCATCTTCAACCAGTCTTTGAATCCTTCTTAGGTTAATATGCCCCAATCGTAAGTGCCAAAGATATGTTTGGTTCATACAAGAAGGTTCTTTTCTCTTATTTAAGTTAGATGACATATTATTCATTTCCATAAGTTGCATTGTGGGCAAAATAGGATTAATGACATACAGATTATCAACCAATGCACCAGAATAGATAAAATGTTTATTCTTTCTAATAACAATATTGTCATTAAAATAAACTGAATATCCATCCTTCACTAACATAGAAACAGAAACTAAATTTCTTCTAAGTGAAGGTGCATAAAGACAATCTCTCAATGTCAAAGACTTATTTCTACTAAAAGATAAAGTAACATCTCCTAATGCTACGACTGTTACTTTTGTAGCATCACCCATAAACAAGCATATCTCTCCATCACTAAGCCGTCTGGTTTCCTGGATCCCCTGTAATGTATTGCTGATATGATTAGTGGCTCTTGTATCTACACACCAGGTGTCGGTAGATAATATCGCTAAATATATTTCAACTACTAGTAAATGAGATATACCTTCTTTGTTCCCTTGTTTGAGAAGTGGACAATCAGTCTTCCAATGTCCTGACCCTTTGTACTTGAAATATTTGCCTTTCGGCTTTTTCACCGTGCCTTGAGGTCCTATGCCCTTCTTTGCTGAGTTTGCCTGTTTCTGAATGTTATTCTTTGTTGACATAAAGTCACAGTCAACCAAATATTGATAACATTGACTAAATAATACTTGTGATAATTTAATACGACACACGACGTCTATATTCTGCTCAAGCCAGACGACAGCTCAGTTGTGCAAATACAAGTCATTTTCGCGTCTATACTTTTATATTTATTGAGTCTAGAATGATTGTAAGCTGAGTTATGCTGGGCTCTTGAGACTCAACCCACAACCCATCCAAAATCCATAAAGCTTCACATCCAAACTTAGCCCATTGGACCCTTGGACCAGTTTTGTGCTATAGAGACAGAGTTCGGGCCGAACTCTACCTCCACACAGAGTTCGGGCCGAACTCTATCCCCTAAAAATTAGCACCCTAATTTTTAGGGTTGGCTGGTTGCTAGTTGTCCAACGGCCAATTTTTTGAAAATTTCTACCAGAATTCTGGCCGAATTCTGCCTGTTAAAAACCTATAAATAGGCCAAGAATTCTCTCATTTTTATTCATCCAATCTTCTCTTCTCTTCTCTCTTAAGCTCAATATAAGCCATACCCTTCTTTATCTACTAAGCCACAAGTTTTCTAAGTCTCGAGTGCTCAGCATCTCTCAGTTAGGAGTCTTGTGCAAGAGTTCAAGAAGTCGCTTGGAAAAGTCCAAGCATCGTCACTGCGATCCATTGTAAGAAGTTGACGTGCTCTTCTGAAGAAAAGGCACGGGGTGTAACTACTATTTCACAAATAGTGGATTTAATCCTGAGCTAGAGTTTTCAGGCCTGGACTAGTCCTCCACGAGGGAAACCAGGTTAAAATTGGCTGTGTTTGCGTATGCTTTCTTGTTTCTCATTTATTTCCGCATTTACTCTGATTATTTTTAGATTGTGATAGAGTTGATTTTTTAATTGGTTATTATCATTATAAACTCTATTCACCCCTTCTAGAGTTGCCATCTGTTCTTCAATTGGTATCAGAGCTCTGTTCTCTTTACAAGGACTTACATCCTAGAGCTGATCTATGGCAACCACACAATCCTTGATTTCCAATCACGGTGAAGGACAGTCCACTCATAGGCCTCCCCTATTTGATGGAACTAACTACACGTATTGGAAAACAAGGATGAGTTTTTATCTCAAGTCGCTAGACTTTGACCTGTGGACTATCTCATTGACTGTTATAAAAAGCCCGCCAGAATAGTTGTCAACGGTGATCTCATTGAGAAATCACATGACAAGTATTCTGACGAGAAGAAGAAACAGGCAAGTCTAGACACGAGAGCTATTAATGCTTTATTCTGTGCTATAGACAGGAATGAGTTCAACAGGGTATCTACATGCACTACATCTCACGAAGTATGGAGACTTCTAGAAGTGACGCATGAAGGAACTACCCAAGTCAAGGAATCTAAGATAAGCCGTCTCACTCAAGAATACGAGGCTTTCAAGATGAAGCCAAACGAGACGATCACGTAAATGTTCACAAGATTTCTCGACATCATCAACCCCCTGTCTTCACTCGGCAAGCAATATTCAAATCACGAGAAGATTCGCAAGCTACTTAGGGGCTACCAAAAATTTGGAACCCTTAGGTGACAACCATCATAGAAGGAAATGATCTCACAACCATGTCCATGGAGACCTTGATGGGAAAGCTAATGACTCGTGAGCTTGACCTCAAGGACTTCGAAGAGCCTGCTCCTAAGGCTAAGGAGGTCGCACTCAAAGCTCACCGACGGAGGGCTGAACCCGAAGAGACGGATGACGACAACTCAGAAGATGATGATCAAGCTCTTATGGTCCGTAACTTCAAGAAATTCCTCCGCTTCAATCGAAGAAAGAAGGAACCACAAGAAGATGGCGAAGAAGAGCCAACCTGCTATGGTTGCAAGAAGACTGGACACGTCCGAAAAGACTGTCCATTCTTGAAGAAAGGCAACCGCTATGAGAAGCCATACAAGAAGACCTCCTCAAAGAAATATGCCAACACAAGCATTTGGCATGAAAGCGAAGCTAGTGACTCCGAGGAAGAAAATGACTCTCCTCAAGATATGGCTAATGTGTGCCTAATGGCGACGTCCGACAAGGTATCAAGCGAAACTCTTGACGACTTCTCTTTTGATGAACTTGGCGATGCTTTCACCGATTTACTCGATGATCACAAAAAGATCATTGGTAAATACAAACATGCCAAGGACAAAATCAAAAGTCATAAAGTCGAAATTCAAAGACTTTCTTTATTGCTTGATAACATTAGAGACACTTCACCCACGGAAGTCACAGATGAGGTATCTAAGCTTAAACTAAGCCTTCATGATGCCGAAGCACGTATTGAGCAACAAACACAAGAAATCACAACACTCAACACGATGCTTGCTAACGAAAAGAGTAGACACAAGATTTCTATGACTAAGATATATGGTTTAAATGCTAAGGTTACTGAACTGCAGGCTGTCTCTAAGAGATTAGAGACTAAATTAGGAAAACAGGTTGTTCAACCTCAAATCCAATCACATGAGACACACACAAAGCATAACATTTCTCATACTAGTCTTCCACATCATCTACCTACAACACGTAACCATGCTTTCATGTACACACACTTTCATAAAGCACACAAACCACATGCACGTAGAAATAACTCTCATATGTTACATAATCATCATGCTACACATAGATACAATCATCACAATGTTGCACAAAGACACAATCAACATCATTCTACATATAGACATCATCACCATGCTGCTCCATATAGACATTATCACCATGCTACTCCATATTACTCTGATGTTCCATATAGATAATATCACCATGCTACTCTACATCACTCTATGCATAGTCATCATCACCTTGCTAATCATCATACTTCTCCTTATTATAGACATCATCAGCATGCTCCTAATGTAAATAGGAATGCTATATGTACTTATTGTGGTTTATATGGACACATATCACCACAATGTAGAATTAGAAGATTAGTAGATAGAAAGATATATGCATGGTTTCCAAAAACTAACTTTTAAGGACCCTCAAGAACTTGGATACCAAAGGTCACATCTACTCTTGATGTAGGTGGACCTTCCCTCCTCAACTAAGAGTAAGTGGATTCTCGATAGTGGATGCTCGCGGCATATGACGGGAGACGCAAATCTTTTTACATAACTATCGATGAAGAGAGAAGGATATGTATCCTTCGGCAACAACCTTAAAGGTTATATTATAGGTAATGGTAATATTGGTTATCCTCCCTCGCCCGTAATAAAGGATGTCTGTGTAGTGACCGAGTTAAAGCATAACCTGCTCAGCATTAGTCATCTTGCTGACCATGGATATGACATTAACTTTGGACAAAACAAATGCCTTATTTATGATAGGTCAACGGGAGACATTGCTTTTGAAGGGGTAAGAGAGGATAATATTTATATTTTTTATTTGTCTGAAAATACTAACAATGCAGGTAGATGCCTATATGCTCATAAAGATGAACGACTACTATGGCAACAGCGTCTTGGTCATGCCAACATGGATACTATATCCAGGCTATCGACCAAGAAGCTAGTTAGAGGCTTGCCCGACATCACATTCAAAAAGGACACCGTATGTGCCGAATGTGAGTTGAATAAGGCAACCAAGTCTTCTTTTCATTCCATAAACTCTGTAAGCACTACTGGACCCTTGTAACTACTCCATATGGATTTATTTGGCCCTAGTAGAGTAGCCAGTCTTGGTGGAAAACTCTATGCCTTTGTTATTGTTGATAATTTTTTAAGATTTACTTGGGTTTTCTTTCTTGCAAATAAAAGTGATGCTATTTTGGTTTTCAAAATTTTTGTTAAGAAAGTTCAAAACGAAAAAGGCTACATGATTACTCGTATCCGAAGTGATCATGGAGGCGAATTCGAAAATTCTGATTTTGAAAAGTTTTGTGATTCCAATGGTTTTAATCATGAGTTTTCTTGTCTAAGAACTCCTCAACAAAATGGTGTTGTGGAGCGGAAGAATAGGACTCTTGGCGATATGGCTAGAGTCATGTTGAACAAGTTTTCACTTCCGAAATACTTTTGGGCTGAAGCTGTCAGTACAGCATGCCACATTTTAAATAGGGTGCTTATTCGTCCTATTACGAAGAAAACACCCTATGAGCTTTGATTTGGGAGAACCCCAAATGTTTCTTATTTTAGAGTTTTTGGATGTAGATGTTTTATCCTTAACACCAAAAACAACTTAGGCAAATTTGATGCCAAAGATGACGATGGTATTTTCCTTGGCTATGCGGCCAAGAGCAAGGGATATAGAGTTTTTAAAAAATGCTCTTTAATTGTGGAAGAGTCTATAAATATGACTTTTGATGAAGATAACAGTGCTGCAGCTACTCTTGATGATGATATTGAACCATCAACATCTACTCCAATGAATACCACAACCGAAACCAATTTTCTGGAAGGCTTGCCAAAGAAGTTCTCTTTCAAGCCATCACATCCAGAAAATTTGGTAATCGGCGAGGTCTCACGTGGAGTAACTACTAGATCATCATTAAGAGACTCTATTGCTAGCACTGCCTTTATTTCACAAATTGAGCCGAAAAACATTTTAGAAGCTTTCAATGGTGAATTTTGGATTTCTGCTATGCAAGAGGAACTCAACCAATTTGAGAGGAGCCAAGTATGGGAACTCGTTCCTAGATCGACTAATCACTCGATTATTGGTACTAAATAGATTTTTAGAAACAAAGTAAATAAAGATGGTTCAGTCACACGCAACAAAGCTTGTCTAGTAGCCCAAGGATACAACCAAGAGGAAGGTATCGACTACGATGTGACGTATGCTTCTGTTGCTAGATTAGAATCCATTCGGATGCTTTGTGCATTTGCAAATTTTCAAAATTTCAAACTACTTCAAATAGATGTTAAAAGTGCTTTCTTGAATGGTTTTATTAAGGAGGAAATTTATGTAAAACAACCTCCTGACTTTAAAAATCACAAATTTCCTGACCACGTGTTCAAGCTAAAGAAAGCGCTATATGGCCTCAAACAAGCTCCTAGAGCTTGGTATGAACGGCTAAGCAACTTCTTGCTTGAGAAAGGTTTTTCAAAAGGGAAAATTGACACTACACTTTTCATAAAATCTTTCAAAGACACTATTTTTTTAGTACAAATATATGTAGATGATATTATTTTTGGTTCTACTGATGAAACCCTTTGTCAAGATTTTATCAAGTGTATGCAGACCGAGTTTGAGATGAGCATGATGGGGGAGCTCAACTACTTTTTTGGGCTGCAAGTCAAACAAATGTCAAATGGAACCTTCATCTGTCAGTCGAAGTATACAAAGGACATGCTGAAGAAATTCGACCTTGATAACGTCAAACCAATCAGCACTCCTATGGCTACTTCAACCAAACTTGAACCAGATGATAGTGGCAAATACGTAGATCAACGTAAGTATCGAGGTATGATAGACAGTTTACTCTATCTTACTGCTAGTCGCCCTGATATAATGTTTAGCGTTTACCTGTGTGCTAGATATCAAGCGAATCATAAGGAATCACACATGACCGTAGTTAAGCGTATCTTTCGATACCTTAAGTGTATAGTTACAGTAGGCCTATGGTATCCCAAGTCAATATCCTTTGACCTCATTGGTTACTCTGATGCTGACTTCGCCGGATGCAAGGTCGACCGTAAAAGTACGAGCGGCACGTGTCATTTATTAGGAAAGGCTTTAGTCTCTTGGTTTAGCAAGAAGCAGAATTTTGTCGCACTATCCACAACAGAAGCTGAATACATAGCAGCTGGGCGTTGTTGTGCACAAATTCTATGGATAAAGCAAACCCTTGAAGACTATAATTTATCTTTCATGCATATTCCAATCTTTTGTGACAACACTAGTGTAATAAATCTTACTAAGAACCCTATTTATCACTCACGCATGAAGCACATTAAGATACGACACCACTTTTTGCGTGATCATCAGCAAAATGGCACGATTAACTTAGAATTTATTGACACTGATCATCAGTTAGCAGACTTCTTCACCAAACCATTATCCGAAGAGCGCTTCAATTTTCTTTGTCGTGAACTTGGAATTTTAGATGAAGCTGTTATAAATTAAAATAAACCTGCGTAAATATCGAATATATTGTGATTCTCTTATGATGAACTTGCTATGGGTACAAGCCGAAAGGGTCCTTCTGACAACAAGGTGTAAAAGCCTAAGCGACACGGTACACTAGTCCTCAGGACTACCGCTAGCTGGGATCCGGCCCCTGCAGCTAACCCATGACAGCTTCAAAATATTGAATTATGATATAATTCCTTGTTTATTATACGGTTCATTTTTATTTATCACTTGCTGAAATACTAATTTTTCAAACTTCATATTACTGTTTTGAACTCACTATCTGCTATCCATCTATTTACTTATTGGATATTTTTCTGTACTTATACTCATACAGTATATTGGTTTTTCTCTTTACTTAACCATTTTTTGCTTAACTCAGCCTAATTCCTGTTCTGTCCCCAGGATCCGGAATTCGGGCCGAACTCTGCCCCAACCAGAGTTCGGGCCGAATTTGACCTGCCTATTCCAGAACTGGGAACAGGCTCAGCCGTTGATCCAATTGTTGATCCAATGGTCATTAATTGACCCGACCAAGAGAAACCCTCCCCTTAATTTCGGTTTCTCTTCCCTCTCCTTCCTTCTTACCACCTTTTCTACTTCTCCAACTCAAAACTCTCAAAACCCTAACCCGATTTTCTCCTTTCTAGAGCTCCATTCTTCCCCAAACTCAAGGAGGAGGCTTGGTTTTCAATTCTCTTTCATAATCTTTCAATATTTTGAGGTATAACTCCTTTCTTTTTTATATCTCAAATTCCTTTATTATCTATCTATTGTGTTATGGCTCCACGTTTGCTTAACCGTAGGAAGAGACTTCAGACCGAGGGCGCGTCCTCGTCGAATGCTCCTTCTCCCGTTGAGCCGCCCGTTGCACCACCCGTTGCACAGGCAATTGAACAACAAACCCATCCGTTGTTCAATCCTCCATGTCCACGTGATCCAAACACTTTCGACGACCGAATTTTTATATCACTAGATGCATCCAATAAATGGTTTAGTAATTTTCGGACACGTCCGGTGTTTGCGGGACATCCCATAAACTTCACAATTTTCTCTCAATATGATGCACTCTTTAATGACCTTTGCCTTGACGAACTTGTTACCTCAAATTTGGTCATATATCGTAGTACAATACAAATGTTTTATTGCAATTTAACTCATGATGATACTCGCATCTATTCACGTGTTGCGGGTATTGATATCTCATTTGATGATTTTGAATTGGCCGAATATCTTGAACTTCAAGAGCCAAATTCTTGGGAAAAGCTTGTTGAAGCAAGATCTTTCCAATTTCCCGAAGGAATTTCACTTGAAAGCTTCAAGGACGACTTGTGTAGCCCTAACACACGTCCTCGTAAGCTTTTGGCTAAATTTCTCAACCCTTATTTTTATGAACTTCATTGGATCATTTTCAACACTATTCTACCCAAAGCGGGCTCTACCGATGAAGTTACTTATTTTAAAATATCGGCCTTATACCATCTCCACTTCCATGTTCCCTTCAATCTTCCACGCACAATGATGGATTGGATGATCAACTGTAGGAAGAAGCTAAGATCCTTGGTTTATGCTTTATATCTTCCTATGATCTTTCGTGCGTTCTATGTACCGCTTGATGAGTGTCCATTCTTACCTGCCCCTGCCTTTCTCTCCAAGGCAAGGAGGCTTTACGCGGCCGTTGGCTCCCCGGTCGTGTCTGAGCATTCTGAGGATGAGCCAGATGCCCCTCCTCTCGGACAAGATCCTCCTCCTCCTCCTGCCACTCTCGAGTCTCTTCAGACTATGCTCCGAGATCGTTTTACTTTGGAGGACGATCGTTGGACTCAGCTGGATTATCGGACCATATTGCAGATGAGTGCTATCAGCAACTCGCTGCATGACATCCGGTATTCCATGTCTCGCCATCCTACCATGCCCATTCCAATGGAGCGAGATCCCGATCGTGAGGGCTTTCGTATTGATGATCCTTGGGTCCGTCGCTACATAGAACCAGATGCAGAATTTGTGGACCCACGTCGCTCCTTTACTGATCCATCGGACGACGCCGGGCCCTCTCGTGCTCGTTGATGGTTTTGGACTGCTACTTGAGGCTGCTACTGGAGATCTTAGATTATGTTTTCTGCATTTTTAGTTACTTTTATGTACTTGCTTTGTAGTAGACTTATTATGAGTTGTGATTTTGAGACATTGGTAGATCTATTATCAGTTTCTATGACTCTTGGTCATTATCTTATTTTATATGCAGTTTCTTCTCCTTTACGTGTGTTTTGCCAGTTACTCTTTATCAATCTCATATTGCTCAATGCCAAAAGGGGGAGTTATGTGTATATTTTATGTGTATATTCTGTTTATTTGGTTTATATCTGTGTTTGGAAGAATATTATTAACAGGCCAACAAAGATTCACAGCATTGTTCATGGGGGAGCTACTCTTAAGCTCGGCACTTATTATGGGGGAGCTATGTCGTTACATGTGTCCAGGTATGGATATTGAATATACAATTATTATTTTGTCAATTATCAATATGGGGGAGATTGTTGACACAAAATCACAGTCAACCAAATATTGATAACATTGACTAAATAATACTTGTGATAATTCAATACGACACACGACGTCTATATTCTGCTCAAGCCAGACGACAGCTCAGTTGTGCAAATACAAGTCATTTTCGCGTCTGTACTTTTATATTTATTGAGTCTAGAATGATTGTAAGCTGAGTTATGCTGGGCTCTTGAGACTCAACCCACAACCCATCCAAAATCCATAAAGCTCCACATCCAAACTTAGCCCATTGGACCCTTGGACCAGTTCTGTGCTCTGGAGACAGATTTCGGGCCGAACTCTGCCTCCACACAGAGTTCGGGCCGAACTCTATCCCCTAAAAATCAGTACCCTAATTTTTAGGGTTGGCTGGTTGCTAGTTGTCCAACGGCCAATTTTTTAAAAATTCCTACCAGAATTCTGGCCAAATTCTGCATGTTAAAAACCTATAAATAGGCCAAGAATTCTCTCATTTTCATTCATCCAATCTTCTCTTCTCTTCTCTTAAGCTCAATATAAGCCATACCCTTCTTCATCTACTAGCCACAAGTTTCCTAAGTCTCGAGTGCTCAGCATCTCTCAGTTAGGAGTCTTGTGCAAGAGTTCAAGAAGTCGCTTGGAAAAGTCCAAGCATCGCCACTGCGATCCATTGTAAGAAGTTGACGTGCTCTTCTGAAGAAAAGGCACGGGGTGTAACTACTATTTCACAAATAGTGGATTTAATCCTGAGCTAGAGTTCTCAGGCCTGGACTAGTCCTCCACGAGGAAAACCAGGTTTGAAATCGGCTGTGTTTGCGTATGCTTTCTTGTTTCTCATTTATTTCCGCATTTACTCTGATTATTTTTAGATTGTGATAGAGTTAATTTTTTAATTGGTTATTATCATTATAAACTCTATTCACCCCCCTCTAGAGTGCCATCTGTTCTTCATTCTTCTTCTTACCGCCTTTTGGCTTAGAAGTAGAAGCATTTTCAGAAACAAAAATATGACCACTCTGCCTAAAGAGAGATTCAGCATTTCTGTAGCTCTTTTGCAAGTTCTGCCAAACTATACAACCTTTTGTTCATGTTGTAATTAAGGCAAAAATTGTCAAAACTTTAGGCAGAGTCCCGAGAATGATATCGACCTGGGATTCCCCATTGATTTCAGCTCCAAGGATCTCCATCTCATTCAGATGATCCATCACCTTGAGAACATGATCCCTTACTGGTGTACCCTCAGCCATTTTTGTATTCATCAAACATTTCATAGCAAACTGCCTAATGCTTTACTCTGATGTTCGAAGAGTTTCTTGAGGTTATACATCATTCATAAGCTGTGGCCATGGCCTGATGCTGATGTTGCAGTACATTGACATAGATGCCAGAATGTAACACCGCGTCATCATCTGCCTTTTTCCACTTTTTATAAGCCTCTTTGACCTCTTCATCAGAGTTAGCATCAGGCTTAGGTGGGCATTTCTCAATAAGTACATATTTGTACTCCTCAGCAGTCAGAACAATGTCTAAATTACATCCAATCAATATATTAGGTCCAGTAAGTTTGTTTTCTTTAAGAATCACCATAAGTGGACTGAAAGAACCCATTTTTGAAATCCTGAGAATCACATAAATAAAATTATGTAGGGCAAAAAACTTTTTGAATTAATTAAATATTGATTCCCTCAAAACAATAATAAGAAATTCACCAACACCTTGAACACCATGAATTTAGCATGCCACGTAGTGTGGACGTATACAAATTCAACTTTGTTCAAGTAGGTTTTTTTATTAATTTTACTATCATGTCAACATAACTTTATGACAAATAAAATTAACATGTTGGTCTTACTCTGGTCATACAAATAATAGCAGGACTTGATGGGGAGGATACCATTATTTGTATCTAAGTGTATACCATTACTTAATACTAAGGTCCATTACCTTGTAATGAGTTCCTTCAGATGGAGAAGTGAAACCTACTAGGTAACTTTATGTAATTATTCCTAAGAAAGTTTGTACTGGTGATCCATAATTATACTCATCCGATATAGAAGAAGGCACTAAAGCCAACGTGCAAGTATAATTACATCACCTACAAACCAGTATGGAGACCATAGGATTTATACTAATAAATATCCTCTCCCACTTAGTTATTTAACAATGAGAGTTTTTCTACTAGTTGATAGTATGTTCATGTGTCCATTATTAATGTAGGCTTAGTTTTTCAAAAAAAACATCCACAAAATATATAAACATGCATATTCAGAAAAAGCAAAACGACAAAAAATAAGAGAAAAATATCCAACTATTATGGTCATCTTTCCTGCCCGTCCTCAACTATTGGCTGTCGATGCCTTCATCGAAAATCATCTGTCTGCCTCTGGAATGCTTAAAACCAGCATCTCGTCCGACATCAGAAAACAGTCACCACCACCATCATGATTGATCAAAAATAATTAAAATTACATCAATCCTATGCCTCCCGAAAGAGTTCACACATAATCTAGATTGAAAAATTCAAATAATAAGCACGATCGACCCTCGTGATTTTAATTACATCCACAGCAACAACAACATCCACAACATATCCGTGGCTTAAAAACACAATCAAAAACATACATTGGACCATAATAGTTGGATAAGATGCCTGCAAAACTGAGTTAGAATAAATATATATATATATATATATATATATCCTATTCTAAAACACTCATAGTTATAGAAAAATATGTTTCTCTCCCAAAATAAATTTAAGTAAAAAAAAATAAAATAAGTATTTATTATATGTGTGTGTATAAATTATTCTTAGTCTAAAAAATCATGTAAATATATACGTATATATTTGGTTTCCTAAGATACCTAATATACTTTGTTAGCAACTATTTATTTACTCTATATACCAACCCTTATTTAATATTGGAAACCTTAATATAAACAAACAGAATTAATTGCCCATTTACTTCTAAAATAAATATAAAATAGATTTATAAGCAAGTACAAATAATTCCAAATAAATATTTAAGCAAGTATATAGAATACTTTTTTTTTGAAAATTTTGGGAATTTACACATTCTCCTCTTTAGTAGTAGTAGGACAATATTCTATTATACAGCCTGATCTTCTACAGTTGTGTCATATAATCTCTTTTTTATGAGGGATTGTGTTGTACCTTAAATTCTGATGCTATCATGCACACATTTGTATCATTATGAAGACTATCCTCCTCTCTGGAGTCACTAGCTTTGCTTTCATATATGCACTATAAGTAGCTTCAAGAAGTTTTCAGATTTTATGAGATGTTGTGCAAGTAGTAATATGATTGAATACATTTATATCTACAACACAATAAAAAGCATACATTGCTTTTGCATCAAGGCTAGCTAACTTCTTCTCTTCCTCCGTGTAACTATAATAAGGCTTATTGATTATAGAGGAAGTGAGAATAGAGGTGATAGTAGGCTTTTTGTAGCCATTGATAACAATTTACCAGAGGTCAAAATCTAGTGACTTTAAATAAAAGCTCATCTGTGTTTTCCTGTAAGTGTAGTTAGTACCATCAAACAGTGGGGGTCTGTTTGTGGTTTGGCCTTCACTTATGAATTTTACAGTTGCCATGTGTGATATAGTGATCTATGTAACAATAATATAGATAAGAATATAATAACAGTTTTACCGTGCTTTACCTGTATAACCAGCTTTGATACCAATTGTAGGAACAAAATGTAAAGTGCTATACTCTAGGGGGGGTGAATAGAATAGGCAACAGAAAATTAGGTATTAAAAATTGTTAGCAACAAGATCACATAATATAATATATATATATATATATATATATAATATATATATATATATATATATATATATATATATATATATATATCACAGATATGTAAATAAAAAGTATAGAGCAGAGAGCGAATGCAAACACAATGATGTATACTGGTTTTTCTCTTATGAGAACTAGTCCAGTCGGAAGAACTCTAGCTTCCAGTTGAAATCCACTATAGAAAAATGTCACAAGTTTTCATGCGAAGTTCTTGCAACTTCTACAACGCGAGCTTTGATCCGAAGTACTCGACCAACTTTAATTGTGAAGTGTCTTTCTTTAATCAAGCCTCTGACTACAATCACTCTGAAACTTCTAGACTATACCGCACTGACAAATCGACCAGAGGATTGTAACTGGCTTGAGATTTGAAAATAAAAAGCTTAGAACACTTTGGAAGAACGTATTAGGCTTAGAGAGAGAGAGAAGAGAAAGGTGTGTTGAAATAATAGAAATTCTTCTCTATTTATAGGTTTTCTAAAGACAAAATTCGGGCATAATTCGGGCATAATTCTTTGGAAGAATCTCGACAAATAGCCGTTGCATCCGTATCTGCAGGAAGACCAAGTTTAAAATCCAACGGGCCACCAACCGAACTCGGGGAAAATTGGGGCCGAACTCAGGTCGAATTCTCTTGGTGTTAGGTTAGGGTTTTACAAATTGGTTTTTGAAAATTCCAGCAGTTTAGGAGCTTTTTGTAAATAGATTTATTTCAAAACAAGGATATTTTGATATATTTTGGGGTAGCCTATTTGCCAGTACGACTCGGTGTACATATATTCCTAGACTCAATAAATATAAAAATTATATTAAAAAAGAAAATACATACTCAATAGCAAAATGGTTTCATGTCTTGAACGGTAGCAGTAGCAGTTCTCAGCAATTGTCCAAGTAGCCCTTATATCGATACATGGTTAGATGAATTATTAAAATTAGGTTTGACCATGACCAATAGGCTAACACGAATTACACACGTCAAGAACAGTGAGCTAAGCACTCTCACTCTCACAATATAAGGGTGTAAACATTGATCAATATATGTTATTTATATTACAAAGATTTCATATAGTGTGATCCATTTTGTTCTCCATGTCGAATGCTCTATTTTACAATCATAAACAATTCTTATTTGTATAATATTTTAAATCTGTATTTCCTAGATCAGGTAAATATCTCAATCCATGTACCATATGTATTACGTGAATACCAAAAAACGATCTTGCAGGAAATTTTCATACATTTGAATAACTCATGTAGGTATCTCTCTATATGTACAAATATCACGTTATATGGGAATACATCTAAATATGATATTCTATCAAATAAAACATGTCAGGTAATGTATCTCGGTACATGTAACAAATATCACGTAGTATAAGGATACAAGTTAGCATGATATTCCATCTACTTGAATAAGACATGTTGTAATGCTCCAGTCCCAAAATACGTAGGACCAGGATACGTAAAAATATCAGCTACGTATCAAGTGGACTCCGATCGAGCTCGAATACGTATACGCTGTCTAAGTTAGGTAGTTATATCTCTATATTATTATGATAAATCTATAATTCCACAGAGGATAAAATCCTTCGTAAGACCAAGTGTACAAATGTTGGTCAGGCACTAACACATTGGATCCCATAGACAAACAAGAATAGACAATATGTAATAAAGTGGACCAAACTCTATTACACAATTGTCTGAACAAGCTTATACAAGGAACAAAGCTTGCAAAATTAGGCCATGTCAGCAAAATAAAATAACGAAAAAATAAGTATAATGCTAGACGAATAATAAAGATATCAACAAAATATATACTTGAGTCGAACACAGCAACACCACCTGGATCAGCAAACTTTTTCTGTAGATGCGACTAACTGGAGAGATCACCAGATCCTTAGGGGACATAGCAAGGTACATAATATACATGTCATGTAACAGTAAAGTGAATATATATATAAAAGATGACAACCATAGCCATCTAAGTGCGCATATGCAATTGAGGATAATCCTAATACCAGGCCCAGCGAAATCGACAATCACTCATGGCACCATGTTGTGATACCAATGAGAGAACACGAAACAACTCCAAGGCTTTGCTACAGAGACCCCGGTAACAAAAATAACCAAACCCCAAATAAGGAGTCATGGTCACGAGCCATGATTGTCGGGCACTTCGGTAGAGTCCTCTCCACCCCATGCTCTAGAACTAACCAATCAAGTCAAGTATGAATTATGTACAAGTAACAAGTCATGCGAGCCAGTACTACATTCTATCACAGAGTAAACAGCCATGAATATCTCATGTCAAACTCCGTATAATATCATTATCATCCATCATGTCCGTGTCTTGTGGTCCATCACGTCAATGGACACGAACTTAAAATATCGTCATGTCGATACTCGATATCCATAAATAGACATCGGTACCCGAATACTAATCGGATGCTAAGTACCAACTATTCCTACGTCATGATATATATATGAAGATAGAAACAAGAGAATGAAGTAAAGAAAAAAAACATATACTGAAAACTTGGTAAGATACACTTGCCTGGAATCTCGTAATGAATATACAAAAATGGTCCGGCTCCAACAATCTCAATCATATTGTCACGAACTCCTAAAATATAATAAAACTATAATTAACTATGGCTCAATGGCATATCACACACCACTTATAAAAATACCATATATAATCTCAACTAAATCATAATCTAGCTAAACTAGTATATAATCAAATATAACTATATTTAATGCATATAGTATCATGCTACTTCGATAAAATAATATTTTTATCAACTAAAATATAATATATTAATTCTGAAATATTTAAAAAATAATTTTGTACATTATTTACTTATACCATTTACAAGAAAACAAGTATCTAATTAATACATTTAACTAGTAATATAATTTAGCCAACTTATCGGGTTGATTGTAACCAATTTATAATAGAAAAATTAATGGTTTTAATTCTGAAATAAATCAGAAAAATAATGGTAACCACTGGTACAAATCAAATAGTACATGAATTACATCATAGAAAATGTTATTGAAGTTTGGGTTTCAACACAAACTAGATTTCAATGTTCAACTAGTCTACATGTAAAACCAATTAATCATTCCTAAATTCCAATAAATCATGATAACAATTATTTATATAAAATATGAAAAAAGTAATTTAAGATAAATTCTAATTATAAAACATAGAAGGCATGGTTATACCTATCGGAAACTATACAACTCATAGGTACAATATTCACCAAATAACCGATTATTGAACCTATCTAATATCATACAAATAAATAAATATATATTCTGAAATTTAACATAAACAAAATAATTATTCAGGGATTAATTGTTATTGCCGAGGCACAATTTTCGATGGAAAATTCTGAAACTGAAACAATTGTACACCAAACGTTTCAAATGCAGCACCTTAAAGAAGATGTGCAACAAAGATCCTGGAGGATTCTGAATTACGAGGATCTAAAGAGATTCTACGTAATACCAAAAAATCTAAAGAGACTTTGTGCAAGCAACTATCGGCAGTAGAGCATCTAAAAAGAAGTTACTGTAAAAGGCAACAGCAGCGATGACAGGCGAGAATGAGATGCTGGGGTGAATGAACCACTGTTGCTCAAAGCTTTATTCGCCCCACATGAGCACGAACAGCTTCCAGGAACCAGCAAGTTCACGAAGAACTTCTGGAACGCTCGTAAGTCAATATTTGAGACTTGAACGGGCTTTCTGGACTTAACAGACTCCCTCAACTCTCTTATTGGTGCATCTTTCAAAGGAGGCCAAGGGGCTATATTATAGAGTGGAGTTGAGACTTCACCTCTTCTCCTATCCGATGTGGGACTAAAATACCAATACTCAAAAATAGAGTTTGATATTTTAGATCATCCCACAATCAGCATAGAAGTGTGCCAGTCCACGCCTACTCCCCGAACACTCCCGTGCATGCACGAGACATCCTGGAGTTCGTGTCCGAGTCCGAGTCCGCACAACAAAAATTAACTTGCATCCTTGTTGGATTTAATCCTTTTTCCTTCTAGGAAAATACTTCCACATGGCACAAACTTGTGCCCCACTACACCTCATGTGCACACCTCAACACAAGCAATGCATTATATGAGATACTCACCATTTGGTGTAGCCGATGTGGGACTATCTTTTCTAGTCCAAAGGCAAAAACACCACAATCCCCCACATATCTCAATATATGGGTTGAGCGTTCCCACAGTGACTGTCCATCATGCATTAGGAGAGATGTCATTACGACTTGAATCTTCCCGCATAGGTTAAATAACAGCATGATACAAGAATGGACTAAGCCTTGAATTCTGTACCATAACTGCAATTCTTTCTACTCACATAATGACATCAACTGTGCTTCTGGCTGCACATTGAAGGCCTTATGCCAGCCTGGTTTCAGTATATAATTTTTGGGCGTCTACAAGTTTACCCTCAAGAGACGGCCTGATATCTCTGTCCATACACTATAGGTGAGTTCTTTATTAAATAGATATGGCATGAAGCCTTGCGCTTCCTTGCGGTGCTACGCCGCTATGACATGGCCTGAAGCCGAGGCATTATCCCTACCTGGGAACCTCATCGTAGTGTCATACTACTGTAGCATGAGGTCTCAGCCTCTTTGTAGTGCCAATCTACTCAGCATGAAGCCTAAGGCTTCCTTGCGGTGTTACGCCGCAACGATATGGCTTACAATACCGAGGCTTTACCCCTACATGGGTACCTCATCGTGGTGTCATGCCACTGTAACATGGGGCCATCCTCCCTTTGTAATGCTGTCTACAACTCTTTAATTACGTCATACAGCATTAGGCTACCTGCCTATTTGCGGTGCTACGCCGCTATGACTTGGCTTGCAAAGCCGAGGCATTACCCCTACCTGGGAACCTCATGGTGAAGTCACCCCACTGTAGCATGGAGTTTTACTCCTTGTAGTGCTGTCTACCTGTACTTCCTGTAAAGCACACCAGACATTCACTCTGCCTGAGAACTCATTAAGGCATTTAAGCCAACCTTCCACAGGATCTGTTTTTTCGCAGAAAATATATAGTAGACAACAGTGGTTATGGGTCCGTATCCCTTCCATGTTCCAGAGAACAAGTACCCACTGTACCTGATAGTTTCCCAGTCAGTGGTCCTCCTTTGAACCAAAAGTTAGTTGCCTAGTAGATTCTCTTTGAACTAATAGCATAAAACTTTATGGTAGGATTACAAAGACACACTATCAGAATGCCTTCAAGCCCATTTTACAAGCTGTGTCATCGACCAACTGGCGCTTGAGGCCCTTTGTGAACGGATCTGCCAAGTTCTCCTGACTCCGAACATCAACCACTGTAATTACATCTCTTTTGATAAGATCGTGTACTGCCCTGTGCTTCAACCGTACAGTCCTCTTCTTCCCGTTAAAGAGGTTATTGATGCTACTGCTGCTGCGCCTGGTTGTCACAGTATATCGGTATTGCCGGTATCTGAGCCCCAGCTACCGGAAGATCATACATGAGCTTCCGAAGCCACTCTGCTTCATCTGCAGCAGCATCCAATGCAAAGAATTTAGATTTCATGGAGGAGCGAGATAATATAGTCTGCTTCTTTGAATTCCACGATATAGCAGCTCCGCCTATGACGAATACGAATCCACCTGTGGAATACTCGCTCTCCATATCTGAACACCAGCTAGCATCACTGAAGCCTTCCACTACTGACGGATCTCCGCTGTAGAAAAGTGCATATGTCTGAGTTTTCTTGAGATATCTCATAACACGCTTCACAGCTTTCCAGTGCTCAATGACTGGATTGCTAGTGAACCGACTCAGCATTCCCACGGTAAAAGCTATGTCAGGCCTTGTGGCAGTAGTAGCGTACATCAAGCTTCCGATGACGCTAGCGTACTCCAACTGCTTGACGCTTTCCCTCGAATTTGGCTCCAGCTTTTGATCACTCCGGTACGGTGTATCGATTATAGGAAGATCTTGATACCCTGTAGCGAGTGAGCATCTTCTCAATATAATGAGATTGTGACAACGTTATTCAGTGCCTGTCGGATGATCTTGAGCCCCAAGATTACGTCGGCATCCCCCAAGTCCTTCATACTGAACTTGGTCGAGAGGAATTTCTTTGTCTCTGTGACGCAGCTTAAATCCGTACCTAGGATTAGCATGTCGTCCATGTAAAGACATACGATTACTCCTCTTCCATCAGCAAACTTCGTATAGACACACTTGTCTGTTTCACTGACCCTGTAGACATTTGACCTTATCACCTTGTCAAACTTCTCATGCCACATTTTGGGAGCTTGTTTCAAACCATACAGAGACTTCATCAACTTGCAGACTTTGTCTTCCAGACCTCTGACGACAAAACCTTCTGGTTGTTGCATGTAGATCTCTTCGGTCAGCTCGCCATTAAAGAATGTCGTTTTCACATCCATCTGATGTATCACCAGCTTGTGTATTGCTGCTAGAGCAATTAACAATCAGATGGTTTCATCCGAGCTACTGGAGCATAAGTGTCAAAGTAGTCGATCCCCTGCTTCTAAGCAAATCCCTTGGCCACTAGCCTGGCCTTGAACTTGTCAATGGTTCCATCTGCTTTCATCTTCTTCTTGAAGATCCATTTGCATCCGATGGGTCTTGCTCCTTCTGGCAGGTCAACCAATACCCATGTGTTGTTGGAGGTGATTGAGTCAATCTCGTTGTCTATCGCCTCCTTCCAGAATACAGCATCTCTGGTCTTCATCGCCTCATCATAGGTAAGCGGATCTGCTTCCACATGATAGGTGACGAAGTCATCTCTGAAGTCTTTCGGCCTTCTCGTTCGCTTAGTTGACGGCTCAGCGAGTTCTGGTTCAGCTGGTGTCTCCTTGACGACAGCTTCATCTTGGACTACTGGTTCATTAAAGACTTCTGTCTGCTTTGTACCCTCATCATTCTCCGGAAGATCCGCGAGAATAATATTCTTGTGTTTTACAAACTTGTCTTTAAAGTATTCAGCATCGCGAGATTCGATGATATGGTTTGACTCGATATCAAGGAATCTCCGAGCATCACTCTTCTCGGCATACCCCAAGAAGATCGCCTTCGTAGTCCTTGTCCCCAGCTTCTGAATCTTCAGATCCGGGAGCTTCACATAAGCCAAACACCCCCACACTCGAATGACATTCAAGTTAGGTCTGACTTTGAACCAAAGTTCATGAGGAGTTATGTCGGAAGTTGCATATGGCACTCTGTTCAGAATGAACGTTGCCGTTAGTGCAGCTTCTCCCCAGTAGCACTTTGGAAGACCCGCAGTCAACAGCATGGAGTTTATCATCTCTGTCAACGTTCTGTTCTTCCTTTCTGCTACTCCGTTGGATTGAGGAGAGTACGGAGCCGTTGTCTCATTGATGATTCCATGTTCTTTGCAGAATGATAAGATTTCATGAGACCGATACTCCCCGCCTCGATCACTCCTTAACCTCTTGAGTTGTTGTCCAGTTTGCCGCTCAGCCTCGGCCCTGAACTCCTTGAACTTCTCGAATGCTTCGTCTTTAGACTTGAGCAAGTAGACGAAAGCATACTTTGAGAAGTCATCGATAAAAGTAATAAATACTTTATCCCGGCCTTTGTAGAGAATTGTTTGAAGTCACAGATATCTGAGTGAACCAACTCCAGAAGATCTGTGCTTCGATGAACCCTGTGAAAGGGTTTTCTTGTGATCTTCGTCTGAGCACATACTTCGCATTTCTCTACCTTACCTCCACACTTGGAGATAAGTCCTAGACTAGACATTCTGTTAATCCTTTTACAATGAACATGTCCTAGCCTATTATGCCACAACTCAAGAGAATAATCAGAAAAAGTGATTGTATTTATATTATCATGCTGGGTTACAACAAGCTGAATCTTGTACATTCCTTCAGTTTGGAAAGCTTTCCCGAAGAATGTACCCTTCTTGGACATCACCAACTGGCCAGCATTGATGTCCATCCTTAAGCCTGCGTTGCAGAGCAGACTTCCAGAGATCAGGTTCTTAGCAATTACTGGAACATGCTTCACACCTTGAAGCGTCAGAGTATTCCCCGATGTGAGTTTCAGCTCCACCGTCCCGATCCCCAGTACTTCAGCTTGTGCTTGGTTTGCCATTATGACCTTCTCTGAAGTTGGCTCATAAGAGACGAACCAGTCTTTGTCTGAACAAACATGGCAGGTCGTACCAGTGTCTATCCACCAGTCCAAGTCAGCCTCCACAGTTGCAACCTGTGCTATCATGGTAACTAGATTAGTAATCATAAAAACCTTACTAGGCTCACCTTGTTCTTTGGGCTTGGACTTGCATTCGGATTTGTAGTGGCCCTTCTTGCCACAATTGAAGCAAGTCACATGGGACTTGGACTTCTGCTGCTTGAAAGCAGGACCCTTCACTTTCAGATTCGTGAAGTCCTTCTTTTTGCGATGAGAAGCAGCCTGCTTCCCCTGGTACTCTCTGGTTTGGACCAGATTTGCCTTCACCAGTTGTTTGGACAGAGTATCCATCTTCTGTTGAGAGCAGATCTCGTCCTCAACATGGATCTCTTGTAAGAAATCTTCCAAGCTAATTTCCATCTTCTTTCGATGCATCCTTGCATAGAAGTTGCTCCATTCTGTAGGAAGTTTCGCGACGATCCCTCCAATGACAAACTTGTCGACGAGGGGCATGTTCTCGGCTTCTAGTTTCTGATGGAACTTCAGAACTCCTTCACTTGGGGCAGCATCGCCTTCTCGTCTTCGAAGGTCCACTTGTGGTATTTTTCTACCATGAAGATCTTGGACCGGTTCTCGTCATCTTCATAGCGCTTTCCCAAGGAGTCCTATATCTCTTTGGCAGATGTCTTCTTGGAGTAGGACTCTGCCAGAGAGTCTTCCATGGAATTGAGTATCAGTAGTTTGCATATACTGTTTTCTCTCTTCCACTTCGCTTGCTTGGTCGTAGCAGCGGCTACAGCCGCAGCAGATCCAGTGGTTGGAACGATCGGTTCTTCTTCTGACAGCACGTGATCAACATTCACGAGTTGAAGATTTAAAGTGACCTTTCGTCTCCATATCTGGAAGTGTTCGCCATCGAATTTCTCCAACTTGTTAAAACCGGTATCGATGAGCGAAGCACGAGAATTATCCATCTTCTCAATAAAGCTTTGAGATTGTTATTGCCGAGGCACAATTTTCGATGGAAAATTTTGAAACTGAAACAATTGTACACACAACGTTTCAAATGCAGCACCTTAAAGAAGATGTGCAACAGAGATCCTGGAGGATTCTGAATTACGAGGATCTAAAAAGATTCTACGTAATACACAAAAAATCTAAAGAGACTTTGTGCAAGCAACTATCGGCAGTAGAGCTTCTAAAAAGAAGTTACTGTAAAAGACAAAGCAGCGATAACAGGCGAGAATGAGATGCTGGGGTGAATGAACCACCGTTGCTCAAAGCTTTATTCGCCCCACATGAGCACGAACAGCTTCCAGGAACCAGCAAGTTCACGAAGAACTTCTGGAACGCTCGTAAGTCAATATTTGAGACTTGAATGGGCTTCCTGGACTTAACAGACTCCCTCAACTCTCTTATTGGTGCATCTTTCAAAGGAGGCCAAAGGGCTCTATTTATAGAGTGGAATTGAGACTTCACCTCTTCTCCTATCCGATGTGGGACTAAAATACCAATACTCAAAAATAGAGTTTGATATTTTAGATCATCCCACAATCAGCATAGAAGTGTGCCAGTCCATGCCTACCCCCCGAACACTTCTGTGCATGCACGAGACATCCTGGAGTCCGTGTCCGAGTCCGAGTCCGCACAACAAAAATTAACTTGCATCCTTGTTGGATTTAATCCTTTTTCCTTCTAGGAAAATACTTCCACATGGCACAAACTTGTGCCCCACTACACCTCATGTGCACACCTCAACACAAGCAATGCATTATATTGAGATACTCACCATTTGGTGTAGCCGATGTGGGACTATCTTTTCTAGTCCAAAGGCAAAAACACCAATATTAATAACATAGAACTTATGAATTTAAACATCAAGTCATGATATGACAAGTTGGGCACAAACTAGCATGATCCTCCTATTGAGATTCAACGGATTACGACGATGTAAATTATGAAGATGCAAGAGAATATATACACCGGACTTAATGAGATGAATATTAGGCATAATGGGCTGCTAGAGGATGGTTTTAGAAACATTATCGAGGGTTACTTGCTGTCGTAGGGCCTCGTAAGGTCGCGTGAACAACAATGCTTTAGTATTGGTTTCAGCTTGGACATCTTACCGTGCATCGCTCGCTACGGCCAAACAGAGTCAAACCGCGGGTTGTGGCTTTGAGAGAAGGTGGGCGACACGTAGAGGTACAAGTTAGGGTTAGGGTGAAAGATGTTTAGTTGATAAAAAAAAATAGCAGAACAAAACAAGGAAGTTGGTATTACCTTCAAAAAATTATTACAACAATTTTCTAGAATTGGCTAGGTTGTAGGGCTGTTTTGAGAAAGTTATAGTGAGTTTTGATAAAAAGTTTGTGAAGAGAAAGTATTGGGGGACATATGGCCGGATTGGTAGAGATTAGCTGAATTCGGATTCAACGTAGGTAGGGGTCAATAGATGGAGGTGTGGAGGGAGATGGAGAAGATTTTGGAAAATAGTTTGTCAAGAGAAGTTGTTTGGAAGAGGGTTAGAAGAAGTTTTGTTCAGGTGGTTTGACATAATAAGTGAACGAGAGGTCATGAGGTGGCCGTTTACTAAAGGGGAGGTAAAGAGTTGAGTTGAATTATCATAAAGGACGGGGGTTATGCATGAGTGATAAAATGAAGAGGTAGGGGGTTATGGGTAAAGGAATATGAAACATAAGTGGATTATGGCTGTCTACTAAGTGTGTTTGACCACACTTGAGTCATCCATTAGATATTAAGTGGTGAGGTGTAGAGTTGGGTCTATTCTAAAGGGTGAAAAGTTGAAATTATTTTATAAATATTTAGATGTAAGGTTTTCAGTGGTGAACCTTGGAGTTTAATGTTTTGTAAAAAGGACAATGGTGTATGGGATTTGGCATGAACCATGTGAGGGTGTGTAAGTATCTGGGTTGAGTCTAGACTAGGTTTGAGCTAAGTCAAACCAGTAGCTCATTAGGATTAGAGATTGTGTCATTGGGATTTACAATAAATAAAAAGTTTGTAAAAGTCTAAATGGGTGTGACACAAATGTCACGGATGTTGTAAGCTTAATATAATGTCATGGTCATATAATGATTGCAAAGAACAGGTTGAAGTTGTGTCTCAAATTTTCTATTGGAACAGACATAGGTGCAAATCTTAGGTTTACGTTAAAAAATTATGCGCAAATGTTGTGCAATTAAAAATAGTGCACAAGAAGATGTGTCTGAGTGGGACATGATATACTAAAATGAAGATGGACTCGTTTAAAGCACGATTATGGAATTTGTTTTAGAAAATTGGCCAATATTGTGCTTCAAAAATCAAAGCTATACAAAGTATATTTATAGTCAAAAATTTAAATAGAAGTATAAATTATTGAAATAGTTAATTAAAATAATTCTGAAATTCAGAGTGCTTGTAATCTACCCCTAGCAAATTTTGTCCTCAAAATTAAGATATAACTAATAAAACTCTATGAGGTTATAACAAATAAAGATAGTTTAAAATCTTACCAGAATCCTCAAATAAATATCATAATATAACAACAATTAGTATTAGATAATATATATAAAGTACATTCCTAGCCCATAAAGTTTGCTTCTCATATGATAGACTCGTTCCATTATGATTTTGGAATAGTCAATCACATGTCTAGGATCAGTAGCATACCTCCTTAATTACGAGGCATGGAACACATCGTACATTCCCACTTGAGACGGGGCAATCCAATTCGGTATGCCACTTCTCTAACATGCTCTATAATGTCAAAGGGTTACTAATCTAGAGGTAAGGCTTCTAACTTGGTTCTTGAGTCTTTATATATGTCTAACCACGAAGACAGAAAATCATAATTAATCTGTAAGCTCTGTCAATCCTTAAGCTATATGTTATACTCCTATTGGTTATATAAAAACCTTTTTAGTAGTACAGTTAATAGTTTCCCCTTCCAACTTGAAGCAATCTATACCTTCCTTACAATGCCCTAACCATTTTTTACCTACCTGCTGGGTAAAGGTCGAGGCTGAGCTAGTCAAATACATAAGCCCACTACCAAAATAAGTCATATTGGCGACGAGTTTAGCGACTTTTATTTCATACATTGCTAATATTTGTGTATTTAGCGATGTTACAAATCTACGTCGCTGAACGTCACTATCAGCGACGTTTAGCGACATAAAGCGACAAGCATTATGGTTTGGAAAGCAGATGTCGCAGTCTAATCGCAAAACATCGATGTTTTGTTTTAGTTAGCTATGTTTCGCAACTCCTTCTTCTTTACGTTGCTATATGTTTAGTTAACAGCGACGTTTAGCGACGTCTTTTCTGACGTTGCTAAAAAGTTAGGTTTTCAGGCCGATTGTCTTTGTTAACCCAAATTGGATCATAGTCAACCTAATCTTGATAA
This sequence comes from Iris pallida, assembly GCA_029216955.1. Lineage (NCBI taxonomy): Eukaryota > Viridiplantae > Streptophyta > Magnoliopsida > Asparagales > Iridaceae > Iris > Iris pallida. The sequence continues at coordinate 12,797,457 of JANAVB010020198.1, read as the reverse complement.
TTAACAAGATGATATCTGTTATGATCCAACTTGACATATCAAGCTCCATCAAGCTCCAAAACAGACAATCACCACACATCAGCTCAAGACAAACATCATCGATAATTGCTATGACATGCTGCTGTTTACTTGTTCTCTAAATCTATATTTTACTTTTTATTGAGTCTAGGCTATTATAAGTTGAGTCGCACTGAGTATCTCAACCCTAGACTTTACATCCAAAGCTTTACAAACAAAAGTCCAAAAACCTGCCAAACCCAAAACAGCCCATTGAATATTCTGTCCCCAAGGAGACAGAGTTCGGGCCGAACTCTGCCCTTTAGTTTTAGGACCTAATTTTTAGGGTTTGATGGTTGCTAGTTGTCCAACGGCTAAATATTTGAATATTTGGGACAGAGTTCTGGCCGAACTCTGCCTTCCTGGACTAGTACATATAGGCCTTGATTCCTCGCATTTTCATTCATCCAATCTTCTCATCTTCTCTTCCTCTATAGCCTATACATTCAAGAGCTTATTCTTATCATCTAACTAGCTACAAAACTTTCCAAGCCCCCAAGGTGCTCAGTATGAGTCAACTAGAAGTTTGTGTGCAAGAGTTTCAAAAGAAGTCACTTGGACAATTCCAAGTCTCGCCATCTGCGAATCTGTAAGAAGTTGGCGTGATTTTCTGAGTGAAGGCACGTGGTTTTACGCTATTTCACAAATAGTAGATTTCAATCTTGGGCTAGAGTTCTCATGCCTAGACTAGTCCTCCACGAAGGAAACCAGGTTGAAAACTATTGTGTCTGCGTATGCTTCTCTGATCTCTATTTATATTCCGCACTTATACTCTGATTATTATTTTTGTTGGGTGGACTTAAATAGAGTTATTTTTAATTGGGTATTATTAACACATACTCTATTCACCCCCTCTAGAGTTGCCTACACGTACTTCAATTGGTATCAGAACTCTGTTATCTTATATCGGATTAACATCCTAAGAGCTGATCCATGGAAACCACACAACCTACCTTTTCTAACTATGGTGAGGGACAGTCCACAAATAGGCCACCCCTATTTGACGAAACTAACTACACCTATTGGAAAAGTAGGATAAGTTTTTATCTTAAGTCTCTAGACTTTGATCTGTGGACCATCGTCACGGATGGTTACAAAAAGCCTGCCAGAATAGTTGTCGAGGGGACTCTTGTTGAAAAACTCCACGACAAATATTCTGACCAGGAAAAGAAACAGGCAAGTCTAGATGCTAGGGCTATTAATGCTCTCTTTTGTGCAATAGACATAGCTGAATTCAACAAGGACTCTACATGCTCCACCTCACACGAAGTATGGAGGCTTCTGGAGGTGACTCATGAAAGAACCACACAGGTTAAAGAATCAAAGATCAGCCGTCTGACACAAGAATTGAGGCATTCAAAATAAAGCCAAATGAGACAATTACTTAGATGTTCACCAGATTCCTCGACATCGTCAATACTCTATCTTTCCTTGGCAAAGTATATTCCAACCATGATAAGATACACAAATTTGCTAAGAGGATTGCCGAAGATCTGGAACCCCAAGGTCACGACGATTATTGAAGGAAATGATCTTACAGCTGTCACTAGAAACTCTGATGGGCAAGCTGATGACGCATGAGCTCGACCTCAAAGATTTTAAAGAAACTGCTCCAAAAGAAAAAGAAATTGCCTTAAGAGCTCATCACCGAAGAACCATCACAGAGGAAATGGATAACGACGATTCTGAAGATGACGATCAAGCACTCATGGTTCAAAATTTCAAGAAGTTCCTATGCTTCACCCGAAGGAAGAAGGAACAAAAAGACGATAGGGAAGAACCCACCTGCTTCGGATGCAAGAAGACAGGACACGTCAGAAAAGATTGTACTGTAGCAAATAAAGGAAGCAGATACAAAAAGCCGTACAAGAATCCAACCACAAAAAAGTATGCCAACACTAGCATCTGACACGAAATCGAGGCCTGTGATTCAGACGAAGAAGATGACTCTCTGCAAGATACGACAAACGTCTGCCTAATGGCAAATTCAGATAAGGTAAATGATTCTTTTGACGACTTTTCTTTTGATGAACTAGGTGATGCCTTTAGTGATCTACTTGAAGTCCACAAAAAAGTTATTAACAAATATAAACATGCTAAGGATAACATCATGGCTCATGAAGCCGAGATCCATAGACTTTCATGCTTATTAGAAAATATTAGAAACACTACACCCACAAAAAACACTGAGGAGGTATCTAAGCTTAAGTTAAGCTTACACGACGCCGAATCACTTATTGAGAAGCAAACACATGATATCACTGCTTTAAATAAAGAACTTGCTGAAGAGAAAAACAAGTACAAGATTGTTACTGGTAGAATAAATAGTCTTACTGCTAAATGTGATGAGTTGCATGTTGCCTCTAAGAAATTAGAGATTAGACTGGGTAAACAGATTATTCAACCTCAAACTCAGTCTCATAATCACAACACTTACACTAAACAGCAGACGACTCAACACAAGAGAGCACGTCATTACAAGAACATTCATCCACATACCACACAAAAATATGCCTTTATGTACACCTACTCCTATACAGCATGTAAAACACACACACGTAGTTATAATCATCCTACTGCTGCATGTAATTATTATCATCATCCTACTACTACACATAGTTATTCTACACCCACATATAGACATCACTATCATCCTGCACCCAATACCAATATGCATGCTACATGTACTTACTGTAGTTTACATAGACACATATCACCATAGTGTAGAATTAGAAAACTAGTGGATATTGATCTATATGAATGGGTACCGAAGACTAACTTTTCAGAACCTACAAGAATCTGAGTACCAAAGGTCACATCTACTCATGGTGTAGGTGGACCTTCCTTCTCAAACCAGAAGCAAATGAATTCTCGATAGTGGATGCTCGTGACATATGACTGGAGATGCTAATCTATTCGTAACACTGTCGATGAAAAGGGAAGGATATGTATCCTTCGGCAACAATCTGAAAGGCTATATCATAGGTAACGGTATAATTGGTTATCCTCCTTCTCCTATTATTAATGATGTCTGTTTAGTGACCGAGTTAAAGCATAACCTGCTCAGCATTAGTCATCTTGCTAATCATGGATATGATATTAACTTCGGTTAAACTAAATACTTTATCTATGATAGATCATTTGGAGATATCGCTTTCGAAGGGATAAGGGAAGATAACATATATATTTTTATCTATCTAGAGATACTAACAGTGCAGGTAGATTCCTTTACGCCCATAAAGATAAAAGGCTATTATGGCATCAGCGTCTTGGCCATACCAACATGGACACCATATCAAGACTATCTACCAAGAAGCTAGTAACAGGATTGTCTGAAATCATATTAAAAAAGGACACGGTATGTGCCGAATGTGAAAAGAATAAGGCTACCAAATCTTCTTTTAAATCCATCAACACTGTAAGTACCACTCGATCTTTGCAATTACTCCATATAGATTTATTTGGTCCGAGTAGAGTAGCCAGTCTTGGCAGAAAAATCTATGCTTTCGTTATTGTTGACGACTTTTCAAGATTCACTTGGGTTTTCTTTCTTGCAAATAAAAGTGATACCATTTCAGTTTTTAAAGTTTTTGCTAAAAAGGTCCAAAACAAAAAAGGCTACATGATTACTCATATCCGAAGTGATCATGGTGGCAAATTCAAAAATTCTGATTTTAAAAAGTTTTGTGATTTAAATGGCTTTAATCATGAGTTTTCTTGTCCTAGAACTCCTCAACAAAATAGTATTGTGGAGCGAAAGAATATGACTTTTGGCGATATGGCTAGAGTCATGCTGAATCAATTGTCTTCTAAAATATTTTTGGGCAGAAGCTGTCAGCACAACGTGCCATGTTTTGAATATGGTTTTGATTCGACCTATTTCGAAGAAAACACCCTATGAGCTTTGGTTTGGTAGAACTCTAAATGTTTCTTACTTTCGAGTGTTTGGCTGTCGTTGTTTTATCCTGAATACCAAAGACAACTTAGGCAAGTTTGATATCAAAGCTGACGATGATATTCTTCTTGGTTATGCTGCCAAGAGTAAAAGATATAGAGTGTTCAACAAACGCTCCATGATTGTTGAAGAGTCTGCTAACGTAACTTTTGATGAGGATAATAGTACAGTTATCATTCCCGATGATGATGAACCATCAACTCTCTCTCTCCGGTGGATACACCATCCGAAACCAGTTCTCTGGAGAGCTTACCAAAGAAGTTCCAATTCAAACCTTCACATCCTGAAAACTTGGTAATAGGTGAGGTATCGAAAGGAGTAACTACTCGATCTTCTTTAAGAGTTCTATTGCTAGCACTGCTTTTATTTCTTAAATTGAACCTAAAAATGTTTTAGAAGCTTTTAACGATAAATTTTGGATATCTGCAATATAAGAAGAACTTAACCATTTCAAACGAAATCAGGTTTGGAAACTTGTTCCTAGACCTGCTGATCATTCAATCATTGGTACCAAATGGGTTTTTTACAACAAAGTTAATGAGGACGGTTCGATCACTCGCAACAAAGCTCGTATCGTAGCTCAAGGATACAACCAAGAGGAGGGTATCGACTACGATGAGACATATGCTCTTGTTGTATGACTTGAATCTATTCGGATGCTTTATGCCTTTGCAAATTTCTAAAACTTTAAACTTTTTCAAATGGATGTGAAAAGTGCTTTTCCAAATGGTTTTATTAATGAAGCAGTTTTTGTCAAGCAACCCCCCGGTTTTGAAATTTATAAATTTTTCGACCATGTTTTTAAACTCAAGAAAGCTCTTTATGGTCTCAAACAAGCTCATCGAGCTTGGTATGAACGCGTTAGTACTTTCTTACTTGATAAAGGTTTTTTCAAAATAAAAAATTGTTACTACACTTTTCATAAAATCCCTTGATGATACTGCTTTGTTAGTACAAATCCATGTAGATGATATCATATTTGGGTCTACTAATGAGGGTCTATGCAAAGATTTTGCCAAGTGTATACAGAACGAGTTTGAGATGAGCATGATGGGGGAGCTATCACTCCCGTTTCCCGTTATACGTATTTTTGTATGCGTATACGAGATTTCTGGTATTTATCAGGTGGACCGTAGTTAGACTTGTCTTGTTTAGCCTAGTCTTGGTTTGATCTTGACTTGGTTTATTTGATTGGTTTGGTTCAATTTGACTTGGTCTGACTTGGCTTGGCTTGGTTTGAGATGGAGAGGGTTGATATATAACCCAACTACTTTTTTCTCTCTCCACATTCACTTCTTCATTTACTTCTTCATCTTCTTCATTTACTCCTCCCACCTACCAAGTCCTAGGCAAGTGCAACTTGCTTCATGGAGGAACTCTAATTTTGTTGCTCTATTGTCTTCCTCACGAGATTCTAAGACACTTTAGTGCTTAGCATTTTTAATTTCACTGTTTTATTTCTTGTAGATCTAAGTTGGTTACATTTTCGGTTTTCTTGGGTTTTCATCTACCAAACTTCATTATTTTCACGTTTTGATTGTTCTATGCTATAGAGAATTCAATTTTACGCAAAATGGACCTTTAAAAAGTTAGATTTTGACTTGTTTTGAGGAAGTTATGGCCAAATAAGATTTGAGCATTTTCTAGTTCATCTGTGCTGAATTTGGCAGAGACGATGAATAGTGCCGCATGGATGCATAGTGCCGCATGGTGATGTAGCTTGTCGCATAGTGCAGCCTGTCGCATAGTGTAACACCCAGTTTCTAAAATAAGGGTAATTTTGAAATTTTGTATTTTAATTTATTTAATTATGATATTTAAATAATAATATAATTTTTGGTAATTTTTAATCATTTTTTAAAACTGTTAAATATCATGACTTGTGATTTGGAGTGCAGCTAGTGAAACCGTAGAGACTGTCTGCCCTAGAGCCTAGCCATGTGATTAGGGTGTTCTAATTATCATTTTTAGCCTAGGGGTAATTTGGTCATTTTGACTTATTTGAATTATTTGATTATTTATTGAATTGGTGAATTCTAGTTTGACTTTGACTTGTTGAGACCTAGTGGACTAGCCTAGAACCTAACCCTAGCTATGGTAACCCTAGCCTAACTTGAGTTAACCCATTTTAGTCATTAGAGATTGGTTTTAGAATGAGGAGATTTGGTTTAGTGAAATTAAGTCATGACTTATGGTTTAATGCAATGACTTGTGATTTAATGACTTGTGACTTAAGCCATTGGCCCATGACTTGAAACCCTAACCCTAGCTCCTCATTTTAGGCAGCCACAACAGCCCAACCAAGACCTAACTTCAGCCTATATAATGTCTCTACACACCCCTTGCCTCCTTTAGAACATCCCTTTGTAGGAAACCCTAATTTCTTCTCCAAATTGCCTAACTCCTCCATTTCTCCACCAAATTGATCCCAACCTCTTGCAATTGGATCAAAATCTGGAGGGGAGATTGAAGGAGGCTTGCTTGCAAGGAGTGGAGCTCTTTTGGACACAATTTGAGGAGGAAGGATTCTCTAATTTTGGGCTTTTTATTGAGACTTGCTCTCAATAGGAAAAACCTATCAAAACCCTTCCATTTCCCAATTTCTTTGCATGGTTGCATTCATTTAGGTCAACCCTAGCTGTCCCTCAAGTTTGGAAGGAATTGGACTCGGTTTGGTGTCCGTATCGGACACGTATCAAGGTGTCTATATAGGTGTTTGATGAAATGCTTGAATGGATTAAAACTTTATGTTTTCCAAAACAAATTACATATTTTTGTAGCTTAATATGTGTAGATTAATATTCCAGGTGACTGAGTTTAATTTGTGCACTGTTCGTGTCCATTTTGGACACGAACTCACTGACTGGACACAACACAGGGCACTGTAGCCTTCCCCTGCTGCCCGTGTCCTGGCACACACTGGACACGCCACTTCACGACACAAAAATTGACATAGAGACTCCTTGGGTGACTGACACAAGGCCCATAAAATTTCATGGGACCTTATCGAGTGGTTAGGGAGAAAACTGGCCCGCACTGGTCGCACGAGTGCACTGAACCGCACAGAAATTGTCACTGACACGCGACTAGACACGGCTGGACACGTGACGTGGACACGGTGTAGGGTGTCGATCGTGTAGCCCTATATGTGGGCTACACGTGTGCACGACCACGTGGCTCCACGTGGCCTGCGTTGAGTGCACGAGTCCATGGACTCGCTGCACGACGCTGTGTGCGCGCGTGTGTGTCTACGTGTGTGCGTGAGTATTTGGACACTTCTATGTCCTATTTTTGGACACAACAGTGAGTGTGTGACACGAGCATACGTTTGTTATTATTTACCAACCACTAAAATCAATTATTAAGTTGTTTTGAATTCAAATTTGTAAGTTTCCCTAATCTCTGATACATAGGTCTATCATTTGATTTTTTTCTGAGAATTCGAAATGTATTACTGTCTTTTGAATGATTTAATTGAATGTTGGTTCACAAATGTATAACTGAGATTCATATATGAATGGGGTTTTGATTTCAAGTATCGAATGTCCTTTAACTGAGATTTTTCCCTAATCACCAAAACCTGAGATTGAGCTGTCAACACAAATTTCTGAGACTTCACTGTTTTCTCACATTATATATATACACACACACACATTGATACCCTGCTTATTTCCTGAGAATTCTGAAAAACCTGAGAGCCTTTTTAACCGAGAATGAATGGGGTTATGTTGTTCACAGTTTATTAAGGATTTTGAAATGTTGGTTTAAAACTGAGTTTGGGGTTCATGCCTTGATTTCAAATTGGTTGAGTCTTGTTTTAATTGTTAGTTATATGTATACAAATCAGAGAAATGGATTCTTGAATGTTAATTTCCTATGTTCAATCCTCATAGTATTGTTGAACAATGGGATTCGATTAAGGTTGTCAAACTGTCAAAAGATTTCATTGATTTAAACTGTCATTCACACACATGCACAGGACTGATATCCTAACATTCCTTTTGACACTGTCCTGATTTCCATTTCCCTAGGTTGTTTTTGTTCTGATTTTCCTTCCTTCCTTATAATCTGATTTGATTGAATTGAATGTAAGTACCTAAGAGTTCATAGCTGACTGAAAGTTCATGTCATATTGGAGGTTCATTTATTGAAGGTTTATTATGTTAGTCGTATGTTTAACTGAGGTTTTGAGAAATGTTGAAAACTGAGAAATGGGTTTTCGAATGGTTATTTGACTAATTTTCTGAGAATGGATATTGAACACTGTTTCCTCACATATCTACCCACTGTCACACCACCTTCATGCATTGACACACACATCTAATTCCTATTTATCTACACTCACTTAATTTCCTATGACACATTGCACACACACACACACACACATTAGTCTACATCTCACCCTCACACACATTGTCACCTAGACACACACATGAGTAAACTGAGACACATTGCACTATCTCCATGCCATAAAATATCTATGGGACACAACACCACTGCTAACACATTGTATCAGTCCATCCTTTCCCTCATGTTCAGATATCTACATAGGTTATTCCATGGTATGATGTTCAGTCCTCATGTAAATATTCTGAGATTGAACCTCAATGCACTGTCATATCACACACATTACACTGTCAATGAAAACATATGTCACCCTCACTGATTTCCCAGGTTACACCCTATTCTCTCACACTGTACACACACAGGTTTTGGCACTACCTTGTTTCACTAATTCCCTGATTTACACACATGCTCTCATGATTATATCCCTCCCTATTTTTAGTTTACCTACTGGTTGCTATTTGTATCTTGTTTTCAGGATTGAACATACAATTCCTATATCTATGTACACTCTCATGTCACAGGAACACACATGCTTACATGAACACTCACCCTCTTGACACTCTCACACACACACACATGCTCACATGTACACACACACACAAGTACACTAACACCTCACATGAATTTTCCCTCTACCTATCCTTCTATGTATATACATATATATATGTATATTATATATCTATATGTGAGGCATATGTTATTGTAAGCCTAATATAGAGTGCCTAATTGAATGCCTGTATGTAATGCAACCCATAACCCCTTAAATTGAAATGCTAGTTAATTTCAGATTGCATATGTAAACCACCATGCCATGTAACCCTCCTCTGATGATTGCCATGATGTATATAGATAATTGTAGAGTAAAGATACATGTTACACATATCATAAATAGTCTACTTCTAAAATGTAAATAGATGTAACCTTGTTAACTTGTGCCATGTTCTAGGGTAATCTATAGCTAGTGTTTGATTTCCCCTTGTTGTGCACCTCCATGTTCACACACACATAGATATACATGCAACCCTTTCTCTCTCATTATACAATGTTGATAAATAACTAAATGTGAATGTGCCTTGATGTGTGGCTTGTGTTTGGCTTGTATAGCCTTGTGATTGGTGTGTGATTGCTAGACTAGGCTTGGTTAGGCCTAATGAGACTTGCTGGGGTTAGGAATAGCCTAGTTGACCTAGTTTGACTAGTGTAGTTGACTGGAGTTGACCAAGTATTGACTTTGGTCTAGTTTAACCTAGACAGCATGCAGATGCATTGTAGATTACTATTATCATCTCCTGTATACATCTTGACTTGTGTTGCTCTAACTAGGAGTCAGGTACCTCATCTCGGACAGTACATTTACTTCAGACATTCAGATACCAGGCGAGTACATTCTCTGACCGTTTCATACTTGCTAGAACGTCTATTCTTGCCATAGATTAATTTACTTGATGCTGACACATTGGTAACACGGATTGGTACTATATGGATCTTCTTTTGCGATGTTATCTCCTTGTGTTCACTAAATACATATTGTGATGTGCGTTTCACTAACATATTATATTTATTAATACCCTTATCATTGTACACTCACTGTGCATACTGTACTCTCATTATCACATTGAGCTCTATTGTACAAGCCATTTTACAAGCCATTGTATAAGGTAAAGTAACTGAATTGGATCCTTGTGTATTGATTGGAGAGAAAGAGTAGAAATTGTTATGTGATCAATCCTATTGTATAAGAAATTGTATATGTCCATTGTATACCCACGTACAAAGGAGTCCCATTCTATTGTATAACCTAACCAGTTTACATAACCATATTATACTCTAAATCACATATTGCTTACAGTTCTTACTTATCATATATAGATATTTCCTATAATCATATCCTTCTATTTTTTATATACATCTTCTTTCAGCGTTTCATGTATCTTACTCTATTGCACGTTATATTTTCTAACCTGTTATGAACTGCGTGAGATATTTTATGCTCGCTCCCGTCCTGACTGGACCTGTTGAAAATTTTACAGAGGATGATGAGGAACCCTACACCCCTTACTTGGAGTTTGCCTAGATGACATACGCGACTTGGACCCCTGGGAGGTTCAGGCAACTGCTGAGGATGATACCCATTTCATAGTTTAGATAGTCTAGATTGTTTCCTTTTTCATGTTTAGTTGTTGTCCTTATTTTCAGAGTTGTATAATTTGAGATGTCGAGACTAGTAGTTGTTAACTTATGATAGTTCATTCTGTTGTGCCTCAGTTGAGGATTTCCTTATCTATTTTATCGTGCCATATTCTATCTCTAGTTGTGATTGAGTTGTACCTTCTGTGATTAGCCTCTGGTTGGAGATTATTCTATATTGTGTTAGTATAGTTCATGACCTAGAACAGCGTTCTACCGTCGATACTGCGGCGTAGGCTGGGCGCTGTTACGTACTCGTACCCTCATGGTGGGTGCGGGTCATGACACATAGTACAGCCTGCCGCATAGTGCCGCATGGTGATGCAGCCTGTCGTATAGTGCAGCCTGTCGTATAGTGTCGCATGGTGATGCAGCCTGCCGTATAGTGCATCCTGTCGCATAGTACAGCCTGCCGTATAGTACCGTATGGTGATGCAACCTGCCGCATAGCAGCCTGTCGCATAGTGAAGCCTGTCTTATAGTGCAGCCTGCCGCATAGTACAGCCTGTCGCATAGTACCACAGGAGGCTTCATAGTACCCCAAGAGGCCGCATAGTACCGCAGAAGGCTGCATAGTACTACAGAATGCCGTATAGTGCCTATTTTGGCTGTTTTTGGCTGTTTTATGTTCTATTTTGCTGAATTGTGGCCAGAATTTCTTCCAACTCCCAACATGAAAGTTGTAGATCTTTTCCTTGGCTTCAAGAATATGTTACTAGCTATTTTTATGCAAGTTTCTCTTATTCATGATAATGTAAGGATATGACACGATAGTGGCCCGTTAAGGCGCACTCTTAACAAGTAACTTGACATGATGATTCTTGATAGTGACCCGTCGTGTTGCACTCTTGACAAGTAATATGACATGATAGTGGCCCGTCGTGGCGCACTCTTGACAAGTAATATGACATGATAGTGGCCCGTCGTGGCGTACTCTTGATAAGTAAACCTAACATGATAATCTTGATATGCCGTTATGACGACTATCTTGACTTGCTAAATAACTCTTGTCTCGACATCGTGGGTGTTTGTGCTTGTATAAGCTACATGTCTCGTCTTGCATCATGTCTAGGATATGAAGTCCTAATTTTCATGGTCAAGGATTCATACTGAATCTGACTAGGATTATGACTAGATTGATCAAGTAGTTCATAAAGAGATTTCCCAGCTACAGGCAATCCCGTTATCTGGGCGCTCTAATTGGACTTGTAGCCTGCCGTCGAGTAGGGCACATTTTCAGCACACTATCATGTGTTGCACCCCAAGTCACCTAATCCTACTCTCTCAACTTGCTGCTGGATAACCTGGATTAAGTCTGCAGGGCTTGTAGCTGTTGGAACATCTTATTGCATCTTGTTAGTAATTAGGCTTGTGATAACCCTAGTTAGTTAATGTATCAAGCTGTACTCATTCATTGGCCGTGAGTGATGGATGGAGTCCAGTCTAGTCTTGCCTAGGTAAGATCACTACATGGTTATTTCTGCACATTACTGTTATGCTTTACTCTTGTCGATAATTGGTTGGAGACTAAGCTCTATTCAGGTGAAGGGTTACAACTCCGGTCCTTGTTTGGTTTACGGGTTGTAACTTGGCTACCAGAATTGTCCCTTAGTTGTCTTATCGTTTATCACCTTGTTTTCTCTAACTCATGTCTTTTATTATCCTTTATGTCTCATGTGCTAATATGCTGGTTTTAGTTCTTAAGTGAAGCCTCCCTTGTGGCACTTGATCTTTCTGGGGTCTGACCCAGCTGGTTTTGTATTGCCAAATTTTGGAGGAGCATCCGAGGATCTTCCAGCCTTCCAGCCAGATGGTGAACACTAGGCGCAACCCTGGCAACGAGTAGGTTTTATTTTGCTCTTCCACTCTATTGTAAATTATTCTTTTGAGGCGTTTAGCTGCCGAACAAGTGTTAGGTCGTGTTGAATTTACATTTCTGTCTGCCTAAGGGCTGTAACATGATTGACAAATCCTATGGTTGATCATGTATGACCTAAACTCTTGCTAGTCTTCGTATTTTGTATGACTAGCTTCATGATCATCTGAATATGTAATATTTGGGACGCCTTACCTTGTATGTCTGATGATCTACCATCTTGTTACATTTGCTTGCTTGCTCGAGATTGAGACACTAGGCTTGTTTTTGACCCTAAGAGACTAATGGCTTGTAGTAAACCCTCATGCATCTAGACAGCCGTGACCGTATTACGAGGTGGGATTCACTTCAATCTACGTAGCTGGCTATGTCTGTCCCCCGATCTCCAGTATTCTGGTTCTGGGGCGTGACACGGTTTAATTGGTGGCCCATGCAAGTCTTGTAAATCAAGATGTGTGAGGGTTTCACTGAATAGATGTCTCAATCAGCACTCGCCCTTGATCTCTACTCGTGTCTTCTAATCTTTCTGAAATCTTGACCTCATCACATGTTTATATCCTCGATCTATCATGGTCCTTCCTTATTGTTCCTCATGTCGTTTCTTCAGCGGCGTTGTTCCTGGTCCTACCGATTAGCAAGGCGGAGCACCTCCAGTGGACCAGCAGCAACCTGGAGACCAAGCCCAGCACTCTGGAGCGACCTTCCGAGTCATGTATTCTGTGGATCTAGAGCCCCCAGTTCAGCCAGTCCAGCCTGCAGAGCCTGACAATGGAACCCTGGTGGGTTTCATCAGGGAATTGCTTGCATCTCAAGATCATCGGGGTGATGCCCTGCACCAGACAGTACAAGATGCCATGGACAGAGTTGGTTACCAAGGAAACAACGCGGCAAACAGCTTCAAGCGTCTGAACCCTCCTTTCTTTGATGGCACTGAAGATACTATCGCTGCTGATGCATGGCTTCAGAAAACAGAGGTTATCCTGGAAGCAGCTAGGATTCCTGAGGAAGAGAAAGTGGCTATTGTACGCCTGCAGTTATTGGACTTAGCCCGCAGCTGGTGGGCGATGCTAGCAGTTGGATTACCGACGCCTGTTTTATGGGCGGTATTCAACAACAAGTTCCAGACCAATTACTTCGATGCAGTAGCTTGGTATGATCTGCAGACGAGATTCACCAATCTTAAGCAGATGGGCAGAACGGTCGATGGATATGCGGCCGAGTTTTCTAGACTAAGTCGGTTTGCTCCTACCTTTGTGGCAACCGAATTGGATCGAGCCCAGCGATTCTAGCAGGGGCTCCACCTAGAGATCATTATAGCCATGGAGCAGTTTGAGCACCAGACGTTTGATGCCGTCTTGCGAGCAACGAAGAGGTATGAGTATACTTCGCAGAGGATTGTAGATAGAAGCGGAGGACGGAAGAGGTCTCACAGACAGATGTCCCAGTCATCAGCACCAGTCCCGACAGTTAGGACTTTGACTATTGGAGCTCCTAGGCGGGCGACCACAGTTTCGTCGGTTCAGCACTCGACGCTGGCGTATCCTCAGCAATAGAAGCAGAAGCAGTCTTCCACAATGGGCTGTACTCATTGTGGGAAGCTAGGACATGTAGTATCAGAGTGTCACAGAGCACAGGGATTGTGCTTGGCTTGTGGGGCACCAGATCACAAGATAGGGTCATGTCCGAATAGAGCCAGTTCATCATCATCAAACCTAACCAGTCCATCGGTTAGGGGTCCAATACCAGTACAACAGCAGTACCAGCCTCCGAGGCTATTGCCGCCTCAAGCTCAGCAGTATGCCCAAGCTCAGATTCAGAACCAGTAGAGAGGTCACCAGCAGAGGGGACCAGCACCAAGAAGGCAAGGTCAGGCTATGGCTTTGACCGTGGAGGAAGAGTTAGCTTCAGGTGAGGTGGTGGCAGGTACCATTCTCGTCAACTCTTTTCCAGCATCAGTATTATTTGATTCGGGTGTATCGTATTCATTTATGTCTGCACGATTTGCTACACGGATAGGACTGGAGCCCGAGTCATTATCAGTAAGGCTCAATATACTTACTGGTAACGGTCTTGTGGGAGTAGATAGAGTGTTTTCCTCGTATCGAATCGTAGTTAGCGGTAGAGAGTTTTTCGCTAGGTTGATAGAATTCTCGATGGCCGACTATGATGTGGTCCTAGGAATGGATTGGTTGAAGGAGCAATATGCAAGAATAGACCGCCATGTTGGCAGAATTATTTTTGGTATTCCCGGCGAACCGGAGTTTTGATTTTCCAGGGGCAAAGTAGAACCTTCTTCTCCAGTATTGCGGATGGCAGTAGCAGTGGCGGTTCAGTTTCCCAGAGTTGCTGAAGAGTTCCCAGACGTGTTCCCCGAAGAGCTTCCAGGCATGCCCCCAGAGAGAAAGATAGAGTTCGCCATTGATTTGCTTCCAGGGACGGCACCCGTGTCACGGGGAGTCTACAGGATGGCACCTTCAGAGTTAGAGATCTTGTACAAGATGATTGAAGAACTCAGAACCAAGGGATTCATTCGTGCTAGTGGATCACTTTGGGCAGCCCCGATACTTCTTGTGAAAAAGAAGAATGGTAAGTCAAGATTATGTGTTGATTATCGTACCTTGAACTCTGTAACAGTCAAGAACAGATATCCTCTACCAAGGATAGATGATTTATTTGATCAGCTCAGAGGAACGGCAGTATTCTTAAAGATTGACTTACGGTCAGGGTACTATCAGATCAGAGTTAGAGAGCAAGACATCTCGAAGATAGCATTCAGATCCAGATATGGGCATTGTGAGTTCCTTGTTATGCCATTTGGGGCGACCAATGCGCCAGCCGTATTCATGGACCTCATGAATCGTATCTTCATGCCTTATTTGGACCGGTTCGTGATAGTGTTTATAGACGACATCTTAGTCTATAGCAAGAGTGAAGCGGAGCATGAGCAGCATCTCCGAGTGGTCCTTCAGATTCTCAGAGAGCACCAGTTGTATGCGAAGTTCAGTAAGTGTAAGTTTTGGCTGGATCGTATCTCGTACTTAGGTCACATCATCACTAGAGGTGGAGTAGAAGTAGACCCCCAGAAGATAGTGGCTATAGAATCATGGCCAGTTCCCAGTACTGTCGCAGAAGTTTGGAGTTTCCTAGGATTGGCTGGCTATTACCGGTGATTTGTGTCAGACTTCGCTCAGATTTCAGCGCCCATGACTTAGTTGACCCACAAGGATGTGCAGTTTGCTTGGACAGCAGAGTGTCAGAGTTTATTTGAGAAGTTGAAGCAGAGATTGATGACGGCCCCTGTTTTCACTCTTCCATATGGGACTGGAGGATTTTCAGTCTATTGTGACACTTCCGGCAGAGGATTGGGATGCATCTTGATGCAGCATGGTAAGGTAGTAGCTTATGCGTCACGTCAGCTTCGTGATCATGAGAGGAATCACCCAACCCATTACTTGGAGTTAGCAGCAGTGGTTTTTGCACTTAAGTTATGGAGGCACATTTGTGTGGAGATCGGGTGGAGATTTTCACCGACCACAAGAGTCTTAAGTATGTGTTTACCCAGAAGGATCTTAATATGCGTCAGAGAAGATGGCTAGAGCTACTTGTGGATTTTGACATCAACTTGCAATATCATCCTGGGAAGGCCAACGTAGTAGCAGATGCATTGAGCAGAAGAGCTGGAGTTTATTTTCTAACAGCACAGCCAGAGTTATTAGCAGATCTTCAGAAGATGGGTATTGAGATAGTTTTCCTTACCAATGTGGCATTGATGGCCAGCATACAAGTTCAGTTTAGCATTGTTGAGAGGATCAAGATGGCACAATCAGCAGATTCCAAGCTTCAGCGACTTAGAGCAGAGTGTGAAACAGGACGGAGAGCAGAGTTAAGTATTCACGATGATGGTACTCTCCGACATATGAGGCGTCTTTGTGTACCCTGTGGTGATATCAGACAGGAGATCATGGCAGAGGCTCACAGTTCGCAGTATTCAATTCATTCCGGTGGCATAAAAATGTACCGAAATATCCGTCAGCATTTTTGGTGGAATGGCATGAAGATGGAGATAACCCGGTTTGTCTCTCGTTGTTTAGTTTGCCAACAAGTTAAGGCTGAACATCAGAGACCAGCTGGACTTCTTTAACCTTACCGATTCCAGAATGGAAATAGGAGCACATTACCATGGATTTTGTAACTGGGTTACCTAAATCCCTAGCTGGGAGAGATGATATCTGAGTTATAGTTGATCGACTCATGAAGGTAGCTCATTTTCTCCCTTTCAGAATTGGTCAGTCGACGGATCAGCTTACAGAGATGTACCTCAGGCAGATTGTCAGATTGCATGGAGTGCCAGTTAGTATCATATCAGACAGAGATTCAAGATTCACATCGCACTTTTGGCGGAGTCTTCAAGAGAGCTTGGGGACTCGTCTCAAGTTCAGTTCAGCTTATCATCCGCAGACAGATGGTCAGTCAGAACGTACGATCCAGACTCTTGAAGATATATTACGATCATGTACACTTGACTTCGGTGTTCGTGGGAAGATCACCTGCATCTCGTGGAGTTCTCCTATAACAACAGTTTCCGGGCCAGTCTCCAAATGGCACCCTTTGAAGCATTGTATGGAAGGAAGTGCAGATCACCTTTAGCTTGGGATAATGTCGGTAAGAGAGAGATACTTGGTCTAGAGATGATTACACAGATAATCGAGGTGGTCAGACAAGTCAGAGATCATGTTCGAGTTGCCCAAGATCGCCAGCGCCATTGGGCCGATTCTCATCGGCGTCCCCTTGAGTTTTCAGTCGACGACCATGTATTCCTTAGGATCTCACCTACCCGTGGCGTAATTCGATTCGGCGTACGGGAAAAGCTTAGTCCTAGGTACATAGGGCCGTTCGATATCCTTGAGCGAGTAGGTGATGTGTCCTATCGTCTCGCTCTTTTATCGTCATTATGTGAGGTACACGACGTATTCCATATATCCTAATTACGATGGTATATCCCGGATCCGAGCCATGTCCTTGATTATTCTAAATTGGTTGTTGGTACCAACCTTTCGTATGAGGAAATGCCTGTATCCATTTTGGACCAAAGAGAGAAGGTGTTCAAGAACAAGACTATTAGTTTAGTCCGTGTTGCTTGGGGTCATCACTCTTTGGACGAGTCAATATGGAAGAGTGAGGATGATATTCGTTCGCGATATCCATACCTATTTGACTCATAAGGTATAATATCTTCCTTATGCCTTATGCTTTTAATTCCTTGTTTGCATGAATGATTGCTTGATTGACTACTAGTCGTAGCTAGCTTATGATTAATATTGCTTGCCCCGACAAATCAAGCCTCTTGATTAAATTTTGAGGACGAAATTCTTTTAAGGTGGGTAGAGTTGTCACTCCCGTTTTCCGTTATACGTATTTTCGCATGCGTATACGAGATTTCTCATATTTATCAGGTGGACCGTAGTTAGACTTGTCTTGCTTAGCCTAGTCTTGGTTTGATCTTGACTTGGTTTATTTGATTGGTTTGGTTCAATTTGACTTGGTCTGACTTGGCTTAGCTTGGTTTGAGATGGAGAGGGTTGATATATAACCCAACTACTTTTCTCTCTCTCCTCATTCACTTCTTCATTTACTTCTTCATTTACTCCTTCCACCTACCAAGTCCTAGGCAAGTGCAACTTGCTTCATGGAGGAACTCCATTTTTGTTGTTCCATTGTCTTCCTCACGAAATTCTAATACACTTTAGTGCTTAGCATTTTTAATTTCCATAGTTTATTTCTTGTAGATCTAAGTTGGTTGCATTTTCGGTTTTCTTGGATTTTGATCTACCAAACTTCATTATTTTCAAGTTTTGATTGTTCTATGCAGTAGAGAATTCAATTTTACCCAAAATGGACCTTTAAAAAGTTAGATTTCGACTTATTTTGAGGAAGTTATGGCCAAAATAAGATTTGAGCATTTTCTAGTTCATCTGTGCTGAATTTGGCAGGGTCGATGAATAGTGCCGCATGGATGCATAGTGCCACATGGTGATGTAGCCTGTCGCATAGTGTAGCCTGTCGCATAGTGCCGCATGGTGATGCAGCCTACCGCATAGTACAGCCTGTCGCATAGTGCAGCCTGTCGCATAGTACCGCATGGTGATGCAGCCTACCGCATAGTGCAGCCTGTCGCATGGTGATGCAGCATGCCGTATAGTACAGCCTGCCGTATAGTACAGCCTACCGCATAATGCCGCAGAAGGCCGCATAGTGCCCAGGAGGCCGCATAGTGCCGCTGAAGGCTGCATAGTGCCGCAGAATGCCGCATAGTGCCTATTTTGGCTGTTTTTGGCTGTTTTATGTCCTATTTGGCTGAATTGTGGCCAGAATTTCTCCTAACTCACAACATAAAAGTTGTAGATCTTTTCCTTGGCTTCAAGAATATGTTACTAGCTATTTTTATGCAAGTTTCTCTCATTCTTGATAATGTAAGGATATGACACGATAGTGGCCCGTTAAGGCGCACTCTTAACAAGTAACTTGACATGATGATTCTTGATAGTGATCCGTCGTGTTGTACTCTTGACAAGTAACATGACATGATAGAGGCATGTCGTGGCGCACTCTTGACAAGTAACATGACATGATAGTAGCCCGTCGTGGCGCACTCTTGATAAGTAAACCTAATGTGATAATCTTGATATGCCGTTGTGATGGCTATCTTGACTTGCTAAATAACTCTTGTCTCGACATCGTGGGTGTTTGTGCTTGTATAAGCTATATGTCTCGTCTTGCATCATGTCTAGGATATGAAGTCCTGTTTTCCACGGTCAGGGATTCATACTAAATCTGACTAGGATAATGACTAGATTGATCAAGTAGTTCATAAAGAGATTTCCCAACTACAGGCAGTCCCGTTATCTGGGTGCTCTAATTGGACTTGTAGCCTGCCATCGAGTAGAGCACATTTCCAGCACACTGTCATATGTTGCACCCCCAAGTCACCTAATTTTACTCTCTCAACTTGCTACTGGATAACCTAGATTAAGTCTGCAGGGCTTGTGGCTGTTGGAATATCTCATTGCATCTTGTTAGTAATTAGGCTTGTGATAACCCTAGTTAGTTAAAGTATCAAGTCGTACTCATTGCTTGGCAGTGATTGATGGATGGAGTCCAGTCTAGTCTTGCCTAGGCAAGACTACTACATGGTTATTTCTGCACATTACTGTTATGCTTTACTCTTGTCGATAATTGGTTGGAGACTCAGCTCTGTTCAGGTAAAGGGTTACAACCCCGGTCCTTGTTTGGTTTACGGTTTGTAGCTTGGCTACCAGAATAGTCCCTTAGTTGTCTTATCGTTTATCACCTTATTTTCTCTAACTCATGTCTTTTATTATCCTTTATGTCTCATGTGCTAATATGCCGGTTTTAGTTCTTAAGTGAAGCCTCCCTTGTGGCACTTGCTCTTTCTGGGGTCTGACCCAGCTGGTTTTGTATGGCTAGATTTCGGAGTAGCACCCGAGGATCTCCCAGCCTTCCAGCCAGATGGTGAACACAAGGCGCAACCCTGACAACAAGTAGATTTTATTTTACTCTCCCACTCTATTATAAATTATTCTTTTGAGGCGTTTAGCCGTCGAGCAAGTGTTAGCTCGTATTGAATTTACATTCCTATCTGCCTAAGGGCTGTAACATGATTGACAAATCCTAGGGTTGATCATGTATGACCTAAACTCTTGCTAGTCTTCGCATTTTGTATGACTAGCTTCATGATCATCTGAATATGTAATATTTGGGATTCCTTACCTTGTATGTCTGATGATCTACCATCTTGTTACATTTACTTGGTTGCTTGAGATTGAGACACTAGGCTTGTTCTTGACCCTAAGAAACTAATGGCTTGTAGTAAACCCTCATGCATCTAGACAGTCGTGACCGTATTGCGAGGTAGGATTTACTTCAATCTACGTAGCTGGTTGTGTCTGTCCCCCGCTCTCCAGTATTCTGGTTCTGGGGCGTGACAGGAGCTCAACTACTTTCTTGGACTGCAAATCAAACAATTCTTGCAAGACATCTTCATCAGTCTGTCGAAGTATACAAAGGACATGTTGAAAAAGTTTGAGCTTGACAACATCAAACCTATCAGCATTCCTATGACTACTACAACAAAGCTGGAACCTGATGAAAGCGGCTACTACAACAAGCATAATTCTGTCATACTATCCATAACAGAAGCTGAGTACATCGCAGTTGGTCGTTGTTGTGCACAGATTCTGTGGATGAAGCAAACTCTTGAAGACTATAACTTATTATTCAATCACATACCTATTTTTTGTGATAATACTAGTGCAATAAATTTGATCAAGAACTCAGTATGTCACTCACGCACAAAGCATATAGAGATTAGACATCATTTCTTGCGTGATCATCAACGACACGACACTATTAACTTAGAATTCATTGACACTGAACATCAGCTTACATATTTCTTTAACAAAACCACTAGCCGAAGAGCGCTTCAACTTTCTTTGTCGAGAGTTAGGAATCTTGCATGAAACTATCATAAAATAATATGTACCTACGTAAATAATGGTTATGACAATCATCATTTATAATGACTCAGCTTTGGGTACAAGCCGAAAGGGCCCTTCTGACAACAAGGCATAAAAGTCTAAGCGACACGGTGCACTAGTCTTCGGACTACCGCTAGCTGAGATTTGGCCCCATCAGCTACACCAAGGCAGTTTCACTGTAATGATCGCTGTCTTAACACTCATTTATTATATGGCTACATAGTGTTTATGACTTATAACAATCAAATTTTCAAATTCTAGATTCTTTTTCCTATCAAAATAATTTTTTAACTGATTCTGTGTTCTGTAATAGACATGCAGAGTTCGGGCCGAACTCTGCCCCACACAGAGTTCGGGCCGAACTCTATATGCCTGCTTTCAGAACCTACTTTGGTTCTTGGCCATCCAATTTTTTGATCGGACGACCACGAATTAACCCGACCTGCTGTCCCTAACCATCATAAACCCGAACTCTCATTCTCTCTCTTCACTTTCATCTTCTTCTACCTCCCTCCAAACTCTTTTCTCTCAAACCCTAATCCTAAAAAACCCATATTTTAGGGCTATTTCCTTTCAAACTCAAGATCTAAGGGCTTTTGAAGGATCTCTTCCATCTCCAACCATTTGTGTGAGGTATAACTCCTTTTTCTCCTCTCTTTCAAATTCAATCTATTTTCATTATCACTGGCTCCTAAGTTATTTGGTAGAGAAAAGAGGTTGAGAAGTGAGGGGGCATCTTCATCTAACCCTCCTCCTCCTCCTCCAAGTCATCCTTTGTTCAATCCACCACCTCCACCAAATCCCAACACCTACAATGAGCAAATTTTTGTCTCATTGGATGCATTCAATGAGTGGTACACGGACTTTCGCTCACGTACTGTGTTCCCGGGCCATCCGATAAACTTTACAATTTTTTCAGCATATGCTACACTTTTTCATGATTTATGCATAGATGAACTCGTCACAACTTTATCTCGTGTCTATCTCAATGTCATATAGATGTTTTACTGTAATTTAACTCATGACGACACTAAGATTTATTCTCGTGTTGCCGACATTGATATATCCTTTGACGATTTCGAACTTGCCGATTACCTTGACCTCCCGGAACCAAACACTTGGGAAAAACTTGTTGATGCCTGACAGTTCCAATTTCCCGGTGAAACCACTCTTGAGGGTTTCAAGGATGCGTTGTGTTCTCCTAACACACGTCCTTGCAAGCTTCGAGCCAAATATCTCAACAACTATTTTTATGAACTCCATCAGATCATTTTTTTCTCGATCTTGCCCAAAGCGGGATTTACCGATGAAGTCACTTATCTTGAGATATCGGCTCTATATCATCTTCACTTTTGTCTTTCGTTCAACTTCCCTCGCACGATGATGGATTGGGTGATTCGTGCGAGACCAAAACCAAAATCCTTACTCTATGCCATGTACCTTCCAAAGATTTTTTGTGCCTTCAACATCCCTCTTGATGACTGTCAGTTCCTACTTGCTCCTGCTTTTATGTCCAAGGTACGTCGGACTATTACTACTGCTGTATCCTCTGACTCTGATGCTCCTGATGATCCTAAGCCTGAGTCTTCTGCTACTATTGACTCCTTCCAGGCGATGTTGCGCGATCGCTTCCGTTTGAAAGACGACCGCTGGACTCAGTTGGATTACCGCACCACCCTTCAGATGAGTGCTATCAGTAACTCGCTGTACGACCTCCAGTACACCCTGGCCACCCATCCTACTATGTTTTCCCCTATCGTATAGGACCCTTCTCGCGAAGGTTACCGTATTGACGATACATGGGTCAGGCGGTATCTGGACCCGGACGCGGCTTTTGTTGACCCTCGTCGCTCTGCCAGTGACCCTTCAGACTCTGCTGGTCCATCCCGTGCTCCATGATGGTCGTGGTTTAGTACCTACTGATGCTGTTGATGTTAGGCTGTAGTTTCATTATGTTTCATATAGTAGTTTTTGAGATATAGTATTTCTATTTCTTCTATGCATTGTATTTCCTTCACACTTATGCACTTTTTTATGAGATATAAAACTGTTAGTATTTTTTTCCATAATTGTGGTTCTACGTTGTGTGATTGCATGTATTCACTTTGTCTACTTTTTTATGGGGGAGCCACTTTATCACTTTGCTAAATGACAAAGGGGGAGAATACTTGTGATATTTGCTTGTGCTTTGGAAACACTTGATAATACTTGTGATATTTGTGTGGACATAAGTTTTGAGATTCAAAATATATTATTGTGCTTGCTTGGATTAGAACTTGTCTCAGGACATATTCATTTAAGGGGGAGCCGACATGTTCATCTACAGGGAAGCTATTATCCTTATTCCATGTGTCCAGGTATGAATGTTGCGACATACAAATATCATATTTTTGTCAATTATAAAAATGGGGGAGATTGTTGACCTAAACTGGATCGCAGTCAACCTAATCTTGATAATTAACAAGACAATATCTGTTATGATCCAACTTGACACATCAAGCTCCAAAACAAACAATCACCACACATCAGCTCAAGACAAACATCATCGATAATTGATATGACATGCTGCTGTTTACTTGTTCTCTGAGTCTGTTTTTTACTTTTATTGAGTCTAGGCTATTGTAAATTGAGTCGCACTGAGTATCTCAACCCTAGACTTTACACCCAAAGCTCCACAAACAAAAGTCCAAAAATATGCCAAACCCAAAACAGCCCATTGAACATTCTGTCCCCAAGGAGACAGAGTTCGGGCCGAACTCTGCCCCACACACAGTTCGGGTCGAACTCTGCCTCCTTAATTTTAGGACTTGATTTTTAGGGTTTGCTAGTTGCTAGTTGTCCAACGGCTAAATATTTGAATATTTGGGACAGAGTTCTGGCCGAACTCTGCCTTCCTGGACTAGTATATATAGGCCTTGATTCCTCTCATTTTCATTCATCCAATCTTCTGATCTTCTCTTCCTCTATAGCCTATACATTCAAGAGCTTATTCTTCTCATCGAACTAGTCACAAAACTTTCCAAGCCTCCAAGGTGCTCAGTGCGAGTCAACTAGAAGTTTGTGTACAAGAGTTTCAAAAGAAGTCACTTGGACAATTCTAAGTCTCGCCATCTGCGAATCTGTAAGAAGTTGGCATGCTCTTCTGAGTAAAGGCACGTGGTTGTAAGCTATTTCACAAATAGTGGATTTCAATCCTGAGCTATAGTTCTCAGGCTTGGACTAGTCCTCCACGAGGGAAACTAGGTTAAAAACTGCCGTGTCTGCGTATGCTTCTCTGATCTCTATTTATATTTCGCACTTATACTCTGATTATTATTTCTGTTGGGTGGACTTAAATAGAGTTTATTTTAATTGGGTATTATTAACACATACTCTATTCACCCCCCTCTAGAGTTGCCTACACGTACTTCAGTCTTTTCTCTTTTTTTTACCCAAAATTTTATCTCCCGCTCTCGTCCCCAAATTTCTCTTCCCCTCCCCCTCTCATCCCGCGGCGACCCCGTCCCTCCGACAACCCCCCTCCCTCTGGCGACCCCTTCCCCATGGTGACCCCCCTCCCTTCCGATATCTTCCTCACCGCTCCTCCACCGTCGACCCCTTCGCCCCTGGCACGATAGTCCTCGTCGCCGCTCCTCCACCGTCGACCAGACCATTCCCCTCCGCCGCTGCTGCAGCCTCGGCCACTCCGACCCGACCCCGACCAAGGCAGGTAAACCCTAACCCTATCTCCCTTTTTCTGACGCGCTGACCCAAACACGACACGCACAGATGCTGACACGACACACACATGCTTACACAGACACACACACGCACATACGCTGACACGACATTACATGCACACACGCTGACACGACACGTACACACATTGACACAGGCATGACACACACAGACACGACACGCTGACACAGACACTATAGTTGGGATGCCGTTACCATAATTTAGCCTTCTAAATTATGTTGGTGCCGCATAGAATTGTAAACTATGTGCTACTTAGGTTTTAATTTCCTTCAACTTGTTTTACATTGGATTCTCGACCTATATATACATACACTATCTTGTTTAATTTGAAGAATCGAGCTTTCCTACCGTAAGCCCAACATGTTTAATAAACGAACTCAGAATTAAGCTCTAGCGTGACGAGTTAGGAACAAGTTATTTCGGTTAAATTGCCCATATCTGATTTCGAAATTATTTCATGGTAAGTGCTAGCTAGGTATAGAAATATACAGCTATAAGTGCTAGTTAGGTATCACCAAGTATTTCTTGGTAAGTGCTAGCTTGAACGTCCCTGTTAGCGATGTATAGCGACTGTTTACCTAATCTATAGGATATTATCTGGAATTAAATTTACTTATGCCAAGCCTTTTGGACCTATTAGAATTATAGATTTTTTCGAAAATCTAGTATAATGCTGTTTGCCTCAAAAGGCTTGCATAAGTAATAGTAAATAGAGTGAGTATACTAGTAGATCATAGTATCATAGAGTGTATAGAGTGAGTATACTAGAAGTATATCGTAGTATCCTAGAGTGTATAGAGTGAGTATCCTAGAGTGTATAGAGTGAGCCTCCCTACTTCCTTTCTTCCCATTTGGGTCGTTCAGTCGACTATTCTGCATCATATATGATATCTACCTCAACCTCACCCTAGAGAAGTGTAAAAATATTAATATTAACCAAGGTTCACTATCGGTATTGGTATCGAAATTAGTATCATGGATCTCATAGCTTCCACTAGCAGAGCAAAATGTAAAATCAAACATGAAGCAGAGCTTCATATTCAAAACATCAGAAGTAAAAAGTTTTCGATTGGTGGTACTAACACCAATCGAAAACTTTTTACTTCTAATATTTTGAATATGAAGCTCTGCTTCACGTTTGGTTCTGTATTTTCTCTGGTAGAGGAAGCCATGAGATTCATGATACCGATTCCGAAACCTATAACGATACTATGAACCACAGTTAATATTAATATTTTTACACTTCACTAGACTGAGGTTGAGGTAGATATCATATGATGCGGAATAGGATGCTGAGGGAGTCGAATGAGAAGCAGGAAAGTAGAGGGGGGTCAGAGAGGGGGCCTTCTTGTTGAACATGTGACGACACTCATTTAATACTCATGTGTCTATGCATCCATTTGGAATATACTCGAAGTAGGGGGGTCAGTGAGGGGGGGTCAGGAACCAGGAACGGTCTGAGAAGGCCAATGTGGCGTGGTCGAGCGTAAGTAAGTGGTGGGTGGCTCAATTCCTATGATGGAGCAATTTCGTCGTCTGGTACGTTTCTTTCATCGAACATCATTTGAAATATAGTTGGATAAAATGTTTAATATTCATAATAAATAATATATTTTAACAGGTAAAAAGGGTGAGGACGCCAACTTGGTGACCGTCTTCCTGGTCACCCATCGGAGGGCCGGTGAGTTTATCGACGAAAGGGCCACGCAGACATATGTACGTTCTATTCCTTATGTTAATTTACTATAATTTATAAAACATGAAAATAGATATCTATATAGACTTTAGCAAACACTTAGACGTTAGCAAACACTTTTCTAGGCCGAGTATCTTAGGCTACAAGAGGAGGCGGCTGCTAGTGCGCCAGCAGAGAAAGTGGCTGGTACTTCCTCCCAATCGTCTACAGCTCTATCACCGGACGACCTCTGAATGATCGCCGTTGGTGGTCTTCAGAACGGTACGTACTATGGTACGGGATCCTACGACGCCTATTTGGCTTCAGAGTCATCCAGGGCCCCCTCCTTCACTGTCAACTTCCTAGCTTCACAGGCGTCATCATGAGCTCAGGAGATTGGTCGTCAGTTAAACGAGCTACATGACGAGTTGCTACAGAGGATTTTTGACCAACCCATGTCCGTGATGCAGAGCGATGATCCGACGATCACCGAACGATTTGATACGCTCGAGCATAGTATACAGAAGCTAAGGACTCTGTAGGAGACTACAGCTGGCAGCTTGCAGATGTCATCGAGTCTACGGAGCACACAGAGTGTAGACAGGTCGAGCTGGAGGGATCATAGAGGACCATGTCTGCCTCACTTTCGCAGATACATACTTCTATTGAGGAGAGTTCTCAAAGGATGGTGCGTACCCTTGCTGCGCATGCTGAGCGACTGCGAGAGCTGGAGCAGATACGTCCTTCTGGTCCATCGACGGTGTCGACTCCAGACGTTATACTGCATCCTCCTGCCCCTGTGGTGCAGCTTACACAGGAGCAGTGCGAGTTCTTGTTATCTCAGATACGCAGCAGGGATCCTCAGTGATCCAGTAGTTTTTTTATCATCTTTGTATCCCTATGGGCCCATTGATCCTTGGTACACTGATTTTCATTCTTATTAGACTCTGTTGGACGTGTATGTTTGTTGGATATGTATGTTTTTTATATTTACTTTGTTGATATTTTTATTGAGTACATGTATGATATTTACTTTCTTGGACATGTATTTTATGATATTTCTGTGTATGTTTGTGATATGTGTCTGTGTTTACAGTGTATGTGATGATATGTGTATGTGTGTATGTTTGTGATGATATGTGTATGTGTGCGAAGTGCAGTTTGGGCACCATTAAATATTATATGCACGATTTTAGAAACTGTATATTATTTTAAAATTTTTGCAGTAAGTTAGCGACGTTCTGCGACGTTTAGCGACGTGGAAATACGTCGCAAATATGTATTTGTACGTTGCTAATATATATTGTATACGTCTCTAATATGTATTCGTACGTCGCTAAATGTCGCTAATATGCTCACATGTCAAACATTGCCATGTCATCACACGTGACGTATTTATGTCGCTAATTATGTCGCTAATTTAGTGATGTGTAGTTAATGTCGCTCAACGTCGCTAAATTTACGACATTTTAGCGTCGTAAGAAAAACGTTGCTACAGCGACGAAGTTTTAATCTGCGACTAGGTTTTCGGCGACCTATTTATTACGTCGGTACTTTATTTTAGCGACGTATTTTGTATTTTGAGCGACGTTTCAAGACGTCGCTAAATTGACGTATTTTGGTAGTGGCCTATTGGTCAAACTTCTGGTTTTAGCCTTCTATAGGTCATTTCAAGGCTAGTTTTACCATATATAGAGATAATCATATATTATAACTCAGATTTTCCTATTCTATTTAATATTCTTAGGTCACAAATCTTCCTAACATTATCTTTCGATAATATTCCTTTCTAGTTCTTGTATTCTAGATCTATCTTAGGCATTAAGGTAGTAGGGTTTAGTCTAATGTTTCCAGGATTGCTCATTAGGTTTGGCCTTATATGGTACTATGTTCTGACTTACATCTTGGGAGTGGACCTATAGAATTCTACCCACCTTAGCTGTTTACCTAGTCCTGTAAAGCATGAATTTCTATATCCCCTAAACAAAATTCATACGAAAATGGTTCTACCCAGGTTTAGGTCCAGTCTTAAGTACAAGGCTAAGCAAACCGTTCTACAAATAACAAAAGTCTTAAGCCATACTTTCTAAAGTCTACCACAAGGGTGGTCCTATTTAAACTTAGAAAATATAACTAGGGTTGAACTATATATTCTCAAATCGTATTTTTAGTCATCAGAAAAATTATATTCTTATTCTCCTAATAAATCACTATGGGTATGTAACACTTCTAATTCACCCTATCTGTTTTGGCAAGGGTAGGAATATCTATCCATTAATTAATAAGGATTTTCTACCAAACTGAAACTCCTATAGAAGTACAATATTGTGCTAGTCGGTCTTTCTAGTAGATATGTTCTATGCTACTCATATATCCTTGGATAATCACCCTCCTATGAAATATGCTACCAATATAGCTTCTATCATACGACAAAATATAAACAAAACTACCACAACTGTTCTAGCTACTGAGGAACACCATGTTCAACGAATTCATAAATATAGCAGGTGCATTCGTCCATCAAAGGCATCACCAAAACTTATAGTGGTTGTAACGTATCCCGAATGTTGTCATTGGAATATCTTCTCTCTGTGTCTTCTCCTAATGGTATCCCGATCTCAAGTCAACCTTAGAATTTTTTTTTTTGCTCCTGTCAGCTGGTCGAACAGGTCGATGGTGGACTTTACTTCTGGTTACTTGAACGGTCTTGGACTGCAAATGATCAATCTGTCTGAAGATGATACCGACTTATGTCAAAGTATAGGCTATTTATCAAGATTTTCTTAGGATGACAATAGCTAAACTTCTTGGTCTAACTTATGCTACCATAAAAGTCTTCTATCACAATTCCAACCAGCTTATTCACTTATGTAACTGAGTTTCCTCCAATCGTCGCTTCTTGCAACATGGTGTTACATACTAAAAATGTGGTCTGCTAGGTCCTAACCATCCTTGACTTCTACGATTCTTTCATCTTTATTCCCTATGTGTATCTTATTCCAACACAATTGTTATAACTACAAATCTTTTGGAATTTCTATCTGAATTGTGTTGTGGAAAAGGGTTCAACATCTCCACGATTTTCTAGTTTACTCAAACTAAGATTCATACTTTTCCTCTCAAATCATTAGTTAGGTCTATCTACAAAAGTTAGGACTACCAAAAATCAATTCCTACTCACTGTGTCATTCTTTTATCAAATCTCCTTATTAGTATGATTAACAACTCACCCTTTATAGTCTATAGGAATCTATTTAATAATCACAAATACACCTAACCCTTCTATGCTTGTATACTAGGTAATGGGGTATGTTAATCTAGACAATGCTTATATGTGATACCTTAGTAAATACTTATCTATTGACTAATCTTCTAGTCATAATTGTTAATAGGTCCTTTCAATGTTATTTTCCTTCTACTTAGAGGTATGGCTAGTCTAACACAGTCATATCCATTCTACATCCTATCCTAAGATCAAACTATGGTACATCCAAACATCACTTATCCTTTTCATAGAAATCTTCTTAGTAAGGTCTTTCGATCACTGTCCAATGGTAACTTCATTTCTTGACCTATGCCTACCATCATGATTTCTACATTGTTCAAGCGAAATTTTTTCCGCCTCAATGCAACCATATAATTTCTATAAGGATTTATATCCATCTTAAGTAAAATGCTTATAGATTTATCCTATTCATAACAAGACTTTCTAATCCTTTCAAATGTAGTCTTTCATGTGGGTGATCACATTCTAATTTGGGAACCATATCCAACCTCTAAAATTCTACTACTCATTCTTCCAAATCACTCCCATCATTTCGATTGATAACCCTATCATACCTTCCTTACTAAACCAAATTAAACCTTTTTATACTTCTATCCCATCTCTATCTAACATATGTAAATAGTAGAATGATTGTAGTCCATTGCTCGCAGAGCCTCTTGTTAGGATTAGGTCGACTACATGAATTCTATATTGCTAATTCGACCCACTTGGTTTTCCAAATTAGAATGTATATTTAACTTTTATTACGTTAAACAATCAATCCCTCTTAAGATGCTCTAATAACTACTTTCTATCCTATGATAAAAAAACAATCCAAAGGAGTGTCAAACACGAGCATTCGTCCTTCCGAAATAGGGAAGGGCATGAGTTCAAGGTAAGGAGTTCAAGAATGATGATCGAATGCAATTTTCGAGTTTCAAGGGTGATAGAAGAAATCAAAAAAAATTTAAAAGCAATTGTGGATTGAGCTTAATATAGTATATTATTGCAGGCTCGTTCGGCACAGTAACGTAACCGAGACGATATGCTCTGACCTGCATGGGCCACCATAAAAACATGTAACACTCCAGTTCCAAAATACGTAGGACTAGGATATGTAAACATGTCAGCTACGTATCAAGTGGACTCCAGCCCTGCTCGAATACATATATGTTGTCTAAGTTAGGTAGTTATATCTCTATATTACTATGATAAATCTATATCTCAATCCAGAGAGGATAAATCCTTCGTAAGACCAAGTGTACTAATATTGGTTAGGCACTAACACACTGGATCCCACAGACAAACAAGAATAGATAATATATAATAAAGTGGACCAAACTCTATTACAATTGTCTGAACAAGCTTATAAAAAAGAATAAAGCTTACAAAATTAGGCCTTGTCAGCAGAATAAATGACCAAAAATAAGTATAATGCTGGAGGAATATAATAAAGATATCAACAAAATATATACTTGAGTCTAACACAGCAACACCACCTGGATCAGCGAACTTTCTCTGCAGAAGCGACTACCTGGAGAGCTCACCAGGTCCTCAGGGGACATACCAAGGTATATAATATACATGCCAAGTAACAGTTAAAAGAATATGTAATATGAAATATAACTACCATAACCATCTAAGTGCACATATGCAGTTGAGGACAATCCTAATACCAGGTCCATCTAAATCGACAATCACTCATGGCATCGTGTCGTGATACCAATGAGTGAATACGAAACACCTCTAAGGTTATGCTACAGAGACCCTGGTACACAAAAATAACCAAACTCCAAATAAGGAGACATAGTTCGGTAGTGTCCTCCCCATCCCATACTCTAGAACTATCCAGTCAAGTCAAGTATGAATCATGTACAAGTAACAAGTCACGCGAGCCAGTACTACTTGCTATCACAGAGTCAATAGCCATGAATATCTCATGTCAGACTCTGTATCATATTATTATCATCCATCGTGTCCGTGTCCTGTGGTCCATCATGTCAATGGACACAAATTTAACATATCGTCATGCTTAGTGTCGATACTCGATATCCATAAATAGACATCGGCACCTGAATACTAATCGGACGCTAATTACCAACTATTCCTACGTCATGATATATATAAAGATTAAAAACAGGAGAACAAAGTAAAGAAAGAAACATGTACTGAAAACTTGGTAAGGTACACTTGCCTGGAATCTCATAATGAATATACAACAACGGTCCGGCTCCAACAATCTCAATCGTATCGTCACGAACTCCTAATGAAATAAGAAAACTACAATTAACTATGGCTCGATACATATCACACACCACTTATAACAATACAATATATAATCTCAACTAAATCATAATATAGCTAAACTAGTCTATAATCAAATATAACTATATTTACTACATATAGTATCATGCTACTTTGATAAAATAATATTTTCATCAACTTAAAATATAATATATTAATTTTGAAATATTTATAAAAAATAATTTTGTACATTATTTACTTATATCATTTACAAGAAAACAAGTATCTAATTAATACATTTAACTAGTAATACAATTTAGCCAACTTATCGGGTTGATTGGAACCAATTTACAATAGAAAAATTAATGGTTTTAATTCTGAAAAAAATCAGAAAAATAATGGTAATTACGGGTACATATCAAGGAGTACATGATTTACATCATAGGAAAATGTTACGAAGTTTGGGTTTCAACACAAACTAGATTTCAATGTTCAACTAGTCTGCATGTAAAATCAATTAATCATTCCTAAAATTTCCATAAATCAAGATAATAATTATTTATATATAAATTTGGAAAAAAATATAATTTAAGATAAATTATAATTATATAAAATCCGAAAGGCATGATTATACCTATCGGAAACAATACAACGCATAGGTACAATATTCGCCAAATAATCGATTATTGTACCTATCTAAAATTATGCAAATAAATAAATATATATTCTAAAATTTAACATAAACAAAATAATTATTCATAGATTAATAACATAGAATTTATGGTTTTAAACATCAAGTAATGATATGACAAATGGGCACAAACTAGCATAATCCTCCTATTGAGATTCAATTGATTACGACGACATAAATTACGAAGATGCAAGCGAATATATAAACAAGACTTAATGGGGTGATAAAAAAAAGACTTAATGAGGTGAATATCGGGCATAATGAGGTGATAGAGGAATGCATTAGAAACATTACCAAGGGTTTACTTGCTGTCCTGTCCTGGGGCCTCGCAAGGTTGCACGAACAACAGTGCTTCAGAATTGGTTTCAACCTGGATACCTTGGCGTACGTCGCACGCCACGGCCAAACGGTGTCAAACCGCGGGCTGTGGCTTTAAGAAAAGATGGCCGACACGTAGAGGTACAAGTTAGGGTCGGGGTGAAAGATATTTATTTGATAAAAATAGTAGAACACATCGAGGAAGATTGTATTACCTTCAAAAAATTATTGCAACACTTTTCTGAAATCGGCTGGCTTGTAGGGCTATTTTGAGGAAGTTAGAGTTTTGATGGAAAGTTTGTGAAGAGAAAGTGTTGAGGGAGATATGGCCGGATTGGTAGAGATTAGCTGAATTCAAATTC
This sequence comes from Iris pallida, assembly GCA_029216955.1. Classification (NCBI taxonomy): domain Eukaryota; kingdom Viridiplantae; phylum Streptophyta; class Magnoliopsida; order Asparagales; family Iridaceae; genus Iris; species Iris pallida. Next base: position 12,764,187 of record JANAVB010020198.1, on the reverse strand, counting down.
GGCCTAGGTAGGGGTGGATAGATCGAGGTGTGGAAGGAGCAGTTGGGCTCGAGGGGGTCTGTTTGGCTCGAGAGGGTGTGCGAAAAGTGGGTATGTTTGGCTCGAGGGGGTATGTTTGGATCGAGGTGTGGAAGGAGCAGCTGAATTCAAAATACAGAATACATAAGGGTCTGTTTGGCTCGAGGGGGTGTGCGAAAAGTGGACCCCTATGCTGCAACTGAGCATCCACTTTCACACTTGCTGGTGTTTGGTTCGAGGGGTGTGTGTTTTCAAGTCATGAATCTCTGCCAAAATACAGTGTCTTGTCCTCTCCCATCTTGACTTCTGCACCTACACCCAAAAAATGGAGTAACTTTTCGGAGCAGTTGGTTTTTTTTCTCACTTTCATTTCACTTCAGTGTAGTTCTCCTCTCCTAGCTCTAGTCACCTCCTTCCTCATGCCATCTTCAGCTTCCCTACAAGTAAATTTTTTCCTCATTTTTTTCTTTTCTTTTTTCACTTTCTTCCGAGCAGATCTACAATATTTGTTAAGATATTGGATTTTTTTAATTTCCTCAATATATAATGTTAATTTCTGTTTTTATACACTAGATCTACAAAAATTTTGGCAACCAACAGCTTCTCTACAGGTACCCAGTCTATTTTCTCAATGTATGTACTTTTGCCAAACTTTGAGCCCATACTGCTGTCTATACACTTCAAATATTTTTGACTACATTTTTTTTTTGGTGTCCATTTCTTGAGACCGCCAGCTTGGACCATGGCCGCCCCGCGACCACCCAGCCATCCCATGCCCTTTGTATGTATGTTTTCTGCCAAGCCCTGAGCCAATTCTGCTATATGTATATGTATGATTTTGTCTGCAGACTGTTGCTTGTATATGTATGGTTTTGCCTGCTATGATATTCAGTTTTTTTTTTAGAATGTTGTATTTTTCGGCCTATCGTTGGAGCAAAAATTGTTTTAACGGTAAGAGCTAAAATTGTGGCTCCATGAATTTTTTTTCCAACAGGTTAAGTTGTTATATCAACTATGATTCTAGGTTTCATGAGTGGTAACAATACCAAATTTAACGGAAATTTTCACTCAGAGCATCCAAACTTTTGTAAATTCCAAGAAAAGCATCAAATTTTACCAAATTCTAAAAAAAGCACCAAAACGCCCTTAGGAAGGACGTTTTCCATTTTTTAATATTTTTTTATCTTCCGTTTTTTTTGTTAACGACGTTAAAACAAAAAATAATAAAAAATAGAAAACGCCCTTAGGAAGGACATTTTCCCTTAGAATTTTTTTTGTTAAACGGAATTTTTTTTTGTTAATCGACAAATAGAAAGTAACACAAAAATTAAAAAAAAGGAAAAATAAAAAAGGAAAGAAAGAATGCAAATATGTTAACCATTATTTGCAGAAGAGTGTAATTAATGTTTTTTTCTGTTTCTTTCTTTGCTCTCCCTCTAATTTAGTTATATTAATAATAATGGAATGATTGTTTTATTAACATATTTGCAGCCGATTGTAATTAATGCTTCCTTTTTTCTGTTTCCTTTTTTGCTCTCCCTCTACTTTAGTTATATTACTAATAATGGAATTGTTGAATTATTGACATATTTGCAGTCAAATGTAATTAATGCGTCCTTTTTTTTTCCTTCTTTGCTCTCCCTCTAATTTAGTGATATTAATAATAATGGAATGGTTGCATTATTGACATATTTGCATTCCTTCTTTCCTTTTTGCTTTTTTTTTTTACTTTCAGTTTCCTTCTTTGCATTCCTTCTTTCCTTTTTGCTTTTTTTTTTTACTTTCAATTTCCTTCGTTTAAACCCAAAAAATAATAAAATAATAAAAAATAGAAAACGCCCTTAGGAAGGGCATTTTTTCTTACGAAAACGTCCTTCCTAAGGGCGTTTTCTCTTTATTATTATTTTTTTATTTTTTCGGTTTAACGGCGTTAACAGAGAAATAAAAAAATATTAAAAAATGAAAAACGTCCTTCCTAAGGGCGTTTTGGTGCTTTTTTAGAATTTGGAAAATTTTGATGCTTTTCTTGGAATTTATAAAAGTTTGGATGCTCTGAGTGAAAATTTCCGCAAATTTAATTTGATGGTAGTTATATTATTTGTGGAGTGTGATCCAAACAATGAAATGTGCATTTTAGTTCTCCCTTATACTTTCAAGTGATAATTCAAACAAAGTCTATTGAAACTCTTCACTTACAGGAGGAGAAAATCTCATCTATCCAAACACTATTTGAAAGGTAAAATGCATTGAAAGTAAAATGAACACGGTGAAAGTTTGCCTTTCGCGGATTACCACGATCGTTGTCGCATATTGAGTCCCATAAATACAAGTACGGTTTTCTGACAGAGCTGCAAAGACCTGGACAAAAAAAATTCCCACGGAGAAGAGACTGCTTCAACCGTTGGAATGACGGTTATGTCCCCCTCCCCGTCTTCTCTTCAACTTTCCTTCTTGCTCGGTCCGATATTTCTTCTTGGTTTTTGTTAGATATAGTTGCTCTTCTTGTAGAGACTACCAACTTCGACTGCAGTCCATTTTTTTTTTTTTTCCAATTTAGCAACTTCAAATCTTTTCTATTTGTTTCGCAAGTTTATCCTATTTTAACATAACCTTCATTCATTAGAAGTCTGTTAGTAGTCGGAAACTGAAGATTTCGGACTTCAGCATTGCTGCAACGGAAGTTGACATTAATATTTATAGATACAGAATGGGGAATACTTGTGTTGGTCCAACTAGTGCCAAGAATGGCTTCTTCCAGTCCGTCTCCGCGACCCTCTGGCGCGTCCGGGTGGAGGAGGAGCTCCCCCCGCCCGAAGACAAGAGCGTCGTCCTCGTCGGCTTCGAGCCCGCCGCGGCCACCGAGAACAAGCCACCCGCGGCCGTCAAGATCCCGGAGGCGTCCCCGACGCTGCCCGACAAGCCCCCGAGGGCGCCCCCGACGCCCGAAAAGTCGTCGAAAGTAGCCCCCAACCCGAACCCGGTGGCAGCCCACGCCCCGCCCCCCAGGAAGCCCCTCCAGGCCAAGAGAGCGTCGAGTCCCCGAGTCCTGCAGGCCAACACCGTCTTGAAGCACGAGACCGGGAACTTGAAGGACACTTACAACGTCGGGAAGAAGCTCGGCGCGGGGCAGTTCGGCACTACCTACCTCTGCGTGGAGAAGGGCACGGGGAAGGAGTACGCGTGCAAGTCGATCGCCAAGCGTAAGCTGACCACCGAGGAGGACGTGGAGGACGTGAGGAGGGAAATCCAGATCATGCACCACCTGTCCGGCCACCCCAACGTCATCTCGATCAAGGGGGCGTACGAGGACTCGGTGGCGGTCCACGTGGTCATGGAACTGTGCGGCGGAGGGGAGCTGTTCGATAGGATTATCAAGAAGGGCCACTACACGGAGCGGAAGGCCGCGGAGCTAACTAGGGTGATTGTCGGAGTGGTGGAAGCTTGCCATTCCTTGGGGGTGATGCATCGAGATCTTAAGCCCGAGAACTTCCTCTTTGGCAACCAAACGGAGGAGGCGCCGCTCAAGACCATCGATTTCGGGTTGTCCGTCTTCTTCAAGCCAGGTAATTTTCAGCTTCTCTTTGAGGATGTATAGATTTAGTTACTTTGTTAAAGAGTTTGATAATATGAGATTATAGATCGTCTTTCTAGTATATCGTTAACTTCGCTGGCTATGTTGCACGGGTACGGATACGATCACACGAAACAGTAAGAACACAGCAATATGTAATCTATTTTGGTGTGTTCCAATGTATTTTGGAGGGTCAGGTATGTGTCTAACATGTTTCCGGAGTTTTGGTGCTTCCTAAATCACAGGTATATATGGACTAGTTGGACTGAAAATCATAAAGCCACTACAGAAAAGATAGTAGTGATACTTTGATGCTTTTTTGGATTATTGATGATAATCTGTTTATTCGAAATGCTTATTTGGTCTTATCTACAAATCTACGTTGTCCTAGGTGCTAGGCGAGACGAGGCAACATGCCTCCCGACTAGCCTAGCCACGCCTAGCTGCCGTCCTGTAACTTCGGTACTTTCCTGCTGCTCCTGCAAGCGGTCGACTAGGCGACCCTACACAGAACGAGGCGTCGCCTCTAACAACATAGCTAGAAATGAACTTTTGCTCTAAATTTAACACTGTTCTTCTTACTTCTTAATCTTCAACCAGTTAAGTAACCTGGTTAAATTGATGAATTGGTGCTACTATAGTACAATTTGAAGTACTAGAAGAGGACTTTTACTTGCTTTGAATTGATATCCTCTATTCCTCTTACAATACTATTGCAACCGTTTGCTGTCTACTTACATGGGAATGGAATTGAGATAGAGTAATAAAAATCGATAATCAAACAAAGCAATTGCCTCAAAACCAAGCTGATGCTGCAAGAATGTATTTCCTTATTTTCTTCTAAACTCAGCTTCACTGCTACTGTCTCTACTCTAGCATCATCATATATTGGTGTTGCAATTACTCAAGTGACAGCACACATTTCGCTGGTGTCAATGAACTCTACCGACACTGAAAACAAACAAACACATGTCGTAATTTTTCTTCACTTTTCTTCCTTTTTAATATCTGCAACAAAAATAAAATAGTAAATTGTTACCGGCCTCTGAAGAAGTCACGCACGTAGCACTGTCCTAAGAGTTAGCTCGGGTCTATGTGTAGACTGTATCCGAACACTCCTAGTGGTAAAATTTCCGCTCCACCGGAATCTCCTTACCGCATACGACTTAGAGAGAGTGACCCCGACTTAGCTCTGCCCAGAGCGACAAGAAGAACAGTAGAGTTTTTTGAAGAGGAAATTTTGAGAGAGTTTCGGATTTTTCTATGTAGTGGACGAAGGGAAAAGACATGCATTTTCCAACGTTTGCAAATGGCTAGGAGAATAAAAGCAGATTAATTAGCCAATTAAAACGAACGTTACAAAACGTTTACTGCACAAAAAAACACATGGTTCATTGAACCTGGACCGAATTTGAACAGTAAACGTTACAAAATTAAATGATTTGTAACGGTCAAAAAATTGTAGGAGGAAAAAGTTTTTTAGGGTCTCAGCCCGAACCCATAGAGGAAATCAAATCGGCATTCAGCGCCCACAGATGTGGGCACGTACCCGCACCCGTTACGCACGCCGAACCGAGCCGGGCCGGACGGCAGCGGCGGCGCACACATGTGGCCCATAGGGTTCCCACACAATACTTTAATGAAGGGAGATAGAAGGAGTCAATTGTTGGAAAAGAAATGCAGAAACCTTTCCCCAAACTAGAGAGTACCTGCGAGAGAACCGAGCAATACAACGCACGAACCAAAACACCAAAACAAACCACGCAGACACAGAGAATTTTTGACGTGGAAAATCCTTGCAGGAAAAACCACGGGACGATCGGAGTCCAACCCTGAGAAACCTTCAATAATGAAATAAAAAGGAGTACACCCTCTACAAACTTCTTCCGATCCAAATCGGATCCCCACAACACTTAGAAGCAAGAATAATGATTACAAGGCTACGAAGAACAAAGACGACGAGTAGAGATTATCCGAACACGATCCTCCTTCGAAAACGGCATTCAATCCTCCTTCTTCTCTCCCAAAGTTGCAATGGCACTCTTGCCTCTTTTCTCTCTCTTAGGTGTGTTACGTATGCGATTAGGGTTAGAAAAAACCATATGTAAACACCCTAATCCCGTAACAAAACCTGGATCGTAGGATACGATCCAACGGTGATCAATCACCCTGAAAAACACTTCAGCTCCGATGACACAGAGTTCGGCCAGAACTCTGTGTTTGGCAACCACCAAGGTTCTAGAACCAGGGGACATAGATCGGCCAGAACTCTGTCCTGGGGCAGAGTTCGGCCCGAACTCTGCCCCCTCCTTACAGCAGCTCCTCTGGTCAGCTCCCAAGTATCTCCGTCATCTCCGACTGGCCTCGTCACCTCCCCGAGCTTCTCTCACACACAGACGGCGCTCGTCGCACTCCGGGGTCTTCTCCACATAGGTTGGGAACCCCACCCACTCCAACAAATCTCCCCCTTCACAACTAGGTGGAGGTCGTCATCCCGACGATCCGCCTGCAGTACTCAAACTTCCCCCTCGGTAGAACCTTCGTGAGCATGTCCGCTCCATTGTCATCAGTATAAACCTTCTTAAGCATCGCGTTCTTCTTCTCAACCACATCCCGTATCCAATGATACTGAGTCTCGATGTGCTTGGACCGACTATAAAATGTCTAGTTCTTACAAGGTGAATAGCACTTTAACTGTTGCAAAGCAAAGTATACTGCTCTTGCTTCAGCCCCATTTCCTGCAACAGCTTTTTCATCCACAACAACTTCTTGCAAGCCTCCGTCGCCGCAATGTACTCTGCCTCTGTCGTCGACAAAGCAACACACTTCTTCAACTGCGACTGCCACGATACTGCTCCTCCAGCAAACATCATCACATAGTCCGAAGTCGATCGTCTCGTGTCTACATCTCCAGCTATATCAGCGTCGGTATACCCAACCAGCTTCGGCTCATTACCACCAAAAGAAAGTCTCCAATCGGCAGTGCCCTGAAGGTATCGTAGAATCCACTTGACCGCACTCTAATGTACCCTTCCAGGATTTGAAAGATACCTGCTAACTGTGCCAACTGCATGAGCGATGTCTGGTCTCGTACACACCATAGCATACATATGGCTTCCGACAGCTGAGGCATATGGAACCCGCTCCATATCTTCCTTTTCGTTCTCGGTAGATGGACACTGCTCCTTAGTGAACTTAAAGTGAGCCGCAAGGGGGCAACTCACTTTTTTCGACCCGTCCATCCCGAAACGCTGAAGTACCCGGTGAATGTACTTCTTTTGGGACAAGTGTAGCAGCTTGGACTCTCTCTCTCTCTCGGCTGATCTCCATCCTAAGAATAGTCTTTGCTGCGCCCAAATCCTTCATAGAGAAGGTCGCGTCCAGTTGGCGCTTCAACTCCGCTATCCTAGTGGCATTCCGACCCACTAATAGCATATCATCAACATAGAGCAATAAGATGATGAAATCATCCTCGACAAAGTATCTCACAAATGCACAACGATCCGACGTCGTCCGTGCATAACTATGCTCCCCCATAAACGACTCGAACTTCTTGTACCACTGCCTCGGAGCCTGCTTCAGAACATACAAGCTCTTTCTCAACCGGCAGACCAAATGTGACTTGCCCTTCTCACAGAATCCCTCTGGCTGCTCCATGTATAACTCCTCCTCAAGATCACCGTAGAGGAATGTCGTCTTCACGTCCATCTGCTCGACCTCCAAGTCGAGACTGGCAGCCAATGCTAGCACCACCCGAATAGACGACTACTTAACGACTGGCGAAAAGATCTCATCATAATCTACGCATTTCTGCTGACCGTAGCCTTTAACTACCAGCCTCGTTTTGTATCGAGGGCGAGTAGCATCATCCGTCTGCTTCACTCTAAACATCCATTGATTCTTCAAAGCTTTCTTGCCCTTTGGCAACCGCACCAGCTCATAAGTGGAATTGGCGTGTAAGAAACTCATCTCCTCCTGCATAGCCTGCATCCACTCTTGCATTTGTTCGTCGTCCATAGCCTCTGCAAAGCTTTCGGGCTCTCCCCCGTCAGTCAGTAGCACATACTCACCCAGTAAGTATCTCGTAGATAGTCGACGCTCTCTGTCGCTCCTTCTCAGTGGAGCTACTGGTGCTGGCTGTATACCAACAACCTCCTCTCCTTCAGGAACTGTCTCTCCGGCATGCTCATCCTCCTGAGGGACACCCTGACCACCATCAGCAGGCTGATGATCAAGATTGGGAGCAACTCCATGTACTGGCTCTCCCATAATTGGATCCTCTGCGATGTCCTCTGGAAACTGCTCGAAGCGAAATGACTCTAACTCAGGCAATTCCTCAGCCTCAGAAGGCGTCTCAGAATCCTGAGTGTTGGTCATGGTCTGATCCTCGACGAATACCACGTCCCTGCTTCTGTAGAGCTTTCTTCCCACCGAGTCGTAGAGTTTATAGCCAAACTCATCCCGACCGTAGCTAACAAAGACACATCGTCTCGTTTTCGGCTCAAGTTTGGACCTCTCGTCCTTCGGTACATGCACGAATGCCTTACAGCCAAACACTCGCAGGTGATTGTATGACTGCTCTTTGCCGTACCATACTTTGTCAGGCACATCACCCTGCAAAGGAGCACTAGGAGATAAATTAATAACATAAGCAACTGTGAGAAGAGCCTCATCCCAATAACTGCCTGGCAAGTTTGCTTCTGACAGCAAATACTGCACCCTCTCCATCAGTGTCCTGTTCATGCGCTCCGCTACACCATTGAGCTGAGGTGTCTTGGGCGGAGTCTTCTGGTGTCGTATCCCCTGCTCTCTGCAATAAGCATCAAAGGGACCAATGTATTCGCCGCCGTTGTCGGATCGAATACACAATAACTTCTTGCCCGTCTCTCTTTCAACATAGGTCTGAAACTCTTTGAAAGTAGGCAGCACCTGATCCTTGGTCTTTAAGGCATAGACCCAAACCTTCCTGGAACAGTCATCAATAAAAGTTACAAAATAAACAGCACCACCAATAGATTTTACCTTAATAGGACCGCAAACATCCGAGTGAATCAACTCGAGCAACGCCGACTTCCTTGAACTTGGGTGACTTTGGAAAGACACCCTATTTTGCTTCCCAGCTAAGCAGTGCATGCACTTTTCCAACTTTGTAGACTTGACCCTGGAATCACCTTCCCGTTCACCAAGTAGTTCATCCCCTTCTCGCTGATATGGCCGAGCCGTCTGTGCCACAACTCGGTAGACGCATCACTGATGGCATTCACCTCATGTGCCCCCTGTGCGCTCTCCTCCATATAGTAGAGACCGAACTTCTTGCTTCCTCTGGCAATCACCATCGAACCTCTGGAAAGCTTCTACTGACTATTCCCGAAGAGACTGAAGAATCCCTCGTCATCCAACCTTCCAACCGATACCAGGTTGAAACGGATATCAGGGACATGACGAACATCTTTGAGAACAAGAACTGCACCCATCTTCGTTTTCAAATGCACATCTCCAATGGCAACCGCCTTCGACACATTTCCATTGCCCATCTTCAACACTCCACAGTCACCTGTCGTGTATGTGGCAAATAGTGTCCTGTTGTGAGATACGTGCGCCGAAGCCCTTGAGTCCACCAGCCAAGAATTGTCATCGCAGGAGAGGTTTGTAATAACCTCATCACTTACGATGATCACATCGCCTCCATGTATCGAGGCCGCCGATGTAGTATTCTCATCTTGCTTTCCCTTGTCGTCCTTCTTCTCTCTCTTCCAAGTGAAACAGTTCCGCTTGATGTGGCCCTTCTTGCCACAATGGTACACTCCGAGTCCTCGTACTGACCCTTGGACCTCCTCCTGCTCTTGTCTCTACCACCACCTGGACCCCTGCTTTTGTCCCTTCTGCGGCTCTCTGAAACTAGTGCCTCTGAGTGGTGGGATATGGATGAAGTGCCCTGAGAACGTCTCCACATCTCTTCATTTAGCACCCCGCTCTTGGCAAACTCCAAACTGACCACGCCCTCTGGAGCAGAAGCGATCATAGATACTCGTACGATCTCCCACGAGTCTGCCAATGTACACAGCAGCCATAGTCCCTGAACCTCGTCATCGAACTTGACTTCCATCGAGGATAGCTGGTCAACCACGCCCTGGAAATCACTCAAGTGATCCGTAATAGACGTCCCCATCTTTGTACCGCAGACCCATCATCGTCCGGATCAGGAATAACTTGTTTATCCCGATCTTCTTCGCGTACAAAGATTCCAACTTATCCCATAACATCTTCGCGTGCTCAATATTGACAACATGGTTGTACACGTTCTCGTCAACGAACTGTCTGATATATCCGCACACCTGTATGTGCTCGAATTTCCAGTCCTCCTCGGATTTATCAACTGGTTGCTCGGAAGCAAATACGGACAGATGCAGCTTCTTGACAAACAACAAATCTTTCATCTTGCTCCGCTAATAATGATAGTTGGTGCCATTCAGGTTCACCATGCGCACCGGCTTTGCGTCCATCTCTCCTCTCTAGTTTTCCTGTCAACTCCTAACACCCTTCTGAATTCCAAAACCTGGCTCTGATACCACTTTGTTGGAAAAGAAACGCAAAAACATTTTCCCAAACTAGAGAGTACCTGTGGGAGAACCGAGCAATGCAACGCACGAACCAAAACACCAAAACAAACCACGCAGAGACAGAAAATTTTTGACGTGGAAAACTCTTGCGGAAAAAATCACGGGACGATCGGAGTCCAACCCTGAGAAGCCTTCACTAATGAAATAAAAAGGAGTACACCCTCTACAAACTTCTTCCGATCCAAATCGGATCCCCACAACACTTAGAAGCAAGAATAATTATTACAAGGCTACGAAGAACAAAGACGACGAATAGAGATTACCCGAATACGATCCTCCTTCGAAAACGGCCTTTAATCCTCCTTCTTCTCTCCCAAAGTTGCAATGGCACTCTTGCCTCTTTTCTCTCTCTTAGGTGTGTTACGTATGTGATTAGGGTTAGGAAAAACCATATGTAAACACCCTAATCCCGTAACAAAACCTGGACTGTAGGATACGATCCAACGGTGATCAATCACCCTGAAAAACACTTCAGCCCCGACGACACAGAGTTCGGCCAAAACTCTGTGTTTGGCAACCAGCAAGGTTCTGGAACCAGGGGACAGAGTTCGGCCCGAACTCTGCCCCCCTCCTTCCAGCAGCTCCTCTGGTCAGCTCCCGAGTATCTCCGTCATTTCCGACTGGCCTCGTCACCTCCCCGAGCTTCTCTGACACACAGACGACGCTCGTCGCACTTCGGGGTCTTCTCCACATAGGTTGGGAACCCCACCCACTCCAACATTAATATATACACACTATAGTCTCCCCACCTAGCCGTGGGACTATAGCAAAAGTAGAACTTGAGCTTTTGCTCAAATAGAGGCATACAGCCAACAACACACACTCAAACGTCTTGCATGAAAAAGGTATCTATATGCATATACACATAAACCTCATTAGTTTCCTTTTACGATATGCACTTGCATACAAACGCCAAAAAGGGAAAAGAAAGAAAACCCCCTGGATATACCTACATGTGGTGTAAAGACAGCCTACGTAAAGAAGATGAGATTGTTCTTAAATTTTTCGAAGGCATAAACTGCAGGAACCTCGCGGTGCGAAGTAACTAAACAGGTAAATTTCGTCCCAGGATTCATATTCATACACAATGTGTGAAAATTAAGCCAAAGAGCTAGACCAACAGAATACATATGTTATGTGCACTTAGATGTTTGTGATTACAAAATAACTTGAGCAGAAAACTGGTTTCACTTGAAAAAATATAAAGAGTACAATAACTTCAGCAGAAAACTTGTTTCACTTGAGAAACTATAAGAGTACTATACTTCGAGGTAAGGTTTAAGAAATCTTCTAGAGAAACTGACACAAATACTTAGAGGCTAATATAGTCCGCCACTTTCTTGTTTGCATTGAAGTGGGTCTAATAAAAAGTAGTACTGAACGTTTCTTGGGTTCTTAACCTGCTGTGTACTGCATTTGTTTGATACTCATTGCTAATAATATTCAAATGGAAAGGTTCATTGTTGGATTTATTAAGTAATACTCATTGCTAATAGGCCACGAGGATGCTGGTGAAACTGGAGAGTGCCAAAGTGATCATCATTAATATGTTTGGCACATAATAGTGGATAGTTCCAGTGCCGTGGATTTATCAGCACAGACCATTAATATGTTGCCAGACAGCAGCAGATGTTCTTTCTTTCGTGTAATTTACAGCTGGCCATCAACAAAAATGGTGCTACATGTTTTTATCTCATGCTTGTGTCAAGTGCTAAGTTGCATATTTTGATGTTAATTTTTCATGAGCTTACAGAATGATGTTTTATTGATGCAATGATGTTTGAACTGAGACGTCAAGACCTTGGTGTTCGACCAATAATTTATATATGGGGACCTGATTTTTCGTATAGTAGCTTTAGTGTGACATGACAAACCATATCAATTATATGATGTTCAATGATCTTTAATTACCTTTCAAGAAATGGCTGATATTCTTTATTCGAGGTTCAAAAGATTGTCATCTTAGTTAAGTTTGTTCGTATAGCATTTGTCAGTTCATTTCTTTTATCTTTTTCTTACTTGAATTGTATTGACGCCTTTTAGTTCTTCAGGAGAAATATTTAGTGATGTCGTGGGTAGCCCTTACTATGTTGCACCAGAAGTCTTGAAAAAGCGCTATGGTCCAGAAGCAGATGTGTGGAGCGCTGGGGTGATAATTTACATCCTGCTAAGCGGTGTTCCTCCATTTTGGGCTGGTGCCAACTTCCTCTTTGCTATTTATTTCTCGTAGGATTTTTATGTTATGCTTGCTCCAATAATTACCTTCCATGTAATTGATTTTGTATCCCGAACAGAAAATGAGCAAGGGATATTTGAAGAGGTTTTGAGCGGTAAGCTTGACTTCGAGTCAGAGCCATGGCCTGGGATCTCGGCCAGTGCTAAAGATCTTGTAAGGAGAATGCTTGTTAGAGATCCCAAGAAGCGGTTGACCGCTCATGAAGTTCTCTGTGAGTTTTCTATTTAGTTTAAGCACATCAAATTCTCAAAAGATGGCATAAGTTATTGTTACTATTTCTTGAATGTGAATTTCTAGGAGAAGAAAGGTAAATACTTTGGAATTCAGATAACCTGGAACCCAGATAATCTATATAATAAAGCGAAGTGATCTTTCCCATCAAAACATAGAAGGATAAAAGAAGGGGTCATGATTAAAAGATAGGAGGTATATCAAATGACTACCAATATGGTACGTGTATATGTCAATAAAAAAACCTTAAAACTAATAAAAACATTATTAAAGATATTTGTTGAACATTTGTTATGGTTTTTTATTGATAGTCTCTTGGCTATATATAGCCTTACAATTCTCCTCATTATATTAAATCCTCTGTGGAATATCATGTGGCATATTCTGTCATACCAAATATACCAACATGATATTACAATATATTTATTCTAATACCAAATATACCAACATTACATTAAACCCTCTGTGGAATATCCTGTGGCATATTCTGACATACCAAATATACCAACAGGATATTCCAATATACTTATTCTAATACCAAATATACCAACAGAATATCCTGTGGAATATCTTGTGGTTTATTTCTTGCACTTGACTGCTCTAGGATCAAGTTTTCCAACTGACGGTCTGTTGTCCCCACAGATTTTGTGGGACATTCATATCGATCATTATGCTTCTTGCCACCTCCAGAAGGTGTCTGTTCTTTCTTTCTGCTACTCCATTTTGTGCTGGTGTATATGTACATGTGGTCTGATGATGTATCCCTTAGGCTGACAAGTATTCCGTAAGTGCTCTGTTGGTATACTCTGTCCCATTGTCAAACCTTAGTACCTTCACCACTGTCCTGTACTAAGTCTGGACATGTTTATAAAAGTTCCGAAAATATGTAGATAAATCATTCTTATTCTTTATTAAATACAGCCAAAGTGACACGAGAAGAACAATCAATGAAGGAAACAAAATACTTGTAACCATTCATAGTAGTAATGGCGCATGGTCCCCAAACATCAGAATGTATTATATCAAAATCAGACGAGCTCCTATGACCCGTACTAACATATGAGCTCCTAGTAAGTTTGCCTAAATCACATGTATCACATACTAGCTTCACCTTATTTGTTTTCTCATAAATAGCTAGATATAATTTACTTAAAGTAGCAAAAGAGGAGTGTCCCAACATTGTGGTGGAGTATTAATGTATCCTCGACACTCATCTCCTGTCCTCTCATTCCTGCCTTCTCTGCCATAGACACCAATGTTGAATCCAGTCCTTCTCGATCCAGGTACCATAGTCCCTCATGCCAAGTGCCAGTCCCAAGTTTTCGTCCCGTCTCTTTCTTATGGAAGATCACCTTAGAAATATTAAAAGAGACAATACATTTTAGTTGGAGGATTATATAACTGATGGACAAAAGACTAACTGAAAAAGATGGAGCATGCAAAATATTGGATAATTTTACTGAATCTGTACAATTTACAGTACTCTTACCGACTACTGGCTGAAAAGTACCATCAGCTGTTTGAATATTGTCTGCCGATGCTAGGTGAGTGTAGGAGGAGAACTCACTAGCATTCTCCGTCACATGCCGAAAGGCCCCCGAGTCGATAATCCAGTCTGATGATTTAAGGGAAGATATAGATGCAAGGACGAGTGAGTAGTCAGTACCTTCTGATTGATGGGCATACATGGCGGCATTGCCTCCAGCGAAGAACGAGGTGGACGCCTCCTCGGTTCCACTCCTCCTGTCTCCATCATTTGACGCTCTCTGCTTCCTCCTGAGTGCCTCTAACATGTCCATCAGTACCTCATGCTCCTCAGTAAATGTACCACCATCTCTTTTATCCCTTTCTGCTACCAGCAGGTTCGTCCGATAACCTCCTCGACCATCCCGTCGACCCTCACGACCACAGCCATGTCCTCTAAAATGTCCGTGTCCACCGAACTGTCCACGTCCAGCACCTGGATCTCCCTCCTTAGGTGGTTTAGTGCAAGCATGCCGATGATGTTCCATCTTTTCGCAGTTGTAGCACTACCGGTTGTACTGCCAGGGCTTTCCCTTAAGTCCTGTATCGCTCGAACTGGTAGCCGCCAGTGTAGACTTTACTTCAGGAGGACCACCTATCTCTGTCTTCTCTCCTGACAGAAAATCCTCCATGTTCTTTCCTGCAAGGTTCTCCTCACCCGTCGTGACCAACTCAGGTAGGTAGCTGGTCCATCAAGCTTTAGATTGATGGAGGGAAGCTCCAACTTCGTCGATGTTCGTGTCGCGCTCTCACCGCCGATAGTTTCATCAGCTTCATCAACGTTGCAACCTTCGCATAGTCCAGCTTCTTGATGATCTCTTCCATCGATCCTCCTTTTCTCCGATCACCTCACACCCGATCAACGATTCACGTTCTTCGTCCTCTCCTAGATTCGATCATGTCTCTCTTCTATAGGATCTAGACCTTCAACGTCCGAAACGATTCCGTGGGAGACTTTGAAAACCGCGGTTTCGTGGTGGTGGGACCGGTGGGCCGACTAACAGGTGAGTGGTTGTCATCGGACGGGTATCTCTGAGCAGCAGTCGTTGCGAGCGGCAACAGCCGTGCGCGTGCGGCGGATATGCCTGCGGAGCAGCGGCCGGCTTGTGCACGAGGTGGTCGACGTACGGCCGTGCAGCAGCGGATGGCGGCGGTGGCTGTGGTGATGTGGATGGTGATGGCGGTGACGACTAGGGTTAGGATTTTGGAAAGGTGGTGGTGGCTAGAATTTTTGTGGCTCTGATACCATGTTGAATATTTGTGATAATTTTTTATTGATAGTCTCTTGGCTATATATAGCCTTACAATTCTCCTCATTATATTAAATCCTTTGTGGAATATCCTGTGGCATATTTTGTCATACCAAATATACCAACGGGATATTCCAATATACTTATTTTAATACCAAATATACCAACATTATATTAAACCCTCTGTGGAATATCCTGTGGTATATTCTGACATACCAAATATACCAACATGATATTCCAATATACTTATTCTAATACCAAATATACCAACAATATTATTAAATGATATTAATGAGAAGCAATTTCAAAAACTGAATTATTAAGGTGTGTCGGAGGCACGGGGATAACTACTTAATAATGTTAAAAATGGTCACAAGTATGATTTAATTTCTCCTACAAAGAAATCTAATGATTCAGTGAGTATAGGCTACTCGGTTTCACTAGGGGAAGAAGCTCAATCTTTCATGTTTGTATTTGGCAGGCCATCCCTGGGTTCAAGTTGGTGGTCTGGCCCCTGATAAGCCTCTAGATTCTGCAGTTCTTTCCCGCTTGAAGCAATTTTCTGCAATGAACAAAATAAAAAAGATGGCTCTCAGAGTAAGTGTTCAGACTAAATGTTTATGACTCTAGTACACAAAGAATTGGGAAGTTAAATCTCAAATGAGTATGTCTCCACTATAATCTACATATATATATATATATATATATATATATATATATGTAGCAACTAAAATAAATTGGTTCATTAGAAACTTGAAAAGAATGTTCAGGACATTCAGAGAAGTTTCATTTCTAGTAGTTTGTCAAAAGTTAGTCCAGATTTGGTTGCATATATCATCTAATATAATTTCACTCCTAGTAGTTTGGCAAAAAATAGCATCCAGACATATTCAATAAATGCTATTATTTTTATAGGTTATTGCTGAGAATCTCTCTGAGGATGAAATTGCTGGCCTGAAGCAATTGTTCAAAATGATAGACACAGATAATAGTGGGCAGATTACTTTTGAAGAGCTCAAGACTGGAATGCAAAGAGTTGGTGCAAATCTAAAGGAATCTGAAATTTATGCGCTGATGAAGGCGGTAAGTTTCTATCTGAGTCTACATGTCTCTGTTTATGGTCATGTGTTTCTTCGGTCACCATGGAGAGTTGTTCAGTACAGTCAATATTTAAAGTTAAGATTACATCTGAAATGCCAGGATATTACTCTAACTTGTTCAATTTATTCCAGTAGTTAGAAAGCAGAAACTCCAAAAATTGGTGTCATGTTAACTTGTGTCGCGTCAAACATGTATCTGACACTACACATGGACACTCTAAAATACACTAGGATATACTAAACAGTTTCGTGTCCGTGTCACTGTACCATATTCATGTCCGGGCAACCAATTGAAGTAGCATTAGTTCATGGGGAGCTTTTTTTTGAGATGGTAGCCAAAATTGAGCAAGATAGCAAGACGGTGAGAAGGAATTGAATCAGACAACTTGCAATTCTGCAAGAGGCTTTACCACTGGCAAATTTGGAACCGACATGTCTCATTTGAGTTGACTGAAGATGTCTAGTAAAAGAAAGGAGAGAAAAAGAATGTTTTGTAGGTCATAAGCTAACCATTGCCTTCATGTTGTTCCTAAAGTATGATGCTTTTATTGCACCACATATGCCTGTTTCTTTTGTAGTACTAGTTGTTAGACATAGGCTTTTTTTGCTTCTTTGAAATCCCATGCACACACACAATTGGGGGTCTCGAACCTTGCCGGCCCCTCCGGGTGTCCGCTCCAATACCACTAGGCTAGAGAGCTCAGACTAGACATAGGAAATTAGAAAGCATGATTATCCAAACTAAATAATATGAGATTTAAAACAATGATAAAATCTTTTAATGGAGATAAGTTGAGAGTCCGGTTCCAGAGCTACATAACAAAAACAGAATATAGGAATAAAATAATATCCAAAATAAATCAAACTTAAAAAAAAATTAATACAAAATATCTAACACCACCCCTCTACCCAAAAAAGATAAGAAATTTTGGAAATAATACAAAAGATTATTTTTGGCATTTATATTTGTAGGTTGCTTCCGGCCTTGAACCTACCCTTAGTGTAAATTGTTGCAACCTGAGGAATCATAATGGTCTTAATCTTGAACTAGATCCCTTGAGGGGGCTTTTAATATGGTCATGCGCACAAAACCGTGTCATGAGAGTTGCTAGTGACGAGCCATGATTCTATAATCACGGCCTCACGATGTCTCTTATATAGGTAAGTCTTCCAAGGGTATATGTAACCAACTACCTTGCAAAATTCTTGTCCTCGACTTATTAACTATTAAGAGCTAAACTTCATAATCGGTCATGTATATGAGCACTGTCATCATAGGAATGGGGAAACAATACCTACCATAGTACAATCCCCTAGGAGTATAACTCCAAAGGTCAGTGCTCCAACTGTCACTCGTCCAACTTGTTTCCACCCATTAAACCTTATTCATGGAATATCCAATCAGAAAGGTTAGGTTGCCACTATCGATGACCCTCCTATGGGCTTAACCCCAAACCCTCGATGAATCTCGGACTACCTTAATTAGAAAGATCCTACATAACTGAACAAAAGATTTTTACTTATTTTTTAACTTTCACATGTTGAGCTCAATGGCATGTTGAAGCATCAACGATTATATGCAATATATACACAATACACATAGATGAAGTTTGCTAACAGTTTTGGACAGTTAATAGTTCATTATTGTAGGAAATAATAATACCTTATTCTTATTGATGGGGGCTGGTTACAATATATATAGTGTCTACATGATTGGGCTAATGGGCCAGATTTACATTAGTTACAAATATAATCTCTAACACCCCCCCCCCCCTTAAGTTGGAGCATGCAAGTCACAAATGCCCAACTTGGAAAGTAAAGAATCAAACACATGCTTTCCAAGGGACTTGGTGAAGATGTCAGCCAGTTGAGAAGAAGTAGGAACATGCGAGGCTATTATGATGCCATCTCTAATAGCATCGCGAACAAAATGCAAATCCACCTCAATATGCTTACTGCGCTCATGAAATACCGGGTTCTGAGCCAGGTGCAGGGCTGACTGACTGTCACAATACACCGACATAGCAGACTCCTGACGAACGTCCAAACACACCAATAACTCCTTCAACTATTTCAACTCACAAACAAGCATAGCAAGAGATCGGTATTCAGCTTCAGCGGAAGATCGGAAAACAGTCGGTTGCTTCTTGGTCTTCCAAGAAATAGGAGATCTCCCCAGAAACACCAACCAGCCTGTAACAGAGCGGCGAGTCAAGGGACAACTGGCCCAGTCGGAATCACACCAACCAGAAAGACGGAGATCACAATTAGCTTTCAAAAGAATACCCTGTCCCGGTGCTGCTTTGAGATATCTGACAACTCTCAAAGCAGCATGCATGTCTAGGCTCCTGTAAGAATTGAGACAAGATATGCACAGCATAGACTAAGTCAAGGCGAGTAAATGATAGATAAATCAACCTCCCAACCAGCCTCCGATAAGTCTCTTCATCCGCCATCTTTGGACTAGTCGATTCTGCCAGCTTGTGATTGGGCTCCATGGAAAAGCCAGCAGGTCGAGACCCCATCAAGCCGCATTCTGAAATGATGTCCAAAGCATACTTCCTTTGACACAAGGAAATTCCTTTTGCACTCCGAGCCACCTCTATGCCAAGAAAGTACTTCAACACACCAAGGTCCTTCATATGAAAGCAAGAACTAAGGTACTTTTTGAAAGCATCTAAAGCACCTGAGTCATTACCAGACACAATCATATCATCCACATAGATCAAAATATGCAACTCTAC
Source organism: Iris pallida (assembly GCA_029216955.1). NCBI lineage: Eukaryota > Viridiplantae > Streptophyta > Magnoliopsida > Asparagales > Iridaceae > Iris > Iris pallida. The sequence goes on along the minus strand of JANAVB010020198.1, from coordinate 12,744,893 downwards.
ATTCCCTTTAAAAAGAGAGAAAAGGGAATAATCGGAATGAGATTGAATAAATCCATAGGATATCAGAGAAGCAGCAAGCTTAGCAAACCAACAACGTGGTGCCTGTTTCAATCCATATAGAGACTTACGCAGGCGACACACTTTGTTGGGTTTACTATGCGAAAAACCTGGCGGCAACTTCATATACACTTCTTCTGTCAGATCTCCATGAAGAAAAGCATTGTGCACATCCATCTGGTGCAAAGTCCAGCCTCTCGCAGCTGCAACAGCCAAGAACGCCTTAACTGTAGGCATCTTAGCTACCGGGGCAAATGTCTCTGAATAGTCGATCCCCTCAACCTGATGATTACCGAACACAACCAGCCGTGCCTTTAAGCGTTCAACACTGCCGTCGGAGTTGTACTTTATTTTGTACACCCATCTACTTCCCAATGCTTTCTTTCCAGGAGGCAAATCGACAAGACTTCATGTCCCATTATTTTCCAGAGCCTGTATTTCAGTTTGCATAGCCGCACGTCAGCCTGAATCTCGCGAGGCCTGGCGATATAAAGTAGGCTCAATGCCTACAATGATAGCTGCAAGAAAATCTCTGTGTCCAGCAGTAAATATGTCATAACTTAGAAATTGTGTTAGAGGATACGAAGTACCTGAGGAAGTGACGGGAACTGAACTGTGGTGAAGGGGGGGACTTTTACTTCGAACATCATTCGTCGCAAAATCCTGTAATCGTACTGGCTGTGATTTCTTTCTCATTCCTCTTCCCAGCACTACCTCGTCGGGCCCCTCTGGCAATACTGTATCCCCTGTATCATCAGTAGTATCCGCATCACCTCCAGTAGACTCTCCTGTCAATACTTCTGCAGCTACCTGTGCATCCTCGCCACTCGGTACCGTACCGCCAGCAACCACTCCGGCCTCAGCAACCGTAGCCGGCATCACCCCAAAAGCCTCTATATCGTCTCCCGGCACCTCAACAGATGTATGACGTATCGCAGAAGACATCTCGCTAGCAGAGCCACACCCAAAATTTTTTTTTCATAAAAAGTAACATCACGGGACAAAAAATTTACCAGTCTCCAAATCATACAGTTTTCATCCCTTTTTATCAAGTGGATATCCGACAAAGATACAACCAAAAATACGCATAGCACAGACAACCAAAAATACGTAGATGATCATACGAAGGAGCCGAACCATATAAAACTTCATAAGGTGACTTAAAATGCAAGATACTAGAAGGTGTTCTATTAATCAAATAACATGCACCCAGAACACATTTCTCCCAAAAATCCACAGAAAGAGAACCCTGAAATCCATGGGCGGCCCTGGCCCAGGGCCCCCCGACGAAAGGGGGCACCATCATGGTTCTATTTACAATAGAACTAGTATGTATCAAGTGTCATTTTTAACCAAAACAATTGTAGTGTAGTGGTTATAATGAAGGCTTTTACTTTAGAGGTCCTTGGTTCAAAACTTGGTGATAACAATTTTTTGTTATATTTTTGTTTTACATGTATGGAGGGCCCATTTTAAAAATTTTGCCAAGGGCCCTCATTAGCTCAGGACCGGCCCTGCTGAAATCTCAATGCCCTGGCTACGTTTAAAATATGTCGATGTTTTCGTTCCACCCTTCCATTCTGTTGAGGTGTCCCAACACAGGATGTTTGGAACAATATACCTTGAGATGAAAAATAATCTCGTAAACAATTAAATTTAGTGCCATTGTCACTCCGCACACGACGGATATCAGCCCCAAACTGACGCTTCACCATAGCAATGAATTTAAGAAACATAAAATAAACAGCACACTTATCCTTCAATAAAATAACCCAAACAGCTCTAGAAAAAATTATCTACCAAAGTCAAAAAATATCGTGCCCCATTAGAAGACGGAACACGATATGGTCCCCACAGATCACAGTGTATAAGTTCAAAGCATCTCAAAGCTCGATTACTACTATCAGGAAAGGCATCACGAGTCTGTTTAGCTTGATGACAAATATCACAAGCCTTATGAGAAAACACACTACTACCAGAGAGAAAAGGTAAAGTCTGCATTACTTTATCTGAAGGATGCCCCAGTCTATTATGCCAAACCTCGGAATCACTCTTTTTGCATGCCAGGATCACCGAAGCCAAAGAAGCTGGAACCTCCCCCAAGAAGTAAAGTCCACCCCTTTGTTCACCTGCTCTAATCACCATCCTCGTACTTCGGTCATGAAAAAAAAATCAGGAGTAAATAACATATCACAATTTCTGGCACCAATCAATTGTGAGACAGAGATCAAATTGCAAGTCAATGTCGGAACATAAAGAACATCCGTCAATACCAATGAAGCAGTCAAAAATACTTTGCCTCACAGAACAGCCTCAATAGTGCTCCCATCAGGCAAAGTCATAGGACAGACAGGGACCTCAAAGCAATCAACTAAACAGTCACGAGAACCTGTCGCATGAAGAGTAGTCCCAGTATCGAATATCCAAGTGACAGAAGAATTCTTACCCATCAGACGATCAGAGTTTGAAGAACCAGGGTTGGAAGGATTGTCGTTACCTAGCAAGCTCATCAGTTTCTGCCATTGTTTACCTGAGAGTGGTGAAGGATATCCTCCATGCATCATATCTGCCGTACTCCCAGCAAGACCAGCAGGGACACCATGACCAGCAGCGGCGACATGATGAACAACTCCTGCGCCACCAGTACCGCGTCTCTGCTGTGATGTCGGGCCTCTGCCACCGCCAGCACCACGTCCTCCATCACGTCGAGGACGAGTCTCCCACTACTCTGGATAGCCAATCTTGGCAAAGCAAGTTGCAACATCATGACCTGTTTTCTTGCAATGAGTACAGATCATACATGATTTGTCCCTGGAATCTGAGGTTCTACTATTAGAAGTAGTAGAAAGACGAGGTGAAGTCTTGATAGTCAGCGCCAACACCTCCTCAGCAGCGGATTGGACCTGAGATTTTTGCATATCCTCCTCCTCACGGACTGCCTGGTATGCCCGATCTAAACTTGGCTGAGGATCCTGAGCCAGAATTTAGATCGGATATGACCATACAACTCAGCATTCAACCCATACATAAAGTCCTGAAAGTGGTCTTCATCCCTCATAGCCTGTAGCTTTGCAGCAAGTTCACCACAGGTACAGGAAGGCAATGGAAAATAAGCAGGTTGTTTATCCCACAAAGACTGCAAATTTTCAAAGTAGGTTTATACAGACATCGAAGCCGTCTGTTTACACTCAGCCAAAGCCACCTTAATTTGTTGCTTCCGAGTACCATTGCTAACAACAAATCTTTTCTCCAACAAGTTCCACAATGGATAAACCTCCTCAAAGTACGGCATAGATTTCTTCAAAGACGGATCAATGGTATTAAGAACCCATTGAACCAACAGCGCTTGCACACATCTCCAATCAAGCAATTTACTAGCATCATTAACAGGTTTGATTTCAGTACCTTTCAGAAAGTGATATTTCGCCTAGAGATCAGGAAGAGACGTATCGACCGAGACCACTCAGCATAGTTCGGTCCACGGAAAACAATAGGAGTAATGATATTTCCTGGTTGATCAGCAGAACTCAGAAAATATGGATCCTTCGGATTAGGATAATTTGGGTTGTGTGCACCGCCACCGCCAGTCGCGATGGAGTAGCTGGACGCAGCATAATCTGCCATCGCGGATGTCGGGTGTACAAACTTTTGTACAACTCCGACGAATCGACCGCTGATGGACGGGGTCGGCGGCGAATCGGCCGCAGTCAGGGGCGCCGGATCTGGCGCGTAGAGGTCGGGTGTACAAAATTTTGTACAACTCCGACGAATCGGCCGCTGATGGACAGGGTCGGCGGCGAATCGGCCGCAGTCAGGGGCGCCGGATCTGGCGCGTAGAGGTCGGCGGCGGTTCTGTCGCGGTCAGCGGGCGTCAAGCGCGGTCGGCGCGGGAGCGGGCGTCAGGCGCGGTCGGCGCAGGAGCGGGCGTCAGGCGCAGGAGCGGGCGTCGGCCGCGGTCGGCGCCGGATCGGTCAGGCGCGGGGTATCGGCGCGGAAGCGGGCGTCGACGGCAGGATCGGCCGCAACGAGGATGGGGAATATGACGGCTAGGATTTTTCTGGAGGCTCTGATACTATGTAGGAAATAATAATGCCTTATTCTTATTGATGGGGGCTGGTTACAATATATATAATGTCTACATGATTGGACTAATGGACTAGATTTACATTAGTTACAAATATAATTTCTAACAATTATCGATACTGGAATTCACATATTGCATCATTCAAACAACAAAAAGTGTATCCTCAAAAGATACTCTTCTTGTGCAATATGGATGATCTCGATGGATATATATTAAAGAATATTAAGAGGTTAGTAAAACTTTTCTAACACTTGTATCTTGGTCGTTTAGTTAGAAAAATATACAAAATAAGATGTCATGAGCAGCATATTATTGAATTTTGTTTCACATATACAAAAAGATACGCGATGTTTTATGCATCCTCCTAATAAAATGAATACTATAAGTATCATATGTGGATCAAATATTACTTTTGAGTGTCAGAAATACTAGAAGACATTATAAATGGCATTTACGAGATATTGAAATCTTCATAGACCCTCTTATTTAGTCTTTGGTCGAACTCTACAACCATCAAGATAAGAACTCTCAATAAGTGATATTTGTACCATCAATGTAAAAAACTTTTAAAAAATAAAGTAATACAAATCAATTTGACGATCAATGACAAGTAACATATGATGATTCAGCTAGTAGCATCAACATTTTTTTCTTTGTTTGCAAACAAATCAATCATATAAGCATGCATAAGATTTATGAGAATTTAAATATAATTTGTAAATTTCTATTAAAATTGTGTTTTTAATTTCAAAATAGTCAATAAAGCATTAGCCTTAATGCATTTGTGTCAATGGAAAACTCATCCAATAGAAACTTATGGTATAAATCATATTGCTAAGCTCACATCAATAAATCCTATCATAAAATATTTGTGATGCAATCTTTCACAAAAGGTATTTGATTGATATGCAATCGTTTAGGATTTTATTTCTAGACATTAAATGCATAATTGTGAAAAATATAATATAGCTAACCATCCCAAGAATAACCATGTTTCCTTCTTCCTTCTATCTATATGGTTTCCAGAGCTAGCCCCTATATATATATATATATATATATATATATATATATATATATATATATATATTTTTTTTTTTTTTTTTTTTTTTTGAGGGTGTCCACTTCTTAATGGTGCTTGGAGGCATGCCTCCAAGGGGGCTCGAACCCGCGTCACTGAGCCGGGGTGCTCCACCGTTCCCAACGGGCTAGCCCCTATATATATATATATATATATATATATATATATATATATATATAAAATATATATATATATATATATATATATATATATATATAAATGCATAATTGTGAAAAATATAATATAGCTAACCATTCCAAGAATAACCATGTTTCCTTCTTCCTTCTATCTATATGGTTTCCAGAGCTAGCCCATATATATATATATATATATATATATATATATATATATATATATATATATATATATATATATATATATATATATATATATATAAATTTTTTTCCTTCTTCCTTATATATATATATATATATATATATATATATATATATATATATATATATATATATATGGGCTAGCTCTGGAAACCATATGGGATGGTTAGCTATATTATATTTTTCACAATTATGCATTTATATATATATATATATATATATATATATATATATATATATATATATATATATATATATAAAATATATATATATATATAACCACTATCAGAAGTTATAAGATGTTCTATTTATTTGCCGGAACTTCCCAATGTGTTGTGCAAAATAAAATAACAATCATATGGGCATATCAAGGCTACACAGTTCATCATTGTTGAAAAATTGCATGTTACTTAGCTGTTATAGCTTCTTGATCAAGTCGACACTCTCTCAAGGAAACAAAAAATTATTTCTTTGGCATGAAGCCGCACTTGGTCATGCTAAATAATGAAGAGAACCTCCCATTGTTTCCAAGGTGTACAAAATATATCACCTCTGCAATACCAACTTGTTACCACTAGTGGCACACTCTTACAATATATAGAACGAAAAGCTTGTTGACTTACGAACTATTCTATTTTACCATGCAATATATGATTTGCAAGCCAGCCAGGGAGGTAATCATATATGAAAAGAATCCTCGATTTTACCTACCAGATAAACTTAAATTAAAGGAAATCTAAACACGATTAGTATGGTAACTATCCATTAAGAATAGGATGGTTGCAAATAATGGAATCACTCAATGGTCATGTCATGTATAGATAAACATGAGTCAAAAACTAGGAATAATCACCTTAAAGTACGGTGGGCGTAGGGCTGACCCTAAGATTTAGAGGGCCTTGTTCAAAAACTGAAGATAAAGCCCTATGTTATGTAAACATAAAAATAGAAGTCATTTTTTTAGATGTCATATATTAGTATCGCAAGTTTAATTTTATTTTCTTAAAGAAAAATGATGCATGTATATAAGTTAAAAAAATTAATAAGAGAATAGCGATTAACTTTTATGTATTGTAAGAATTGTATTGATTGAACGACTATAAAGTCTAAATAGTAGAAAAATACTATTTGAATTTGTCAAATCTCCATAAACTCATTTGCAGAAGAAACCTGTTAGCAATGATAAGATGAAGCATGTTGATCAAAATGTTCAATATACATACTAGCATGAATAATTTTGCTGCGAAAACATTGTGGTTTGAACCTTCTTTTATTTTGCCAAAACTTGTGTTTTACTTGCTATGATTATGTTCAAAAATATATCAAGTTATTTCTTTCAAGTTCTAACCTGATATTTATTTTCTGCAAAAGCTAGAGGTTTCTGTCACCTGTTTCAACAAAACAAATTCAAATAATATGCATCATAAACAAAATAAATTCAAATATTACAAACGTTACATAAAAAGATATATATTTATTATTTATAAAATGGAGATGCAAGGAATTGAACCATGTATATATCTCATATGAGAAGCAAGCACTATACCATTTTAGCCACATTCCCATTTTATTTTATTTAATTATTTATTATAAAAACATTTATAACAAAGAACTCCCAAAATCAAGGGCCTCTATTTTAGAGAGCCTTGTTAGGTCGCTCAAGATGCACAGAATTAGGGTCGGGCCTGTGTGGGTGTAGCTAATTGTTGCATGTCCAAATGAACTAGTAGAATGCATTAGGCTTACAAGTTCTTTCCATATCTCAAATATCCAAACTAATAAAATTCAATATGTTTATATAAATATTTAAATGAGAAGACCTTGATGAAATTTAACTAAATGTATCGCTACCACATGTGGATAACAAAATATATGGCCTTCATGTAAGAGAGATCGTATATGCCTCTTATGGCAATCACCATTTCAACTAGATATACTTGTGTATGTGTCCATAACTTACCTAAAATTGAAGGGAGAGGCTAACAGATCCAAGATGGATGAATTCAACCAATTTAAAAAGAAACAACGAAAACAAATAATAACGGTAGGATACTAATTGTAGATTGCAAACAAGACAAAAGAATAGTAAATAAGATTTTTAAGAACTGCATAATTAGCTAAAAGACAACCCAAAATGAGCACTAGATATCCATCAGCCACTTCCCCCTCTTGGAACATTATAGAGACAATGTGATCAAACATATATGGAAATGACTAGTGAGATGATTTATGCACATCATTTAGAAGGATTTGTAACGATGAAATTAATGGTATCTTAAACTAAGTGTAGACAAGTTTATCTAGTACTTGTTAAAAACTTGTACAGTCAAGAAATACATCCCATCTAAGAACAATATGTCATTTGAACTTACAGGAAACATATAATGTATGTAATGTATGAAGTATCACATACGGGTTACTAATCGACCATGACAGACAAAACGATGTAGATAACTTATTGGAATTTTCTTCTATGATGCAAATCTAATACTAGACCATAACTCAAAACGATGTAGATAACTTATTGGAATTTTCTTCTATGATAATCTACTACTAGACATGAGCATGATAAGATGTATAAGTTTATTATACTGTGAGAAATCCAAATTAATGCTAATCTTGATTTCCTGAACTTTAAGAAAATAAGCATTCTCACATAATCTCATTCTGATATGTAAGACCAGCAACCTTAATTAATTTGATGATAATTGTTTTGTATCTTTGAATAATACAAATTATACATATAATTATAATTAATTAGAAGATCCCATTAAATTAGATACTGGAAATTGTTGAGATACCCACTTTTGGGGTGGGTGTTTATGAAAAACCCACCCGCATGGTGGGTTTTATGAACAACATTATGTATTTTCACGTTAAATATTTCAATATTCCCTTTAGATGCTCCTTGTTTACAAAATTGCCATTTTGATAATACCATAGCTATCCCTTCGCACAAATTTGGTCATATATGTATTTGAATTCACAAACTCAGATTTTGATTGTAATTTACGTCTTCTTCTTTACGAGAGATCTGAATTCCATTGCTCTCATCTTCAGCAGAGATCGCAAAGATCGTCCGTAGTTCACTGTACTTTTCTTCAGTCGAACTCCGATTATCACTCATCATCGTCATCATCTTCGTGGAGAGATTTGAAGTTTTTCGGCGATTAGGTCCTTTTTAATGGTTTCATTCTGCAACAATTCAACTTGTTTCTGAAGCTCGCTTTTCTCATTCATGAGCCTTTTATTTGTCTCTTTGAGCTTCTCGGTTGTTTGCACTGATATAAAACAAACAACAATGAAAAGTATGATATCAATCAATATATACTTTAAAAAAAGAAAAAAAATCATTCTCCGTGATCTTAACACGGAGAATAGTAATTCTCCGTGATTTTAACACGGAGAATGGCCATTCTCCTGCATTCTAACACGAGGAATGACCATTCTACGTGATTTTACAACGAAGAACGGCCATTCTTCATGATTTTAACACGGAGAATGATTATTCTCCTACATGTTAACACGGGAATAGTCATTCTCCGTGATCTTATCACGGGAAATGGCCATTCTTCGGAATTTTAACACGAAGAATAACCATTCTACATGATTTTACAACGGAGAATGGCCATTCTCCGTGATTTTAACACGGAGAATGACTATTCTACTGCATGTTAACACGGGAATAGTCATTCTCCGTAATTTTAACACGAAGAATGGCCATTCTCCGTGATTTTACAACGGGAAATTGCCATTTTTCGTAATTTTAACACGGAGAATGGTTATTTTCCGTGATTTTACAACGGAGAATGGTCATTTTCCGTGATTTTAACACGAAGAATGATCATTTTTCTGCATTCTAACACTTTGAAGGAGGTCTTATAGAAGATACAACAGAAACATACAACAGGAAAGATTTTAACAGAACATACAACAAAAAAGATCAAACATACAACAGGAAAGATTTTAACAGAACAAACAACAAAAAGATCACAAAAAGTTCTTTTATTAAAAATCATACCTACAATGGTCTATTACAGATTCTTTGTGATTATATGGAAAGAACTTCTTATATAGGGTGAGTGTGGTCCAAACCACAGGCCACGTGGCCGTCGGTTAAAGTCTCCCAAATTAATGTGATGAACCTAGGGCTCAGTATAATGAATCTCATTTAATAGGTTCATTTTACTAAGTCCTAAGACCAAATTAATGGGATGAACCTAGGGCTCAGTATAATGACTATTCTCCTGCAGGCCATTCTCCGTCATTTTAACACGGAGAATGAAAATTCTTCGTGATTTTAACACGGAGAATGACCATTCTCATTCATTTTAACACAGAGAATGGCCAATCAGGAGAATGACCATTCTCCTGCATTTTAACACGGAGAATGACCATTATTCGTTATTTTAACACGAAAAATGACCATTCTCCTACATTTTAACACGGAGAATGGCCATTCTCCATCATTTTAACACGGAGAATGACAATTCTCCGTCAATTTAACACGGGAAAAGGCCATTCTTCGTGTTTTTAACACGAAGAATGTTAATTTTCCGTGATTTTAACACGGAGAATGACAAAAAGCTCTTAATTCTCTTCACATCATCTCTCTCTTCTCTAACTGGGGTTCCAGTTGATGCTGATGATGATGATGAAGTAGAGTTCCAGTTGATGCTGATGATGATGATGACGTGGGGTTCCAGTTGATGTTGCTGATGATGATGAAGTAGGGTTCAATTGATGCTGATGATGATGATGAAGTCGGAACTAATAATGACGATGTGGTGTGAAGATTGCGAATGGAGAGTCATGGACGAGTTTTTGAAGTAAGGTTTAAAGATTTTGTAGGAGAAAACCTAGACTCGAAAGTGAGCAGCGTATGGAAGAAGAGGAAGAATCGAAACGCTTTTTTTTTTAAGAGTAGGTTTCGTGGGTGTTTTCAATAAATTAGAAGGACAAAAAGATCATAACGCATCCTTTTATATATTTTTCGCTAATTCTGGACACGCGATAAAATATTATTTTACGGTGGGTTTTTCATAAAACTTTTGCGATTTTTGGACATTTGATAAATTTTCCCAATTAGATATACGCAGGAAATTCTCATAATGGGCTAGAACCTTGTCAGAGTTTTCTGTACATGATTAACAATATTATAATCTCTTAGATATACTAAAAGTCAATTATCTCATAATTATGGCATGTTTTTTCAACAGGAATGGGAAGGATTACTATACTATTTTAGTAACAAGGTTTTAAAAATATAGGCTTAATTTCAACTTAATACCCTCAACTATTTCAGTTTTTCAGCTTGATACCATAAAGTTTTTTTTTGTACAACTTGATACTATCAACTATTGAATTATTTGCAACTTAATACCCAAAACAAAAAAGGACGAAACTATCACTTTTCTAGCCAACACCCCCCTCCACCTCTACACCCACCCCTGTCTCGGCTTCCACCCCTACCCTACCCCTCCTGGCTGCCTCAACCCCTTCCCCCTCCTCTTTCTCCGCACGTAGCAGAGGCGGCAACAACGACAGAAGGAGGCAACGAGGACGAGGGGGGCGGGGGGGGGGGGGGCGTGCTATAAGGGCCACGGGTGGGGTAGGGGGCGTAGGTAGGGCTGTAGGGAGGGGTGTATCCGGGTTGATGGTCAGCGGGGGTGGGGTGTGGGTGGGTGGGTGTGTGTGGGGGGGGGGGGTACAACAGGGGCGGGTTGGGGAGGGGGTGTAGTGGGGTTGATGGTTGGCGGGGGTGGCAGCAGGATGGGGGGAGGGAAAGGATAGTCAGGTGGAGGGGAGCGAGAGAGGGATGGACAGTGATATTTTCGTCCATTTTTTTCTTCAGTATATCAAGTTGTAAACAAAAAATTTAAGGTATGAAGTTGAAAAACTGAAATAGTTGGGGATATCATGTTGAAAATAAATCAAAAATATAATCACAAGTAATACTACTAAATATTATGATTATCTAAACTAAGGGTCTGCTTGGTAATGGTGTTTTTACCGGCTTTGGGGTATTTTTAAACCGACCGTTTATGAAAATCTATGCTTGGCAATTTTTTTGAGTCACTGAATATGGTCGGCTCAAAAACCTCCCCAAAACCGGTGTAATGTATTTTTGGGTGGTTTTATAAACACCCAAAATCGGTGGGTTTTGGGTGGCTTTATTATTTTATTCCGTTTATATCCTCACCAAAATAATATAAATATAACTAATAATAACTAAATCCTATTTTTCTTTCTGTGTTTCTCTTTACCTTCATTCCCCCGACTCCTTCCCGTTGCCGTGCTCCCGATTAGTTATTAATTGTCCAACTTTCTTCCCAATGTTCATGGTTATTACACACAAATCTTTCCTACATGCCCAATAGACCCACAATACACATCGTGCTATTATATTGCCTTCATCGACTCATCTTCACTATACAAATATTTGGCGATAAGAATGCAGGAAATGCTTTTTGATGCAGGGGTTACCTTTACGTCGATAAACTCATATTCTATCATAAATAACTTTTATTTATATACGGACATAAAGGTAATTTTATTATTGTAGAAAATTTCAGAAACCGTTGGTTAGTGAATTACCAAGCATGAAATGGAGTGGTTTAAAAACCGCTACTTATAACCACTCAAAATCGGACTGCTCATTACCGTTCATTTCCGCTACTCTAAAAACACCCCATAACCGCTACCCCCATAATTGCCAAGTAGACCCTAAATAATATGAAATTTAAAACAATGAAAACATCTTTTAAAGGAGATGAATGAAAGAATCTGGCCTAGGATTGAGTGACATAACAAAATATCCAACACTAATAACTAACTTTGAAGTGAACAAAGATTGCAAAAGATTTAGTTTGCAATTAGAAAAGAGATGGTAGTCCGTTGCTATTATGATACTCCCTATCCTACTTTCTCTACAAGTTTCCTCCACCTCTATAGTATCCATGAATCCATTTTAAAAAAACTGTATGAAGTATTTTTTTAACAAGCCTTAATTGGTCTAATCTACTTAAATACTAAGTTATATCATCCCATACCCACTATTGGTGGTAGCATGCAATTTAACATATGAGAGAACATAAAATATAAGGATTCTTACAAGAGGAGCTTACCATTTTTTTTTACTATTGGAAAGATAATTTGGGTAATATAACTGTTATATATGATTAAAATGGTCAGATCATACATCTTAATTGAAGTCTTACTTTTCATTCGACTTTGAAACAACGAAGTTATAGAGGGTAAATGGACACCTAAATAGCAAGCTTCACACTATCGGTATCAGACCCTTCCTCTCATATCGGTATGGACGGTACCGGCAGTTTCGGATTGGAGTATCAAATCTTTTTGGTATCTTAAAACGAATAATTATTACTAATTATTAAAATTATATATATATATATATATATATATATATATATATATATATATATTAGGCATAATGTAAGTATTTCCTTTGATGTTTCTTAGCTGATTGGTTTACCTATGATAGATAAGTTTTCTTCTATTTCTTGCTTTTACAACCTACTATGCTTTTACACCCTTGTTAATTGGTCTCTTTCGTTCAAACTTTTTTGTCGAATTGACTGAAAAAGAGACCCCCGATGTTGATATCAGTCAGTATCAATATCGGTCGGTATCGAATCGGAACATGTCAAACCGTATCGGTATCGGCCATATCGGATCGGTATCGGCCAGTACTGCAAATTATGCTAAATAGAACAAGATGTGTCACATGAGTTATAGTCATGTCCTAACATAAGTTATCGTATGATATGTCACATGAATTGTAATGCATCACTAGTGCCCTATCTTTCAAATGCTATCAGTTCGTCTTAGCTATTGCATAGCAGATATCAACTAGTCACAATCTCAGAGATGTGACCGTGAGGCTGTTTGAAAACCTGTAAACTTATTTCCTTTGTTCTCTTTACTATAATAAAAGAATGCATTTATACGGTTTGGAATCAGATTTTTCCTTCCTATTAACGTTCTCTTTGTTCTCAATGGAAAATTATAGGCAGACGTGGATAACAATGGTACCATAGACTATGGCGAGTTTATAGCTGCCACTCTGCATCTGAACAAAATAGAGAAGGAGGGCCACCTATTTGCAGCCTTTTCATATTTTGACAAAGATGGGAGTGGCTACATTACTCAAGATGAGCTGCAACAGGCTTGCGAGGAATTTGGCATAGAAGATGCCCAACTGGAAGAAATGATTAGAGAAGTCGATCAAGATAACGTACCTTTTCCGTCACAAGAATTATTAATCACAGAGAGAAGTGATTGTGGTCTAATATTAGTGATGTTTTTTTCTTTTTCGTTTCTGCAGGATGGGCTCATAGATTACAATGAGTTTGTCGCAATGATGCAGAAAGGAAATGCTGCCTTCACGAAGAAAGGACAGCAAAATCCTATGGGTGTTGGTTTTAGGGAGACTCTCAACCTTGGTTAGCCAAAAGTAGCAATGATAATTCTTGGAGGTGCAGTATCAATTGCAAGTTTGGAAACTACACTAATTGTTAGATGTTTGATGCTCAATCAAATTTGCCATTTTGTATGCTGAATCCAATAATTTCCCTTGTATAGGATTCAGACAAAGAAAATTAGATTCTTAAGATTGTTTCTACAGAAGCCTCTGATCTTGCGCTTCTGCCTCTTAACTATTAATTAGTGTTGTCACATCTTTATGCATAAAAGCGTGATAATATGAACTTTGGGTGGTCTTTTGGAGCAAGGTCGCCTTTTATTTGACCTTGTATTACAACATTTTAGACTCATTCGGTAATATAATAGTTTTAGGTTGAGTGCCAAGTCCAGGTGATCTTGGCCTAGTACTTGCACTGTTTTCCTTAAAAAAAGGTTTATGCATGCTTCAATTTTCTGGGTTATTACCTATGTACTTATGATACACAAGACATCTACCGATCCAATTCGACATACTACTATTTCTTTATGTATCAGTTTACGGTTTATCCAATAAGATACACAGGCTAATAGCTATTATCATTTTGTTTTTGTTTTTGCTTTTAATATATATATAGCAAATGACCTCTAACCTAAGTGGTTAAGAGAGATGCATGCGGCCCAAGTGGTCGTAAGTTCGAGCCCCATTGCTTCAAATATATATATATATATATATATATATATATATATATATATTACGGTTCCCAAAAATGGTTCGTTCTGGCGATTGCGATTCGGGAGCGGCGCTAGGGTTTCCGCGCGGGCCACCCCCGCGGCCGCCGGACCCCCTGGCCGGCGGAGTCTGTAGCTCCCCTTCCCGAAATTTTTTGAAATATTTTTATTTATTAATTAATTGATTTAAATGGAGATTATTAGATTTTATAAATGATTAATTAGTTTATCATTTTATTAGTTTTTTTTGGGTGATTAATAAATTTTATTATTGCTGAATCGATATCCTATTGGATAAAATATTTTTATATTATTATATTGATGCTGTTTTGGATAAATATAGGTGTATTGGAATTATATAAAATATGTACTTGGAATTATACAAATATAAATATATATGTGCATGTATATATACAAGTGTATATAAATATATATGTGTATGAATAAATATATATTAAATATATGTGTGTGTATGAATATATAAATATATTTTGAATATATGTGTATGTTTGTGTAAATCTATATAAATGTATATTAAATATATAGGTATTTATATAAATGTATATTAAATATAAAGGTATTTGTATATATAAATGTATATTAAAAATATAGGTATTTACATAAATGTTTGTGTAAATATATATATATATATATATATATATATATATATATATATATATATATATATATATATATATATATATATATATATATATATATGTTATGAATAGAAATAATAAAAAAGCAAAAGAAAAAAAGAATACACAAATAAAACCCAAGCCAGGCCCGGTCCAGCAGAGCCCAGCCCACGCGCTTCCCTCCTTTTCCCAGAACTGAGCTGGGAACACCCCCCCAACAGACCGCAATAGCAACCCAGGCCGACCCGACAATTCAGTTATATATATATATATATATATATATATATATATATATATATATATATATATATATATATATAGAGAGAGAGAGAGAGAGAGAGAGATTGAGATCGAGACGAGAGAATCCCATGTAAACCCTAACCACCTAACGCGCGCCCCACCCCCGACCAACAGGCGGCGCGCGCCACCGCCGGGGCGGCGACCGGCCGGCCACCGGCGGCCGACAGCGCGCTTGCGCGCGTGGACCTGGAAGCAGAGCACAGCAACCGACTTCTCCCCAACTTCACAGGTATAGAACTTCCCCCTCGCTCGACGATTTTTCGAGCCGTAAATTCCTACGCTTAGACCATCTAACCCTCTCGGATATCCGTCAATTAGTTTGGGTAGAAGTGAAATAGATTCGACAGGAAATCGACTCGAAGTCGACGGAAAATCCTGTACCGAAACAGGACATAAGCAGTCCAAACACTAGACTTGGAAGACGATTTCTCGCCAATCCAGAAACCAATTTGAAAAACTGTTTGAACAGCCTTGTAGACAACATAACCTAGATTTATACCCTACTTTTAATTTATTTTCTACTTGATTATATTCTGTTTAAAGCCAATTTGAAAATCAGGAATAAACTGTTTTAAAAACTGTAGAAAATATTGAAAATTCATCCACACTACGTGCGTCCCAACAATCCGGGCGACGTGGTTGCGAACCGAAAGCATCGAAAGCTGCGTATCGACTTCGTGGTCGTGTGGGCTTTGACGGAATTTAAATTGGTCGTGTGTGCGCGACGAATTTGATGCGTATCCGTCGAAATTCTCCGTATCGGCCTCTGTACAAATTCTCCAATTACTTCGTGCACGCTTGTCAGATCGAGACGAAACTTGCGCCAACAGGACCGTATCATTTTTCTGGTCCTGTATGCCAAGTTTGGTCCGATTCTGAGACAGTTGAATTGGAACGCCGTTTTGCGGGCCCCACGGTTCCACTCAACGGACGATTTTGTGCACGGCCCGCCGAAATCCAACTTTGGACATACGGTTGGGTTCGTATCAAAAAACTGGATCCTTAGACATATAGTTTGATGACTTTAGAGACCATTGACTCTGACACGCTTTTCGGTGCAAAGCGGGTTCAACGACGGACACCGTTTTTGCCCAAAATTACCGTTTTACCCCTGTGTCCAGAATTGGACTTAAGGACAGGAAATCTTAGCTAATTTGACTATTCTGAGAATATTGGTACTGTTTATTTCAGCATCTGGAGACTTCTGCATGTGTTGACTGATTGTGGCTCATTGAGTGGTATAGTATTATTGGTTTCACCAGCTAAGGACCTCAGGCAAGTGCACTTTCTGATTGCTTTTTGATTCATAGTAGTCTTTTCATTTCATGTTTATATATATATCTTGCTGCTTGTTGACACGCTCATCACACGGAGTAGTCGGGAGGGAAAATATCTTAGTAGACATGTGGACTACCCAGAACTATCCCTCGTGTCTTTCGTGAATGATAGCAGCTGCACACGACACGTGCAGGGTGCCGTATTTACCCCTAGTCGTTCACATGTCGAAACGAATATTTCACACCACATAGGTAGATGTCTTTTTATTTTTCCTTTACTTTCCACCGTGCCATGTCATCAGTTCTTTCCAGTTTTTATCTCTCATATGTTATTTTCATGTCTTGTTAATTCTATTGTATTTTTGCATTGCCGTCGGTTTGTGTACTTGTTTTATTTCTGACTGAAAACCAACATTTTTCAGGTTTAGCCGCGATCACTCTTAGCATTGGGAAGGCTTGGGTATGCTGAGACCGACCTAGATAGTGGAACTAGTTGTCATTTTCATTAAATTGTAAAATCTTGTATTTTTTTTTAATTATAAATGTTGTAAATGTTATAATAAATGTAGAAATGTGAATGAGCAGCAAATGTTATTTCTTGAGAATTTATTTCTTGCGGGTTTGACAGCGTTCTACCGCCGACTCTGCAGCGTAGGCTGGCTTGGACACGTCTCGTATCCGAAAAACGGGTGCGGGTCGTGACAAGTTTTTGTTGTGGCCCATGAAGGTCAGTCTTCGCAAATTATGCGAACTCGTGATGGTAGTTAAGTTAGTCGTACCATTGCGAGCCTGTGCCTAGGAAATGCTCATTCACAATTAGGATTAAAATAATTTAGGAGAATAACTAGGACTAGGAGTCCCTTGTTCAAATTGACCGTTGGGTAGTTAAGGTTATTAGATAGGCCATGCAATTTAGATAGCTTGCTAGATCCCTATAGGTACACTCTTACTTTGATATGACGATATGATTCCATGTGGATACACTATACACTTGGTTAGTTAGATTTTCCCCGAATTAAGGCTATAACCTTGATAACCTGCTCAATTTCCTTTTTGCTCTATTTAGATATAAACCTTATATCATAAATTAGAATTGCCTATTTAAATTTTATTTTTGCTATAAGGAATTGATTTATAATTACTGATTCTTTTATTTGTATAAAATCTCGAGGTAGATCGATTCGAGATTTCCCTCAACCATTGAAATGCATATGAAATAGATACTAGAATGTTTGTATTTCTTTCGTATTTAGTTACTCCCTCCATGTTAAGTCTTTTATTTTAAATGTTGTGACTGCTAGGACAAATACCTACGCTTTTATTTTTAGTCAACTTGTTTGAATCCCTAGAAGCTCATGAATTTTTACGATACAGTTAAATGAATGTTAGTTAACTAATAATGGTTAGACAGCAGCGCACTGTCGTCAATTATTTGATAGTGGAGAATGTGGGTCCACTGCAGCCAGCAGCGCACTGGCGAGGCACAACTCACAGAATTGAAATCATTTCGAAGAATCATAGTCTATGGAACATTGCTAAGACTATGTTCTTGTTGACCTCTTTAGATATTAGATACCCTTGTGCCAATATAGAGTAGAGTACCTAATAGCATATTGCCCCTGAATCACGGAACCAAGAGTTTGCCACAGCCAGATTATATGGGCAAGGCATAATTCTCGGTAAAATGATTTTTGACGTGATCACAAGATTAGGATACTATAGAGAATAGAAAAATGCCCTGTGTGTACCGTAAGATCCAAAGCCAAAATCATGAAGGTTCTGTAAGTTTGGTAGCCTGCCTCCCAACCTAGTATCCTGTGTCCCTTGTGATCTATTAACAAGGAATTAACTGACACTAATAGGTTTACTTAGAAAATAGAACTCAGAAGTCTATAACCCATTAGTCGACCAAGGCCTTAGAGATAGAAAGATTATAGGAAGACTGTATAAGCAAGAACACCAGGTAAGGTTTTGATTATCTCAAAACTCGAACTACTATCCCCTCCTTCCAAAAATCTCGCGTACTTGACTATCTTGACCAATACTGCTATTACAGCCTAGTTTTGCAAGCTTACTCTTTTATCGAGCTTGATTCAAGACATATGTTTATTGGGGACGCCCGCTAACATATTGTCTAATCAGAATCATTGTATTACGGTCTGATCAACCATGATGCAATTGGTTCGCTCTTCATCTAATTACCCTACGTGGATTGAGATGTAGATGTCTCTAGGATCCCATCCACGACTGCTTTGACAATTCTCCTTGAATTATATATTCGTCTTTGAATCGCGTAATTGTGTTCAGTAACATCTCTTGTAGTGCCCCGTCCCGCAAAGTCAATCGGAGGAATCGAAACGCCGACGGCGTTGGAACTTAGCCTTGCAATGGCTGCTCGAAGGCTCGCTCGTCCGAGGCGACTCCTCGCACAGGTGGGGGAGTTTCGGTGAACTCGCTTCATCTTAACCTTCACTTAATGACTCGCTTGTTTTCAACTTGCACAAGTAGGCTAATCTAAAAGCTACGAACGCACATAGCTAAGGGAGTAATCCCGACCCGTCGGAATGTCTTAGAACATGGAAAATGGTCCCACGGTCTTCATAGAAGTCGGCTCAGCGTGCTTTCAAATGACACTCGATCCTTCGATCCCGTGGCTTGGAAGAAGGAAGTTGGCTTAAGTTGTTAAGTTGCCCCGACACTTGAAATAGCCTAAGTCCTAGGCGTCGTCTGCGTGAATGCTTGGTAAAGCATGCATGGTCCCGTCGTTTGCCCCAACACTTGAAATAGCCTAAGTCATAGGCGTCGCCCGCATGAATGCTAATAAAGCATGCACGTCTCCACTGCGCAAGGCTTGGCATAGCCTTGGCTCGTCCCTCGGGTTAAGTTGTAGGCTTGAGTAAGTTAGGCAAAGTTATGCCGATCGACCTAAGTCATTCCAAGTGCCGTCCCATTCTTTCTGCGGTTGTCAAGTCAAATAGTCCTACGATCTCAAGGGCCGTCATATAACGTATGACTTGGGTGATAGCGTCGCATAGGACGTAAGTCAGTTAAAGGCACGAGCCACAGTTGGCACGATGTAAAGTTAGCCACGGTCTATGGCACCTAAGGAACACGTGTTGTTCAAGTTAAGTGGAAGGCTATGTAGTAGTCGTTCCCTCGAGTTCAAAGATGTTCGAGACGGTCCCTCGGTTGGGAGTCTCGCATTCCTATCCACGTTAAGATGTTCGAGGCTGTCCCTCGGTTGGGAGTCTCGTATTCCTATCCACGTCAAGTTATTCGAGGCGGTCCCTCGGTTGGGAGTCTCGCGTTCCTATCCACGTTAAGATGTTCGAGGCGGTCCCTCGGTTGGGAGTCTCACGTTCCTATCCACGTTAACATGTTTTCGAGGCGGTCCCTCGGTTGGGAGTCTCATGTTCCTATCCACGTTAAGATGTTCGAGGCGGTCCCTCGGTTGGGAGTCTCGCGGCCCCGATGCACGTAATGCAAAGGGTGGTTCAGAGCACGAGTTGCTAAGTATTGTTCCAGTCGTATCAACAAATTAGGCAATACATTTACGCGAGTCTAGATGTCTCGTAGGTGCATGGTCATTGGACACCTTGTCGACAAGGATTTCTGCCTAGACTGGTTATACGCCGGAGCACCGGGCCCAGTCATCCTAGGGGGTGGACGTTATAGCAGCACATGCTTTTATTGCGTGGGTAGTCGGGGGCTTTCAACGGGGCTCGCTACCTGCGCTGAAGGACCCGCCGCCTACCCGAGCTATGTCCGCGATGGCTTGTCATGCCAGTGGCCTTTCATATAGATAATTGGCGTACTAAGCGGCGAATCCATATGCACGGTGTCGGTCATAACGAGGAAGTGTAAGCACGGTATGCGTTGAATGGTGAAATGTGTGCTCGATTGCACCCAAAGTACGATAAAGCATACGATTCGGCTATACGTAAAGACACGTGCTTCGGCACAAAATACGGCATCATGCTTGAGTTCCCAACATCGGTTCCACAAGTCGGGTTAGTCATTGCGAGTTAAGTCGAGAAGGGCCGTAGGGCAAGTTGTGTGAAGTTACATTGAGTTGCTGGGCATGACCTCGAGATGTGAGGCACGGCCGCGTTGTCATAACACGAGTATTGGCAAGACTAAGCGAAGAGGCACTGCCTCGGTGATACTAAAGCTCGAATCGAGTTCATTGTACGACCGAGTCGTTACGTCCCAGAGTATGGTATGAAAGGCAAGCACGAGGCGATAAGTTAACGTTATTGGAACGAGAAGGTCTAGCGGCAATGTGCGAGTACGTTATTAGTGCAAGGCACGGTAACGGTCTAAAAGACACAAAATAGATCAAGGCGTCGGTCCGAAAATCGATCCTAAGGCAAGACTAGAAAGACAATCGTAAAGGGGCTTGTATCGCACAAAGTAAAATAAACGTGTCAGTTTTGTATGGGTGGGCGAGGAGCTCACTCCACCAGTACAGTTGAGTACAGACACCCATACAGTTTCCATGTGCAGGCACAGGTAGAAGCTCGTGGCGCGGAGCTCGCTTGGATGCGTCGAGGCACGGAGTTCCTTGGCGATTCGAAGCGTGCGGCCGCATGGAATCAAAGACTTATACGGGACATAATGTATGGACATCGCCTTCCGAAGC
Source organism: Iris pallida (assembly GCA_029216955.1). Lineage (NCBI taxonomy): Eukaryota > Viridiplantae > Streptophyta > Magnoliopsida > Asparagales > Iridaceae > Iris > Iris pallida. The sequence continues at coordinate 12,723,326 of JANAVB010020198.1, read as the reverse complement.
TTCCGCTGGCTCAAGCACTGTAATCAAGAGATGAGAGAGAGCAGAGTGACTTGTAATGTGAGACGAGTGAATTTGAGTGATTGTAATCTCGGCCTTGTGCCCCCAATGTAACCGTTGTTTCGATATCAATAAAGAGCTTCTTTTGAATAAGTTGTGTTTTGTTCTAAAATTCTGCTGCGTGTTCAATGTCTCTGCTTGGGACTTCTGTGCGACGACCCCGTCGCCGCCGCTGTAATCGGCTGTTATGGAACCCGCCTTGCACGAGCGCAATCTAGGCTCGTGCGGCATCACGCCTTAGCGAGGACGATCGCTCCTACGGGAGCGGGGCGTGACATAGTGGTATCAGAGCACGGCTTTACGTCCTTGGACTATCGATTGAATTATTTAACTCTGATGTTTCCGCGAACTCTGAATGTTGCTTCCGCAAAAGTTGATATCGTTGGTGCGCTCTCTCTCGATTGTCCCACAGGATGTCCATACAATAAGTCTAATATTTTCAAAAGCTCGTACAAGCGTTCCATCGAACGCATCGGTAGGCCATCGCCGGATACGTTGGTAGGCCTTGGGGCCGAACGGTGCCGACATTGAGTTGATAGAAGACACGTGCTAAAAGTTAGCAAACGCGTTGCATACTTGAACGACCTTACGCTAACAATAGCGAACGAGCACACGAGACCGAAGTATAGTTCGAACGGGATGGTTATGCACACAGCCTTTGGCTAAGTTGTGCCGATTATTGCGCATCTCGACCTTTTGGTACAAACGAGTCGCGAGCAATATTAAGTATCGCTCGGTCGGGAACGGGAATACACTTAGAGTGTATATCGATAGAAGTGCTATTGGACTAACGCTAGGTATACACGGAAGATTGTTTTGGATTTTGAGAAATAGTACGAACGACTTAGTGCGTCGATACGACGTGAACGATTACGCTAGGGATTCGTCGAACAAATCCGAAACATGTCTTAGCGAATAACGTGAACGTGATTTGGACTAGATTGGATGACTCGAATCCCGAGTGGTGTATGGTCCGTCTTGAAAATCATTCGAGCGAATGATTGAGGATTGCACGAGTATGAAACGCGAAAATGATCGAGTAGGTGAAATCGAATCGAGGAAATTGATACGGATCGTATACGAAAAGTTAACACGACGGGTAGGTAACGTGCATGAAATATTCGATTTCAAAGTTATGCGAATGACTCTGAGGATTGGAATGGATATCGTTCGATGATTGAGTTAGCAAAGAATATTACGAATTGAGAAAATACGTTGGTCGATGACTTAAGATAGACGGATGAATGATACGTGAATTTGGGTTTATCGAAATTGATGTTGTGAACGATTCGAGGGGTAATGATCGAAATTGAATTTGAATGTCGAGGAGATTATCCAGTCGGACGATAGCATCATTCGCACGACTCAAAATTTGTTGCAAATGAAGACCGTCAGGTTACGTATATCGTCGATGATATTGAGGCGTATCAAAGACGATATACGATAACTCGGGGGTAATCTGACACGGTGAATGACGATCGTACAAGTGTTATCGTTCCAAATGGATGCAATACTTAGGACTTTGGTTGAGACGAATGTTGGATGAAAGTGATCGTATCTTGATGATTATGCGGATAACCACAGCATCGACATTCTTGTCTTGAGCGAGCGCGATTCCAGCCTCGCACATGCGTTACATCAGATTTGGGGCGATCGTTCCGCGTGAGCGCTGACATGGTGATTCATGTCGCGGGAATGATCGAACTTGGAAAATTAGGATACGACAACTTTGATTGTCTCGACTTGTTGGCTTGATACGAAGGAGAACTCGAGAATGTTAGGACTTGCGATTGGTGATTGAATGAAACTTGAGGATTGTGTAGGTCCAATCCGCGCATCATGAATGATTTAGTCTAGACCCAAAACAAGTGTTACGCCCGATGAGAATGATTATTCCACGGGAGCGTTGCATGGTGATTCGTGCCCACCGTAGAAAAATCGGACTCGCGTGAGATCGGAGCGTGGCATATTGTTAAGTCGGACGACCTTGTGATCGATTACGTGAATTAGAATAGATGATTTCGAAAACGTGAAATATGAATTACGGTTTAGAGATGAATTGTGTCATAGCGTGCTCGATTTGAAAATGAATGATAGGCGAACTAATGTTGAACGTGTTTGAAGAGATAAACTATGCGAAACGGCTTGATGAACGAACGATATTGATATGACGTGAAATTGGTTGAAACGTGAGTTATCGTAGGATGGCTTTACCGAATGACTCGTACCCCGTGCGACGGATATTGGAATGTGCGTAGGAAATCGATGCTCGATGTTTAGAAATCGGAGTGACGCGAGCTTGGATAGAAAACCCCGTACTACCGACTATGGTTTGACCCTAGGATTGGGGTGAGTGTTGGCATTATTGTTGGAGAACTATGATTCCAATCCGGACATTGACTTAGCCTCGAAAAGAAATAGCCTAGCGGTTAGGCGAGACGCCCTGTTTCAAGCGTTAGCAATCAAAAAAGATTGATCTGGCGGATTGGTTTGAATGGATAGCATGAATCACGAACGTAGGAAACCCTGCTCATGAGACTCAGCTGACATACATATATTTCAGGGATGCCTGGGTATGTGCACGATGCGACTCGAGTGAGAATGACAAATTCTCTATCATGCGGCTTGGCTGAATACATGTATTTTGGGGACGCTTGGAATGCGTGCACGATCCAGCCAAGTGATACGATGAGTTCAAGCAAGACTTGGGGAATAAAAGAGTGTCGAGAATTCGAAATTATGTTGAAGGAAAGAATCATAATAGTGTGAGCGTGGCTCGGACTCAAGGAAACGCTTAGGCGTATCTCGCTCGACTGTTATAGTCCCGTGTCTAGGCTCGATTAAGTCTTGGCCATAGAAATGGTAGGATGGCTTGCCTTCAGGAAAGTCTCGAGGACGAGACTTGTTCTGAGTGGTGTATGATGTAGTGCCCCGTCCCGCAAAGTCAATCGGAGGAATCGAAACGCCGACGGCATTGGAACTTAGCCTTGCAACGGCTGCTCGAAGGCTCGCTCGTCCGAGGCGACTCCTCGCACAGGTGGAAGAGTTTCGGTGAACTCGCTTCATCTTAGCCTTGACTTAATAACTCGCTTGTTTTCAACTTGCACAAGTAGGCTAATCTAAAAGCTACGAACGCACATAGCTAAGGGAGTAATCCCGACCCGTCAGAATGTCTTAGAACATAGAAAATGGTCCCACGGTCTTCATAGAAGTCGGCTTAGCGTGCTTTCAAATGACACTCAATCCTTCGATCCCGTGGCTTGGGAGAAGGAAGTTGGCTTAAGTTGTTAAGTTGCCCCGACACTTGAAATAGCCTAAGTCCTAGGTGTCGCCTGCGTGAATGCTTGGTAAAGCATGCATGGTCCCGTCGTTTGCCCCAACACTTGAAATAGCCTAAGTCATAGGCATCGCCCGCATGAATGCTAATAAAGCATGCACGTCTCCACTGCGCAAGGCTTGGCATAGCCTTGGCTCGTCCCTCGGGCTAAGTTGTAGGCTTGAGTAAGTTAGGCAAAGTTATACCGATCGACCTAAGTCATTCCAAGTGCCGTCCCGTTCTTTCTGTGGTTGTCAAGTCAAATAGTCCTACGATCTCAAGGGCCATCATATAACGTATGACTTGGGTGATAGCGTCGCGTAGGACGTAAGTCAGTTAAAGACACGAGCCACGGTTGGCACGATGTAAAGTTAGCCACGGTCTATGGCACCTAAGGAACATGTGTTGTTCAAGTTAAGTAGAAGGCTATGTAGTAGTCGTTCCCTCGAGTCCAAAGATGTTCGAGACGGTCCCTCGGTTGGGAGTCTCGCGTTCCTATCCATGTTAAGATGTTCGAGGCGGTCCCTCGGTTGGGAGTCTCGCGTTCCTATCCACGTCAAGTTATTCGAGGCGGTCCCTCGGTTGGGAGTCTCGCATTCATATCCACGTTAAGATGTTCGAGGCGATCCCTCAGTTGGGAGTCTCGCGTTCCTATCCATGTTAAGATGTTTTCGAGGCGGTCCCTCGGTTGGGAGTCTCGCGTTCCTATCCACGTTAAGATGTTCGAGGCGGTCCCTCGGTTGGGAGTCTCGCGGCCCCGATGCATGTAATACAAAGGGTGGTTCAGAGCACGAGTTGCTAAGTATTGTTCCAGTCGTATCAACAAATTAGGCCATGCATTTACGTGAGTCTAGATGTCTCGTAGGTGCGTGGTCATTGGATACCTTGTCGACAAGGATTTCTGCCTAGACTGGTTATACGCCGGGGCACCGGGCCCAGTCATCCTAGGGGGTAGACGTTATAGCAGCACATGCTTTTATTGTGTGGGTAGTCGGGGGCTTTCAACGGGGCTCGCTACCTGCGCTGAAGGACCCGCCGCCTACCCGAGCTATGTTTGTGATGGCTTGTCATGCCAGTGGCCTTTCATATAGATAATTGGCGTGCTAAGCGACGAATCCGCATGCACGGTGTCGGTCATAACGAGGAAGTGTAAGTATCGTATGCGTTGAATGGTGAAATGTGTGCTTGGTTGCACCCAAAGTACGATAAAGCATACGATTCGGCTATACGTAAAGACACGTGCTTCGGCACGAAATACGGCATCATGCTTGAGTTCCCAACATCGGTTCCACAAATCGGGTTAGTCGTTGCGAGTTAAGTCGAGAAGGGCCGTAGGGAAAGTTGTGTGAAGTTACATTGAGTTGCTGGGCACGACCTTGAGATGTGAGGCACGGCCGCGTTGTCACAACACGAGTATTGGCAAGACTAAGCGAAGAGGCACTGCCTCGGTGATACTAAAGCTCGAATCGAGTTCATTGCACGACCGAGTCGTTACGTCCCAGAGTATGGTACGAAAGGCAAGCACGAGGCGATAAGTTAACGTTATTGGAACAAGAAGGTCTAGCGACAATGTGCGAGTACGTTATTAGTGCAAGGCACGGTAACGGTCTAAAAGACACAAAATAGATCAAGGCGTCGGTCCTAAAATCGATCCTAAGGCAAGACTAGAAAGACAATCGTAAAGGGGCTTGTATCGCACAAAGTAAAATAAACGTGTCGGTTTTGTATGGGTGGGCGAGGAGCTCACTCCACCAGTACAGTTGAGTACTGACACCCATACAGTTTCCATGTGCAGGCACAGGTAGAAGCTCGTGGCGCGGAGCTAGCTTGGATGCGTCGAGGCACGGAGTTCCTTGGCGATTCGAAGCGTACGGCCGCATGGAATCGAAGACTTATACGGGACATAATGTATGGACATCGCCTTTCGAAGCTTCCGCTGGCTCAAGCACTGTAATCGAGAGATGAGAGAGAGCAGAGTGACTTGTAATGTGAGACGAGTGAATTTGAGTGATTGTAATCTCGGCCTTGTGCCCCCAATGTAACCGTTGTTTCGATATCAATAAAGAGCTTCTTTTGAATAAGTTGTGTTTTGTTCTAAAATTTCGCTGTGTGTTCAATGTCTCTGCTTGGGACTTCTGTGCGACGACCCCGTCGCCGTCGCTGTAATCGGCCGTTAAGGAATCCGCCTTGCACGAGCGCAATCTAGGCTCGTACGGCATCACGCCTTAGCGAGGACGATCTCTCCTACGGGAGCGGGGCGTGACATCTCTCTTAAACTCTTTATTATTTCTGTCTTTCACTAATTGTAAAGAGGAAAGCTCGTAATTGATAGATAGGTATAGAGTATCCCTATGGCTATGATAGTGGTATACACAAGTGTAGCTACCATCAGCCAGCCCTGTGATTGGAACCTTGCCTCGAGTTACTCGTTCTCCTCTTGACCTTCAAGCTAATATTGTGGCCTTCTAGCCATCTGAATTTGAGGAACAATCCTTGGCTTGACTTATATCTACCGTATTCCATTACACAGTGCCTTGTTCTTTATTAACAAGAGTCGAGGTAAATATCTGGACTTTGGAATCCTTCTAAACCTCACCATTCCTAAAACCCTGTCCTAGCTTCTAAGGTGGGTAGACTGTAAGCCTTCTAAAAATTTTAGGATATACCAAGATTACCGATTGATTAGAACAATTTTCATTAGGATGATAATTAGTGCCCCATAGACTCCCACTTTCCACCTAGATCATTTTGTGTCCCCGGCCGTGTCATTAATATTCGGAGCACGAGACCAGCTGTTATACCTTCTAACAAATTTCATATGCAAGATCTAGACGAGTCCACCTTCATCTAGGTATATCATGTCCCACTCAAACACGTTCTCTTGTACTCTATTTTTATTGTACGACTTTCAGGTAAAAAGGACTAGCTATAACCCTTACCATAGTACCGGTTAACTTCCCGACTACAATTAGAGACTCAACTTTGACTCGAATCTTTCGACCAATATGTGGTTGTGATCGACTCGAAGTCCACTACGCACATGCCACTAGTATGCCACCCAATTGAGACCTCATGTGCTACTTAAACACAAAGGTCACGGAAGGCGTATTTTGGGCTTTACAAACCTAGCTAACCAATCTGACTGACAATTAGCTCAATCACTTGAGTTAAATCCTATTCTAGGTTACCCTAACCTAGTAGACATAGTTTTATCTTAGGATCTTGTTCAGTCCATATAGATTGAGATCCAAGGTTCATCCAACCAACGATTGATGCCAGATAGGGAACTCATTAAGATCTAGTAAAACCCATCCAGACATACCACCATATTTGGACTATAGAACCGAACTAATTGAAACAAGTCCCTGTACCTATTATGTAGTCTCCACCTCTTAGCATGTGAAGTCGTTCGTAACCCTTATTCTATCTACCTGGAAGTCGAGATACGATCTTGTATTGCATTTATAACCCTTGTTCGTGTGTTTAAATAACCACGAAAAAGATCAAAATCTTGATTTCTCAAATTCCGTTCTATTTTTGAATCTTGTTTAGATTAGAAATTTGAGAACGGAGTTTCTGTATTACATGGATTGCGAGACCCTCTAGGAAACGAAGAGTTCTTCGATTTAGCAAGTGACCAGACTAGAGTAGCTCAATCTAACAAATAAGACAATGGTTCGTAGCTTTCTTTCTGCCTACATTATTGGATACCCTCTACCGCTTTGGGAGCCTCATATTTCGCTCTCGATTAATTTTCTTATCTTCCTGCCTTTCCTATTGTAGTGTGACGAATGGTCATGCTTATTAGAACCTACCAATATTTCTTGGCTACTGGTATAAATTTGTTGCTTGTTAAATCTTGGGTTGCTTGATAGATACGAGAGGATTATAAATACCATATGCCTAGATATTTGTTGGTAGGATTGTTAGCAACCAGTTAGAAGATTTTAAGATTTTGGTTTTGAGGAGTAGGGTGACCAAAGGTGGGTAGAAGTCCTCAAGGATTTGTAGTTACAAAATGGCTAGGAGGAGAATATAAATTATTTCGAGGGATTAAAATTTAAGGAGATTAAGGCTCAGGTAGACTTCTTATTGAATTTTAAGGAATAATTATGAATTAGAATTTCGAGGACGAAATTATTTTTAAGGTGGGTAGATTTGTAGCTCCCCTTCCCGAAATTTTTTGAAATATTTTTATTTATTAATTAATTGATTTAAATGGAGATTATTAGATTTTATAAATAATTAATTAGTTTATCATTTTATTAGTTTTTTTTGGTGATTAATAAATTTTATTATTGCTGAATAGATATCCTATTGGATAAAATATTTTTATATTATTATATTGATGCAGTTTTGGATAAATATAGGTGTATTAGAATTATATAAAATATCTACTTGGAATTATACAAATATAAATATATATGTGCATGTATATATACAAGTGTATATAAATATATATGTGTATGAATAAATATATATTAAATATAAGTGTGTGTATGAATATATAAATATATTTTGAATATATGTGTATGTTTGTGTAAATCTATATAAATGTATATTAAATATATAGATATTTATATAAATGTATAAATGTATATTAAATATAAAGGTATTTGTATATATAAATGTATATTAAAAATATAGGTATTTATATAAATGTTTGTGTTTATATATATATATATATATATATATATATATATATAGCAAATGACCTCTAGCCTAGTGGTTAAGAGAGATGCATGCGGCCCAAGTGGTCGGGAGTTCGAGCCTCAGTGGAGGCGAGTTCGCCACAAGTACCCATTGCTTCAAAAATATATATATATATATATATATATATATATATATATATATATATATATATATATATATATATATATATATATATATATATAATTCATACGATCTTTTGGGCGATCCGGTTTTTGCGGAGCGACTCTACAGGCGATTCCGCAGGGAAGACGATGGCGGCACCGGCGGAGGGCTCCGCCCCCCAGGCCAGCAACCGAGGCTGGTGGCTCAGTCGCTCCCAGCCGGTGGAGACCGGGAGGGAGGTCTGGTTTTGGCGGGCCGGCCCCTGTGCGATTCGACTGGAACGCTGATGGAGGCACCTGCGGGGGGTTCCGCTCCGACGGGGGGCTCTGCCCCCCCAGGCCAGCAAACGAGGCTGGTGACTCAGGTGTTCTCGGCCGGTGGGGATCGGGGGGAGGTCTGGTTTTGGCGGGCCAGCCCCGGTGCGATCCGGCTGCTTTGATGGCGGCACCGGCGGGGGGTTCCGCTTCTCCAGGCCAGGGACCGAGGCTGGTGGTCCAGGCGCCCTCGGCCGGTGGAGACCGGGGGAAGGTCCGGTGACGGGGGGTACCTTCGGATCAGGATGCCCCAGCGGGCCTGGCTCGGAGGGGGGGCCGGATGTGGCTGTTCCGGCTGTGCCGGGGTCGACGACGGTGGCAGGAGGTAGGGAGGAATGCAGGTCCTTCGCTGCGGTGGTGGAACGCTCCGCCCTGACTCAGGCGGGGGGTCCGTCCAGGGTTGCCTTCCGACCGGCCATTGCTATTGACGGTCAAAAGGTGGCCGTTTTTTCTCCGTCAGACATGGAGGCCCTTACGGCGCCTTGTGGCATGGACCTCATCGGGAAGTTTGCTCGGCGGAGACTCCCGATTGAGGCCATTAAGAAGGATTTTGCTTCGCGAGGCTTCAGGGATATGATCGAAGTGAAGGCCATTGATGATCGTCATGTTCTCATACGGCCTCACGTCGAGAGCGACTTTCTCCGGCTTCACTCTAAGGACTGTTGGTTCGTTGGACGGGTCCCGATGGCGATTTTTCGATCTTCGGTGGATTTCTCGCCGCTGAGAGAGGATCCTAGAGTACCTATTTGGGTTGCTTTTCCCGGGCTACCACATTGCATGTTTGATACCAATGCGGTTCTTTATATCGCTTCTGGTCTTGGTACTCCGCTTTATACGGACAGAGCTATGGCTTCCTTTTCCAGGCCGAGTGTTGCTAGAGTTCTGGTTGAAGTGGACGTTAGCAAACCTTTGCTTCAGGAGGTATTCTACCAACTGCCTGATGGCGTTCGTTCGCAGCCGATTGTTTACGAGCGGACTCCATCCTATTGTGCTGCATGTGGCCTTCATGGCCACGTAGAGAGTAGTTGTGCCCGATCCCAGGTTGTGACGCCTTCAGGGGGTGTGGAAGAGAGGCCACCCACCATCGCTGCTTCATCCTCAGGCGTAGCGATAGGGGAGGACGTTCAGTTCGGTGGACGTGGGGCTAGTAGGGGTCGGCGGAGGCGACGTTCACGGCGTGAGAAGAGGAAGGAGATTAGGCAAGTTTGGCGGCGTGTTCAAGGGCGTGATGCTAGCACTAGCAGTGGATCCATGCAGCACGGATTGCGTAGGAGTGAAGGCAATCGTGCGTTTTCTGCTCCGCCATCATGGCACGTGGGGGAGTCATCTTCGGACCAGCTGGCTTTATGGTTGGATGATGGGCGCCCCATGCAGGGGGGACGTAGCGCCACGTGCTCTTGTTTGGATGGGCAGTCGGGGCCTGAGCGAGGTATTCATCCTATTGATTTGCCGGACCTTCCTATCATTATTCATAGTCAGCTGGGTCAAGGAGTCATAGCTGCTGGTTCCGATATTGAAGAACACAGCTTGGTGGTGTGGGAGGAGCCTGTCTCCGGTCCTATCAGCGTCTGGGATGATGATCCTGTTCAGGAAGATGATATGGTTTCACTGCCTGAATATAGCACTTCCAGTGGCCTTCGGGAGGGTCGCGACGATGGATGGCAGATGGTACACTTCAAAAAGACGACTGGTAAGCGAAGGAAGTCGATGGCGCCTCAGTCGGATCGATTACTTCGTTCACATGCTTCCCGGGTTAGGCGGGACCCCAAGTGGGTCTATGGTTAACTTCCTTATATGGAATGTTCGGGGGACAGCGAACAGATCTACCTTATGCCGTCTCAGGTCCTTGTGTCGGACCAACAATATTCAGGTTCTTGCTATTATCGAGCCCAAGGTGACAACTTCTAAGCTCTTGTCTTATCAATTGAGGTTGGGTTTTGATGCTAGTTTTTGCAATGAGAAAGGGAATATTTGGTTTTTTAGCAAGTCCGGTATGGAGCTCACCTGTATTGATTCATGTAGTCAGGCTATCACGATGCAGCTTTCTTTGAGTTGTTTTTCGGTTCTGGTGCGGCTGTCTGTAGTTCATGGTGCAGGGACAAGACAGGAGAGACGACGTCTTTGGCGGCATTTGCTTGACGTCCAAGCCAGGGACGTTGCCATGCCCTGGGCTGTGGGCGGGTATTTTAATATCATTGCTTCTCCGGACGAGAAATTTGGAGGTCGGCCGCCAGACTCGAGGGCCATCTCTGATTTCCTTGACTTCCAGTTGGCTGTCGGTCTTTGTGATGTTGGTTTCAGAGGTAGCTTTTTTACCTGGGTGAATGGCCAGTCTGGGGTTGATCGGCAGGGATCTCGACTGGATCGATTACTCGTGTCGGGGAGTTGGTTGGATGGTGTCCAGGTCTCGTGCGAGCATCTCAACCGAGCAGAATCTGATCACGCACCTCTTTTGATATCTTGCCAGCCAGTTTCTTCTATTAAGCGTCGAGGATTCAGGTTCCTTGACTTTTGGACGTCTCATCCTGACTTTCTATCCGTGGTTGCCCGGGCGTGGGAATCTTGTTGGCATTATGATGCGCTTGAGAGACTGGGCATGCGCCTACGGACTACGGGGCAGGTCTTGGCCGGTTGGAGCAAGTCTACTTTTGGCGACGTTTTTCAGGAGGTTCGTCAGGCGGAGGATGTTGTTTTGGCGGCAGAAGAGGATTATGATCTCCATCCTTTGGAGAGGGGTAGGGCTGTTTGGATGGAAGCTGTAGCCAGACTGAAGCAAAAGGTCCCGGTTGAGGAGTCTTTTTGGAAACAAAAGGCCAGATTGAAATGGGACCTGGAAGGTGATAGGAATACGCAGTTTTTTCATACGTGCACCCGGAGTAGGCAGCGAAAGGCGGCTATTCAGAAAATCATTCGTGCTGATGGCTCCGAAACATGATCTGATGTTGAGGTGGCAGCGGAGGCTTCCTTATTCTACTCCAACCTGTTCCGGGCTGAGACGATTTCTGAGGATGATGCATTCCTCGATGTCATTCCTAGTCTTATCTCTGTGGAGGATAATTTTGATCTTGCTCGATGCCCGGATAGATCGGAATTGTTCGAGATTGTTCATGGGATGGACCTGGCTAGTGGTACAGGACCGGATGGATTTTCTGGGAGGTTTTTCTCATGATGCTGGGATATTATCGCTGCTGACGTGGAGGAAGCCATTGGTTCTTTTTTCTTGGGTGCCCGGCTTCCGAAATCTATATCTGATACTTTTTTATTCCTTATTCCAAAAGTCGAGCACCCGAGGAATCTTTCTGATTTCCGCCCTATTAGTCTTTGCAATTTATGTAACAAGATAATTTCCAAGATTCTTGCTTGCAGGTTACGGGACATTCTACCCAAAATTATCTCTCCGGAGCAAAGTGCTTTTGTTATGGGGAGAGAGATTGTGGACAATATCATCATTGCTCAGGATATGGTGGCATCTATGAGGGAGTCCAATTATGGTGGTGTCACGCCCCAGAACCAGAATACTGCAGAGCGGGGGCAGACATAGCCAGCTACGTATATTGAAATGGAAACCACCTCGATATACGGTCACGGCTGTCTAGATATATGAGGGTTTACTACAAGCCAACAGTCTCTTATGGTCATGAACAAGCCTAATGTCTCAATCACAAGCAAGTAAGTAAGGTCGCAAGATGTATGATCATTAAATATACAATAATAAGGCGTCCCAAATATTACATATTCAGCTGATCATGAAGCTAGTCGTTACAAAATGTTAGGACTAGCAAGAGTTTAGTCGTACATGATCAACCCTAGGATTTGTTAATCATGTTTACAGCCCGTATGCAGACAGTAAGTAAAAGTGCATCGAGCTAACAGGTGCTCGTCGGCTAAACGCCTCAAAAGAATAATTTTACAGTAGAGTGAGCGAAACAATATAGAAAACCCACTCGTAGCCCGGGTTCCTTCTAGTCGCCACCACTGGGCTGGAAGCTTGGTAGATCCTCGGGAGCTGCTCCAAAATCTGGCCACACAAAACCAGCTGGGTCAACCCCAGAAAGAGCAAGTGCCACAAGGGGGCCACGAAATAAGAACAAAAGCCAGCAATCAGCACAAGAAAATCTAATATTAAAAATTAAAACTTACGAAAACATGGCAGGGTGATATACGACGAGATAACCATGGAACTATTTCGATAGCCAGGTTACAACCCGTAAACCAAACAAGGACCGGGGTTGTAACCCTTCGTCTGAACAGAACTTGGTTTCCCACCATTTATCGACAAGATAATAATGCAAGAAATCAAGGCAGGGAGCAATCTTGTACTGGATCAAGACATGGCTAAACTGGTTATACCTCATTCAATCAATCACGGCCAAGCAGACGCTACGGCTTACTACTTTAACTAACTAGGGTTATCACAGGCCTAATTACTAACAAGATGCAGTGAGATTGTTCCACAGCCATAAGCCCTGCAGACCATCCAGGTTACCCAGGTCGAAAATTAGGGGTTGAATTCAGGTGGGTACATCGCCCGGGAGACAAATGTACCCTTAGGTGACTTAGAGGGTGCAACACGCGACGGTGTGCTGGAAATGTGCCCTACTCGACGGCAGGCTACAGATCCCAAGAGTGCCCAGGTAACGGGATTGCTTGTAGCTGTGTCATCTCTTCATGACTACTGTGTTATTCTAGTTATTAACCTTAATCTATTTTAGTAGGTACTCCTGACCGTGGTACTCAGGAGTCCCATCCTAGACATGATGCAAGATAGGACAAGTGGATTTAACAAGCAAGCAAGAAAGAACTACCCACGGTGTCAAGGCAAGTCAAGTTAATTAGCCGTCGCAACAGCATTAAGATAAATCATGTCAGGGTACTTGTCGGGAGTGCGCCACGACGGGCCACTATCATGTCAGGTTGGTCATGTCAGGAGTGCACCACTACGGGTCACTGTCGTGTTATACTAGTTCTTTGTCATACCATGCCATGTACAATAGTCATTCCAAACATATTAAGTAAAATCAATATACAGGGCTATAGAAGAGCCAAGCTTAAAGAAATAAGACCAAAACTCCAAAAGCCAATGGGTTAAGCAAGGGGTCAGGGGAGCAGCGTACGCACAAGGGCACACACAGTGTACGCATAAAAAGCACGCACACAGGGGGAGCAGCGTACGCACAAAAGCACGCACGCAGGAGAGCTGCGTACGCGAAAAGTCACGCACGCAAGAGAGCTGCGTACGCGAAAAGTCACGCACGTAAGAGAGCTGCGTACGTGAAAAGTCATGCACGCAAGAGAGCTGCGTACGCGAAAAGTCACGCACGCAGGAGAGCTGCGTACGCGAAAAGTCACGCACGCACGAGAGCTGCGTACGCGAAAAGTCACGCACGCAAGAGAGCTGCGTACGTAAAAAGTCACGTACGCAGAAGAGCTGCGTACGCGAAAAGTCACGCACGCAGGAGAGCTGCGTACGCGAAAAGTCACGCACGCAAGAGAGCTGCGTACGTGAAAAGTCACGCACGCAAGAGAGCTGCGTACGTGAAAAGTCACGCACGCAAGAGAGCTGCGTACGCGTAAGAACACGCACACAGAAGAGCTGCGTGTGCGTAAAAACACGCACGCAGGGGAAAGGATCTTCTTCTTCATGGCTGAGAAGAAGCTCCTATGGCTCCAAAACTTCATGGCATCACAACTTGGCTATCCGAACTCCAAATCCGGATTTCCAAAGCTCCAACCAGGGTGGAATTGAACTCTCTTCCACATGGAAACATCAAAACTCATAAACATCCAACCTAAATAGATTAAAACCATGCAAAACCGAAAATAGGGAAAACTTAGATCTAGAACAATGGAGACTCCAAATCATAAAATACTAAGTTCTAATGTTGATCACCATGTCCTAATCTATCAAATGGACAAGTAAAATAGGGTTCTCATGTGGTGGCAAGGTGCACTTGCCTAAGGGTTGGTGTTGTGTAGAGGAAGGAGAAGAGTGTTGTGTAGAGGAAGGAGAAGAAGAAATTAATGGAGGTTTATGAGGAGAGAGAAAAAGTTGGTAGAGTTTTAAAGAGGGTGGGATGTGGTGTGTTGAGGGTGGAGCATAGGCTAAGGTGTGCCAATATACATTAAACCAAACCAAACCAACCCAAACCAATTAAAACCGGGCCATGCCAAAACCCAAAATACGAGAAATACCGAAATTCCATAAGTTGAGAAAAAAAAATACATGCCAAAAATCCAGATACGAGTATAAATACGAAATACGGGAAATACGGAAAATGAGGGTGACAACTCTACCCACCTTAAAAGAATTCCGTCCTCGAAATTTAATCAAGGAGCTAGAGATTGTCACGACAAGCTACATTGAGCACAGGCAAGCTACACTAAGCAGTTCAATCATACAATCATACAATGCAAGCAAGGAAGGGAAAACGTAAGGCATAAGAAAGACATTATACCTCACGAGTCAAACAGGTAGGGATATCGCGATCGGATGTCGTCCTCACGCTCCCACGTTGACTCACCTAAAGAGTGATAACCCCAAGCAACACGGACTAATTTAATAGTCTTGTTCTTGAGTATCTTTTCCCTCCGGTCCAATATAGACACGGGCCTCTCCTCATACGAAAGGTTGGTACCAACAACCAATTCCGAATGGTCTAGGACGTGGCTCGGGTCCGGAATATACCGTCGTAATTGGGACACATGGAATACATCATGCACCTCACTTAGCGACGACGGAAGAGCGAGACGATAGGATACATCTCCTACTCGCTCTAGAATATCGAACGGCCCTATATACCTAGGACTAAGCTTTCTCCGCATGCCGAAGCGAATGACGCCGCGGTTAGGCGAGATCCTAAGGAATACATGGTCGCCGACAGCAAATTCTAAGGGACATCGATGAGCATCGGCCCAATGGCGCTGGCGGTCCTGGGCAACTCGGAGGTGATCTCTGACCTTCCTGACCACTTCAACCGTCTGGGAAATCAATTCGGGTCCGAGCATCTGTCTCTCTCCGACATCGTCCCATGCTAGCGGGGATCTGCACTTTCTGCCATAAAGAGCCTCGAAGGGTGCCATCTGGATACTGGCCTGATAACTGTTATTGTACGAGAATTCCACCAGGTACAGATGATTCTTCCATGAACCACCGAAGTCAAGGGTACAGGATCTCAACATATCTTCAAGGATCTAGATTGTGCGCTCTGACTGACCATCCGTCTGCGGGTGATAAGGTGAGCTGAATTGAAGGTGAGTCCCCAAACACTTCTGCAAGCTGCGCCAAAAGTATGATGTGAATCTTGAATCCCTGTCTGAGGTGATGCTGACTGGCACACCGTGAAGCCTGACGATCTGCCTGAGATATATCTCTGCTAACTGCGCCGTTGACTGTCCAAATCTGAATGGGAGAAAGTGTACCACCTTGGTAAGCCTGTCCACAATTACCCAAATAGCATCTCTGTCGGCCGGAGATCTGGGCAATCCGGTCACGAAATCCACGGTTATATGTTCCCATTTCCATTCTGGAATCGGTAAGGGTTGAAGAAGTCCAGCAGGCCTCTGATGTTCAGCTTTAACCTGTTGGCAAACCAAACACCGAGAGACAAACCGGGCTATCTCTCTCTTCATGCCATTCCACCAGAAATGCTGACGAATATCACGGTACATCTTTATACCACCCGGATGAATAGAATATTGAGAACTGTGGGCTTCTGCCATGACTTCCCGTCTGATATCTCCACTGGGTAGACAAAGACGAGTGTCGTGCCGAAGTGTACCGTCTTCATGGATACATAACTCTGGCCTTCTTCCTGCTTCACACTCTGCTCTGAGTCGCTGGATCTTGGAATCTTTTGACTGCGCCACCCGGATTCTCTCAACTATGCTGGACTGAACCTGTAGGCTGGCCATCAATGCCACGCTGGTTGGAAGAACCACTTCAATTCCCATCTTCTGAAGATCTGCCAATAATTCTGGTTGCGTCGTCAGGAGATAAACTCCGGCTCTCCTGCTCAATGCATCTGCTACAACGTTAGCCTTCCCGGGATGATACTACAAATCCATATCATAGTCCACTAGTAGCTCGAGCCATCTTCTCTGCCACATATTAAGGTCCTTCTGGGTGAAAACATACTTCAGGCTCTTATGATCAGTAAAGATCTCCACTCTATCTCCGAACAAGTAGTGTCTCCACAACTTCAAAGCAAACACTACCGCCGCCAATTCCAAGTCGTGGGTCAGGTAATTCTTCTCATGATCACATAGTTGACGTGATGTATAAGATATTACCTTCCCATGCTGCATCAAGACACACCCCAATCCTCTGCCTGAAGCGTCGCAATAAACTGTAAATCCTCCGGTCCCATCTGGAAGGGTGAGAGTGGAAGCCGTTATCAAACCTCGCTTCAACTTCTCAAATGATTCCTGACACTCTGCTGTCCAAACAAACGGTACATCCTTGCGGGTCAACTAGGTCATCGGCACTGAAATCCTTGCGAAATCTGAAACAAACCGCCGGTAGTAGCCGGCCAATCCAAGGAAGCTGCGAACCTCGGCCACTGAGCTGGGTACCGGCCATGACTCGATAGCCATAATCTTCTGGGGATCCACTTCCACTCCTCCTCGGGTAATGATGTGACCCAAGTATAATATGCGATCGAGCCAGAACTCGTATTTACTGAACTTGGCGTACAACTGATGCTCCCTAAGCGTTTGGAGGACGACTTTGAGATGTTGCTCATGCTCTGCTTTACTCTTGCTGTAGACCAGGATGTTATTTAGGAACACGATCACAAATTGATCCAAGTAAGGCATAAAAATGCGATTCATGAGGTCCATGAATACGGCCGACGCATTGGTCGCTCCAAAGGGCATAACAAGGAACTCCCAATGTCCATACCTCGATCTGAATGCTGTCTTCGGGATGTCCTGCTCTCTGACTCTGATCTGGTGGTATCCCGACCGCAAATCGATCTTCGAGAACACTGAAGCCCCTTTGAGCTGATCAAACAAGTCATCTATCCTCGAAAGAGGGTATCTGTTCTTGATTGTCACCGAATTCAAGGTACGATAATCAACACATAGCCTGGACGTACCATCCTTCTTTTTCACAAGAAGCATCGGGGCTCCCCAAGTCGATCCACTCGCACGAATGAATCCCTTGGTCCTCAGTTCTTCAATCATCTTGTATAAAATCTCCAACTCTGAAGGCGCCATCCTGTAGACTTGCTCTGATACTGGTGCTATCTCGGGAATCAAGTCTGTAGTGAACTCAATCTCCCGTTCCGGCGGCATCCCTGGAAGCTCCTCTGGAAAGACATCTGGAAACTCTTCAACTATCCGGGGTAACTGTACTGCTGCTACTGCCATCCGCAATGCTGGGGAAGACGGCTCCACTGCGCCTCTAGAAAACGAAAACTCTGGCTCGCCGGGGATACTAAAGACAACTCTGCCAATATGGCAGTCTATCCTAGCATACTGGTTCCTCAACCAATCCATGCCTAGGACTACATCATAGTCTGCTATAGGAAACTCTATGAATCTAGCGGGGAACTCCCTACCGCTAACTAAGACCCGACACGAGAAAAACACTCGATCTACTTCCACAAGACCATTACCAGTAAGAATATTGAGCCTCACTGATAATGACTCGGGTTCCAATCCTATCCGTGTCACGAATCGTACAGACATGAATGAATGCGATGCACCAGAATCAAATAATACAGACGCTGGAGAGGAGTTGACGAGAATAGTACCTGCCACAACCTCACTTGGTGCAACTTCTTCTTCTATAGCCATCATCATGGCCTGACCTTGTCCTCTGGCTGCTGGTCCCCTCTGCTGGAAACCTCTCTGTCTATTCTGGATCTGAGCCTGGGCTTGTGCATACTGCTGGGGGTGTTGTTGCTGGAATGCCTGAGACTGAGGCGACAAGGGCCTCGAAGACTGATACTGCTGCTGCTGAACTGGTACTGGGGCCGGTCCTCTCACCGAAGAGCTAGAAGGGTTGGATGCTGATGAACCACCCCTATTCGGGCAAGCCCCTATCCTATGATCTGCTGCTCCACACGCCAGGCACAATCCCTGCACCCTGCGATAGTCTGCCACCACATGCCCTGGCTTCCCGCAATGAGAACATCCCATCGCGGAATTCTGCTTCTGCTTCTGCTGCTGCGGGTACGTCGGGGTCGAATGCTGAACCGACGTTACTGAGGCCGCCCGCCTCGGAGTTCCAATGGTCAATCCCTAGCTGCCGGGGCTGGAGCTGATGATTGGTGCATCTGACTGTGGGACCGCTTCCTACCTCCGGTCCTATCCACGATCCTCTAGAAGGTATACTCATGCCTCCTAGCTGCTTTCAAGACTGCATCGAACGTCTGGTGCTCGAACTGTTCTACCGCCAACAAGATCTCCAAATACAGCCCCTGCTGGAACCGCTGGGCCCTATCAAACTCGGTCGCCACCAAGGTGGGGGCAAACCTACTGAGTCTAGAAAACTCCGATGTATAACTGTCGACTGATCTGCCTCCTTGCTTCAAGTTGGTAAATCTGGTCTGCAGATCGTACCGAGCTACAGCATCGAAATACTTCATCTGGAATCTCTCTCTAAACACTGCCCAAGCAATGGGTGCCACTAATCCTATGGCTTGTGCCGCCCACCAACTGCGAGTCAAGTCCAACAACTACAGGCGTACCACCGCCACCTTCTCATTCTCAGGTGTCCTAGCTACTTCCAGAATCACCTCGGTATCCTGAAGCCATGCATCCGCGGCAATCGCATCCTCGGTGCCGTCGAAGAAAGGAGGGTTCAATCTCTTGAAGCTGTTCGCCGCCTGGTTCCCTGGTTGTCCGCCTCGGGTCAAAACATCTTGAACTGTCTGGTACAGGGCGTCGCTTCGACGATCCTGGGAAGCTATCAAGGTTCTGATGAGGCCTACTAAGGTACCATCATCTGGCTTTGTGGGCTGGACGGGCCGAACTGGTGACTCTCCTCCAGTAGGCACAACTCTGGAGGCTACCCCGGAATGCTGGGCTTGATCTCCGGGTTGCTGCTGGTCCACGGGAGGTACTCCTCCTTGCTGATTGGCAGGGTCAGGTACAGTGCCGCTGAAGAAGACAACACAGGGAACAATAAGGAAAGGACCAGGACAGATCAATGATATAAGCACAGGATCAGGGCAAGAATCCAGGGATTTAGAGGATACGAACAGAGATCAAGGACGAGTACTGATTGAGACATCTATCTGGTAAACCCCCACATATCTTGATTTACAAGACCTTGCATGGGCCACCACTTAAACCATGTCACACCCCAGAACCAGAATACTGGAGAGCAGGGGCAGACATAGCCAGCTACGTATATTGAAATGGAAACCACCTCGATATACGGTCACGGCTGTCTAGATATATTAGGGTTTACTACAAGCCAACAGTCTCTTATGGTCATGAACAAGCCTAATGTCTCAATCACAAGCAAGTAAGTAAGGTCGCAAGATGTATGATCATTAAATATACAATAATAAGGCGTCCCAAATATTACATATTCAGCTGATCATGAAGCTAGTCGTTACAAAATGTTAGGACTAGCAAGAGTTTAGTCGTACATGATCAACCCTAGGATTTGTTAATCATGTTTACAGCCCGTAGGCAGACAGTAAGTAAAAGTGCATCGAGCTAACAGGTGCTCGTCGGCTAAATGCCTCAAAAGAATAATTTTACAGTAGAGTGAGCGAAATAAAATAGATAACCCACTCGTAGCCCGGGTTCCTTCTAGTCGCCACCATTGGGCTGGAAGCTTGGTAGATCCTCGAGAGCTGCTCCGAAATCTGGCCACACAAAACCAGCTGGGTCAACCCCAGAAAGAGCAAGTGCCACAAGGGGGCCACGAAATAAGAACAAAAGCCAGCAATCAGCACAAGAAAATCTAATATTAAAAATTAAAACTTACAAAAACATGGCAGGGTGATATACGACGAGATAACCATGGAACTATTCCGATAGCCAGGTTACAATCCGTAAACCAAACAAGGACCGGGGTTGTAACCCTTCGTCTGAACAGAACTTGGTTTCCCACCATTTATCGGCAAGATAATAATACAAGAAATCAAGGCAGGGAGCAATCTTGTACTGGATCAAGACATGGCTAAACTGGTTATACCTCATTCAATTAATCACGGCCAAGCAGACGCTACGGCTTACTACTTTAACTAACTAGGGTTATCACAGGCCTAATTACTAACAAGATGCAGTGAGATTGTTCCACAGCCACAAGCCCTGCAGACCATCCAGGTTATCCAGGTCGAAAATTAGGGGTTGAATTCAGGTGGGTACATCGCCCAAGAGACAAATGTACCCTTAGGTGACTTAGAGGGTGCAATACGCGACATCGTGCTGGAAATGTGCCCTACTCGGCGGCAGGCTACAGATCCCAAGAGCGCCCAGGTAACGGGATTTCCTGTAGCTGTGTCATCTCTTCATGACTACTTGTTATTCTAGTTATTAACCTTAATCTATTTTAGTAGGTACTCCTGACCGTGGTACTCAGGAGTCCCATCCTAGACATGATGCAAGACAGGACAAATGGATTTAACAAGCAAGCAAGAAAGAACTACCCACGGTGTCAAGGCAAGTCAAGTTAATTAGCCGTCGCAACAGCATTAAGATAAATCATGTCAGGGTACTTGTCGGGAGTGCGCCACGACGGGCCACTATCATGTCAGGTTGGTCACGTCAGGAGTGCACCACTACGGGTCACTGTCGTGTTATGCTAGTTCCTTGTCATACCATGCCATGTATAATAGTCATTCCAAACATATTAAGTAAAATCAAGTTCATGACAAAAGGCGTAAGGATATAAAATGGGCTTAAAATATCTAATAAAATATCAATATACAGGGCTATAGAAGAGCCAAGCTTAAAGAAATAAGACCAAAACTCCAAGAGCCAATGGGTTAAGCAAGGGGTCAGGGGAGCAGCGTACGCACAAGGGCACGCACAGTGTACGCATAAAAAGCACGCACGCAGGGGGAGCAGCGTACGCACAAAAGCACGCACGCAGGAGAGCTGCGTACGCGAAAAGTCACGCACGCAAGAGAGTTGCGTACGAGAAAAGTCACGCACGCAAGAGAGCTGCATACGCGAAAAGTCACGCACGCAAGAGAGCTACGTACGCGAAAAGTCACGCATGCAGGAGAGCTGCGTACGCGAAAAGTCACGCACGCAAGAGAGCTGCGTACGCGAAAAGTCACGCACGCAGGAGAGCTGCGTACACGAAAAGTCACGCACGCAGGAGAGCTGCGTACGCGAAAAGTCACGCACGCAAGAGAGCTGCGTACGTGAAAAGTCACGCACGCAAGA
Source organism: Iris pallida (assembly GCA_029216955.1). Classification (NCBI taxonomy): domain Eukaryota; kingdom Viridiplantae; phylum Streptophyta; class Magnoliopsida; order Asparagales; family Iridaceae; genus Iris; species Iris pallida. Next base: position 12,701,468 of record JANAVB010020198.1, on the reverse strand, counting down.
GAGCTGCGTACGTGAAAAGTCACGCACGCAAGAGAGCTTCGTACACGTAAGAACACGCACACAGAAGAGCTGCGTGTGCGTAAAAACACGCACGCAGGGGAAAGGATCTTCTTCTCCATGGCTGAGAAGAAGCTCCCATGGCTCCAAAACTTCAAGGCATCACAACTTGGCCATCCGAACTCCAAATCCGGATTTCCAAAGCTCCAACCAGGGTGGAATTGAACTCTCTTCCACATGGAAACATCAAAACTCATAAACATCCAACCTAAATAGATTAAAACCATGTAAAACCGAAAATAGGAAAAACTTAGATCTAGAATAATGGAGACTCCAAATCACAAAATACTAAGTTCTAATGTTGATCACCATGTCCTAATCTATCAAGTGGACAAGTAAAATAGGGTTCTCATGTGGTGGCAAGGTGCACTTGCCTAAGGGTTGGTGTTGTGTAGAGGAAGGAGAAGAGTGTTGTGTAGAGGAAGGAGAAGAAGAAATTAATGGAGGTTTATGAGGAGAGAGAAAAAGTTGGTGAAGTTTTAAAGAGGGTGGGATGTGGTGTGTTGAGGGTAGAACATAGGCTAAGGTGTGCCAATATACATTAAACCAAACCAAACCAACCCAAACCAATTAAAACCGGCCATGCCAAAACCCAAAATACGAGAAATACCGAAATTCCATAAGTTGAGAAAAAAATAAAATACATGCCAAAAATCCAGATACGAGTATAAATACAAAATACGAGAAATACGGGAAATGAGGGTGACAGGTGGCAATGTTGCAATCAAGCTTGATATGCAGAAGGCTTATGACAGAGTTAATTGGCACTTTCTTCTTCGGGTGCTTCGGAAATTTGGTTTCAATGAAGCCTTCTGTGATCTCGTCTATCGTCTTTTGGCAGACACCCGGTATGCGGTTCTTATTAATGGCGCTCCTACTGAATTTTTTCCGGCATCGAGAGGGATCCGGCAGGGGGATCCGCTCTCCCCCGCTCTTTTTATCATTGCCGCGGAGGTGCTTTCTCGGAATCTCAAGCTGCTTCAAGACACTAATAGGAGGTCTTCTTTTCAAACTCCGATTGGGGGACCGCGTATCTGGCACTTGGCATATGCGGATGATGTGCTTATCTTCACTTCGGAGGATATTGCTGGATTGCGTGCTCTCCAACAGGTGTTGCATCGTTATGAGGCTGTATCAGGTCAGAAGATTAATTATTCCAAATCTACCTTTTATACTGCTAATCCTTTGGCTGAGGATCGTGCTCGGACTATTTCTACTCTATTTGGATTTTGTACCGGTACTTTGCCTCTTGTGTATTTGGGATGTCCATTATCGTGCGGGAGACGGAATGCGGGGATGTTTAGTCATTTGCTTGATAAAATCAGATCGAAGCTGTCGGGTTGGCATAACAAAATTCTTTCTCCTGGGGGGAAGCTGGTTCTTATTAAGAATGTCCTTACATCTATTCCTATATATACTCTAGCAGCGTGTTGCCCTCCCCGGGCAGTTATCAGGGCGATTGAGCGGATGTTTGCGGCTTTCTTTTAGGGTAGCAAGGATGGTGTCGCTAAGAGGAGCTGGTTGGCGTGGCGTTATGTTACCCGGACTAAATCAGAAGGGGGTCTTGGGATCAAGTGTTTGAATGATATTATGGATGCTTTTTCTATGAAATTATGGTGGAAGTTGCGGCATGGGAGGGGGCTTTGGGTGGAATTTCTTAAATCAAAATATTTCCGTAAGCGTCATCCTTGCGAAGCCTTTTTGACTTCCAAGTGTTCTCCTATTTGGCGACGGATCTTGAGGGGGAGGAAATTGGCGGAACCACATATATTTTTTAGACTGGGTCGTGGTGAGGGCTCAGCGAGGTACGAAGTGTGGATCCCGGGGGGTATTAGATTGCATCGTATTGCTGACCCATCGATCGGTGGAGTGGTTACAGGGGCCAGGAGAGGTTCGGGGAGGCGGACGCGGGTGAGATTGGGGGCCCGGGCGAGGGTGCCTGGAGATTCCGGGTTGGCGGGGCAGCCACCGACCAGCAGTAGGGGGGCGGACGCTGACGTGTCGGCTCCTTTGGAGTGTCGGGCGCACCATTAGGGACGGGGAGCGGCGGATAGAGACGGCGGGGAGCTTCGGCGGTCGGCCAGATTGGCTGGAAGAACGACGATTCATATTCATCGTCCGATTATTGTGAGGGATATCTCGGATAGGGGTAGAAAGATCCGAGATTCTAGAGCGAGGAATTCTGACAATGGTGGTCCTTCTATCAGATCGTTATGGACCGATACGGGCTGGAATCGGCAGATGATCTCGGAGATTTTTGGGGATGAGGCAGTGCGGCATCTCAGTGCGGCTAATCTGACGTGCACTATAATTCCTGATTCCTTTGTCTGGGGGGATCGGTATGGATCTTTCTCTTTGGCAAAGGCTTGGAGGATTTGTCGGATTCATCATCCTACCTCCTCCTTATTTTCTCATATATGGGGACACTGTATTCCGGTAAAGTGGAGCATTCTGATGTGGCGGGTTTGTCACAACCGGCTTCCAACTGATGACAACATTCAAAAGATTGGTTTCCATCTGGCATCCAGGTGTCATTGCTGTCAGGATGGGCACGAGGAGACTCTTCAGCATATTTTCTTCCACGGGGATCACGCTTCGGAGGTATGGTCTGTCTTTCGGGGTTTTTTCAAAGCGAGGTTGCATCGGGATTTCTTGGCTTTCCTCAAAAGATGGTGGCGTGGTCCGGACAGTCACCATAGGAGATCTTTGGCTGGTGCGATTATATGGGTGCTTTGGAAGAATCGGAACAAGCATCATTTTGAGGGACGTAGTGCTGGTGTTGCTTTCTTGGTCCGGGAGGTTAAGCGGCAGTTCAGAAAGTCTCTTTCGAGCTGTCGTCACCTTCCGCCTATTCCGATTTGGGCTTTTGATTAGTTTTCCGTGTGTATTTTTATTTTTCTTTGTTACCTATGAGGTCGGATGTACTCATTACCCTCTTTTCTAATAAAAGGTAACGGTTCCAAAAATAAAATTATATATATATATATATATATATATATATATATATATATATTTTAAAAGACAATTTATTAAAACGGGCAGAAAGCTCTGCCGAGCAAACAAGCAAACAGGGACCAATACACAAAAGGGCCCAGCCCAAACAAACCAACGAGAGAAGCCCACAAAACGAAATTTCGAAAATTCGAAATTTCCTAAACGAGCGGGGGGCTCGAAGCCCCAGGGGGAAAAACGTCCACGCGCGGGACCCGATGGGGGTCTGACCGCACAGCGCGTGGCCCGAGACTGCCATGCGCGCCACAAGACCCGAGGGGGGCCACGCGTCCCACACGGCGCACTTCACGAGGAGGACCACTGCCCAAGGAAAAGGACGCGGCGCGCCGACCGTGGCGGGGACACCGGCGGAGGGGATGGGGGGTCCGTCTGCTGGGGAGCCGACAGGCCTCGTCTCCGGCGACGGAGGGAAGACGAAGGAAGAGGGAGGCGGGGGGACGCTGGAGACGGGAGACGGCGGGGGAACGGGCAGCCCGCCGGCCGAGGGAGGGAGGGCCTATATATATATATATATATATATATATATATATATATATATATATATATATATATTCATAACATATATATATATGTTATGAAAAATATATATATATATATATATATATATATATATATATATATATATATATATATATATATATATATATATATATATATATATATGTTATGAATAGAAATAATAAAAAAGTAAAAGAAAAAAGAATATACAAATAAAACCCAAGCCAGGCCCGATCCAGCAGAGCCCAGCCCACGCGCTCCCCTCTTTTTCCCAGAACTGAGATGGGAACACCCCCCAACAGACCGCAATAGCAACCCAGGTTGACCCGACAATTCAGTTATTTATATATATATATATATATATATATATATATATTGGTATATAGAGAGAGAGATTGAGATCGAGACGAGAGAATCCCATGTAAACCATAACCACCTAACGCGCGCCCCACCCCCGACCTCTAGGCGGCGCACGCCACCGCCGGGGCGGCGACCGGTCGACCACCGGCGGCCGACATCGCGCTCGCGCACGTGGACCTGGAAGCAGAGCACAGCAACCGACTTCTCCCCAACTTCACAGGTATAGAACTTCCCCCTCGCTCGACGATTTTTTGAGCCGTAAATTCCTACGCTTAGACCATCTAACCCTCTCGGATATCCGTCAATTAGTTTGGGTAGAAGTGAAATAGATTCAACAGGAAATCGACTCGAAGTCGACGGAAAATCCTGTACCGAAACAGGACATAAGCAGTCCAAACACTAGACTTGGAAGGCAATTTCTCGTCAATCCAGAAACCATTTCAAAAAACTGTTTGAACAGCCTTGTAGACAACATAACCTAGATTTATACCCTACTTTTAGTTTATTTTCTACTTGATTATATTCTGTTTAAAGCCGATTTGAAAATAAAAAATAAACTGTTTTAAAAACTGTAGAAAATATTAAAAATTCATCAACACGACGTGCGTCCCGCCAATCCGGGCGACATGGTCGCGAATCAAAAGCATCGAAAGCTGCGTATCGGCTTCATGGTCGTGTGGGCTTTGACGGAATTCAAATTGGTCGCGTGTGCGCGACGAATTTGATGCGTATCCGTCGAAATTCCCCGTATCGACCTCTGTGCAAATTCCCCAACTACTTCGTGCACGCTCGTTAGATTGAGACGAAACTTGCGCTAATAGGACCGTATCGTTTTTTTGGTCCTGTATGCCAAGTTTGGTCCGATTCTGAGATAGTTGAATCGGAATGCCGTTTTACGGGCCCCACGGTTCCACTCAACGGACGATTTTGTGCATGGCCCGCCGAAATCCAACTTTGGACATACAGTTGGGTTCGTATCAAAAAATCGGATCCGTAGACATATAGTTGATGACTATAGAGATCATTGACTCTGGCATACTTTTCGGTGCAAAGCGGGTCCAACGGCGGACACCGTTTTTGCCCGAAATTACCGTTTTGCCCCTGTGTCCAGAATTGAACTTAAGGACAGGAAATCCTAGCTAATTTGACTATTCTAAGAATGTTGGTACTGTTTATTTCGGCATCTGGAGACTTCTGTATGTGTTGTCTGATTGTGGCTCATTGAATGGTATAGTATTATTGGTTTCACCAGCTATGGACCTCAGGCAAGTGCACTTTTTGATTGCTTTTCGATTCATAGTAGTCTTTTCATTTCATGTTTATACATATATCTTGCTGCTTGTTGACACGCTCGTCACACGGAGTAGTCGGGAAGGGAAATATCTTAGTAGACATGTGGACTACCCAGAACTATCCCCCGTGTCTTTCGTGAATGATAGCAGCTGCACACGACACGTGCAGGGTGCCGTATTTACCCCCTAGCCGTTCACATATCGAAACGGATATTTCACACCACATAGGTAGATGTCTTCTTATTTTTCCTTTACTTTCCACCGTGCCATGTCATCAGTTCTTTCCAGTTTTTATCTCTCATATATTATTTTCATGTCTTATTAATTCTATTATGTTTTTGCATTGCCGTCGGTTTGTGTACTTGTTCCATTTCTGACTGGAAACCAACATTTTTCAGGTTTAGTCGCGATCACTCTTAGCATTGGAAAGGCTTGGGTATGCTGAGGCCGACCTAGATAGTGGAACTAGTTGTCATTTTCATTAAATTGTAAAATCTTGTATTTTCTTTAATTATAAATGTTGTAAATGTTATAATAAATGTAGAAATGTGAATGAGCAGCAAATGTTATTTCTTGAGCATTTATTTATTGCAGGTTTGACAGCGTTCTACCGCCGACTCTGCGGCGTAGGCTGGCTTGGACACGTCTTGTATCCGAAAAACGAGTACGGGTCGTAACAGAGTCCGGGCTCCGACCAAGAAGGGCAGCTCCCCCTGGCGTTGGGGGGGGCGGGAGCATGATCGGGGGGGTCGGGCGGGCCCTCCGTCGCCGACGCGCGAACAAGCTCCCCCCAGGCGGTGGGGGGAGAGAGCATGGGCGGTCGGGTGGACCCCCCTGGGTCGTCGATGACCCCCCTAGGCGAAGGGGGGGCGGGTTTTATGAGAGGGGGGTCGGGTGCCATCCACTTGATGACCGGGGGGTCGGTCTCGCTGCGGGGTGGCCCCGTTGATCCGAACTTTCAATTCGAATCAGGTTCAGGATCGCTGGGAAGCCAAACGGAGGGAGGTGGGTGGACGACGGTTACACGCCGTCGCGTGGCGAAGTCCAGGGGGAAGATGGGTGGCGGACAGGGTCAGGTTAGGGATCGCCTTCCTGATAGCCGTCAGAACGGGTCAGGGTCTCGGCCATCTGGCCGGGGTCAGGGGATGTCTGCTGGAAGATCAGTGGGTTGGAGGCTTAAGGCGACCGCAGCGGCGAAGGGGAAGAGCAAAGTAGTGGATCTGGATGTTCAGGGATCTGGGACTCCTCACCCGGTGATTGCCCCGAGGCCTCTTGGGACGACCCCTCGGCCTGCTGGATGGTCCTGGGCTGAGATCTGTAAACCTGTGGGGCCGAAAACCCCCACATCGATGGAGTACATTCCGCCGATAAAGGCAGGAAGGGGTTTCAGGGCATCGTTTCCGGTGAAGGAGATCCAGAAGGTGACAGCATATTGGAAGAATACTCTCGTCATGTATGTCTTGGACAAGAAGCCTTTCTATGGGCAGATCAGGGGCTATACAGCGCGTGTCTGGCAGCCTAAGGGGAGTATGGAGTTCTTTGCCCGCGAGAACGGCTTCTATTATGTGAAGTTCGGACTGGCGGAGGATGTCGCTAGGATCCTCCAAGGCGGCCCCTGGACGTTCGACGACCGACTGATCATTCTCAAGGAGTGGACTCCGGAGCTGCGATTTGTGAGGGAAGTTCTGAATACCATCCCAGTATGGATTAGATTCCTTGAGTTCCCGGTCCAGTTTTGGAGCATACCTTTGTTGATGCGGCTGACCAGTTTGGTGGACACCCCAATCAAAGCAGATGAAGCTACTGCTTTTCGGATGCGGTTGATGTACGCTAGTATCTTTGTGGAGATTCGGGCAGGAGAGAGCTCCCAAAAATGGTGGAATATGAGATTCCTTCTGGTGAGGTGCTTTCCCAGAGGGTGGTGTATGAATGGGCTCTACCTACCTGTTCACGATGTTCCTGCTTCGGGCATCTGGGTAGTACATATTCGGAGGTTGGACTTCCGGCGGACCCTATTATCCTTCCTAGTGCGGCCCCAGAAGCCCCCTGTGATATGGATTTCAGAGATGATAGCGGAGAGGAGGTCTTGGAGGGGGCGGATACTCATCCTGTGAGTGATGGCGGTTTGAGCCTCGTTGTATCTACTCAGCTTGCTTCCACGGGTGGGGCCAAGTCCACTTGCCAGGGGCTGAGTAGTATAGTTACTAGAGGTATGGTGGCGTCGGAGATTGAGGCACGAGGGGAGGGCGGATCGTCTGGAGGGCAGGTCTACTGTAGGAAGAGACATGCTGTCGGCCTACTGAGAGATGGACCCACCACGGTGGTGGAACATACTACAGACAGAGAGGAGGCAGTGTGTGTTGACAACCCTACCTAGGCGTTGGTTCTATCTCAGGTTGCTTCCCAACAGGCAGCTCCGACTGGGATGAAGGAGGATTCCTTAGCGACGGATGCGGCTCCTTCCCTAGGTGCCGAACCAGAAGTTTTACAGGGGACCCCACCCCTCATTAATTAATGGCCATTATCGCCTGGAATGAGAGGGAGGCATGTTCTCTAGGGAGGTGGAGAGAGATTTGTGGGGTGCTCCACAGAGAGAAATATGACATTTCTGTTCTATTAGAATCCAAGATCAAAGGTGAGAAGACTCTTACTCGACGGACCCCTTCTCATTGGGCCCAACTGCACAACCTAGCTCTCTGTGACATGACTAGGATTTGGGTTCGCTAGAACTTGAAGAGTTGGGATGGTGACTTGATCTTGATGACGGAGCAGTTGATTGTCATCTCCTTCGTGAACAAGGGTGGCTTCCGGTTCTTGCTGGGGGCTGTTTACGGTCACAATGACAGAAGGAGACGGAAGTCCTTATGGAGTGACATCTCTCGTGTTGCATCTGTTACTGACTCATCGTGCCTTCCTCTTCTCTTGATCAGGGACTTCAATGCCCTTCTGCACCAAGGGAAGAAGCTCGGTGGTCACCCGGTTCCAGATTCTATCCTTTATGATTTCCAGAGATGCCTCCTGCTTGCGGGGCTTAGGGGTTTGTCTCGTTCAGGCTTTATCTGGACTTGGCACAATAAAGCAACTCATAACAGGGTTGCTTGTCAGCTTGATCGAGCTCTGGGCAATGGGGAGTGGTTCCGTCACTTTTCCAACTCTTCGGTTGAGGGTCTGGCAGCTGGGACGAGCGATCATTCCCCAATTCGGGTTGGCTTCACTGCTCGGTCTCTTGGGAAGTCCCACCCGTTCAGGTATAACAACAGTTGGTATCTCTCGGAGGGCTACCTGGAGGCTGTCGCGGAGGGGCTTACTAGCGGTCAGGAGAGGACGGCTCAATTCCGGTTGGTTCGGCATCTCAAGGCCACGAAGAGAGCCCTTAGGAGTTGGGTGAAGGGGTTGCCCAAGTCCACCTTAGAAGATAAGGAGGTGGAGTTGCAGACCTTACAGCAGGATATGCAAGCTGACATGCTTAATGGGGACCTGGCGGCTAGAGAGAAGGAGCTGATCGGAGAAGTCAACATCCTAAGGCTGTAGAAGGAGATTAGCTCGGCCCAGTGAGCCAAATGTTCCTGGCTGAAGGATGACGATCGTTGCTCCAAGTTCTTTTATGATGTTATCCGGACAAGACAGAATAGGAATCACATCTCCCAGCTTCTTGATGCGGATGGCACTCTGGTGGGGACACCGGCTGAGATCCAGGGCGAGGCGGTCAGGTACTACTCTGAGTTGTATTTCTAGACTGACTACCTTTCTGTGTTCCCAGAGGTTGTTACGAAGAGATTGGTGACTCTATATAGAAATAACATCCTTCTTGCCCCTGTTACATTGGAGGAGGTGGAATCTATTGTCAAGATGGCGAATCCCAACAAGGCTCCTGGTCCGGATGGCTTCAGCAGTAGTTTCTTCAAACGCTATTGGGACATTCTGAAGCATCAGGTCGTGGAGGTGGTCCAGGAATTCTTCACTAAAGGAAAGCTTCTGAAAGAACTGAATCACACTTTCCTGACCTTGGTGCCGAAGAAGGAAGGAGCGACAGCATTGACGGATTTCAGACCTATTGCGTGTTGTAATTATCTTTATAAGATAATTATGCACCTTATGTGCCAGCGGATGGAGGGGATCATGCAGGACTTGGTATCCCCGAATCAGGCTGCGTTCATCAAAGGGAGGTCGATCGCAGAGCACAGTCTCTTGGTCCACGAGATGGTGAGGGGATTTAGCAGACCCGGAGGGGAGAAAGCTTGTGTAAAACTGGAACTGAGGAAGGCATATGACATGGTCAATCGTGACTTCCTCTGCCATCTGATGACCGCTATGGAATTCGCGGAATACTGGGTTGAGTTGATCCGGGAGTGCATTACGTCCCCTACTGTCTCTGTTCTCATCCAGGGCATTCCTTATGGGTACTTCCAGAGCAACCGTGGGCTTAGGCAAGGTGACCCATTGTCCCCTTACCTGTTCACGCTGGTTATAGAGTACTTTACTTATTTGATGGATCTGGCAGTGCACCGTGGACGGCTGGTACCTCTGTTTCGGAGGATGGTCCCCCTAGTTACCCACCTTATTTATGTTGATGACCTGCTTGTCTTCATTCAGCCTTCGACGGAGGGGTTGCAGACGCTCGCGACTATTATAAAAGATTTGAAGTCCTTTTCGGGTCTCCAGATGAATAGGGATAAGAGTAGGGTCTACTTCAGCTCCTTCTGCCCCCGGAAAGAGGAGCGGGCTGATGTGCTGGGTATCACGAGGAGTGATCTTCCGGTGCGATACTTAGGAGTGCCTCTCACAGTGAATTATGCTCGGGATGAGGATTGCCATAGTCTGGTGGAGTATGTCCAGAGGAGAGTAGAAGGTTGGCAAGCAGCAGGTCTGTCATTTGGCGGTCGCATTGAGTTGGTTAGATCGGTGATCACGGCTGTGCCCTATTTTTGGCTGCAGTCCATCCTCCTACCTGTGGCCACTATTCGACGAGTGGAGCGACTATGTGCCAATTTTATTTGGAGGGGTGGTATGCATGCGATCTCCTGGGACCAGCTCTGTCGTCCCAGGAAGGAGGGTGGAGTGGGACTCCGACCGTTGCTGGAGATTAGGGAGGCTTCTGCGCTTAAGCTGGCATGGAAATTCATCAGCGGGGGATCTCTCTGGTCAGACTGGATGCACAACAGATACGTAAAGCAGGGCAGTTTTTGGACGTGTTCTTCTGACAACAACCATTCAGTCACGTTCAAGACTGTCCTGAGACACATGGGAGTACTTAAGTCTGCTATCCGGAGGGTCATGAAGGACGGGTCGGGTACAGACCTATGGCGGGATCCTTGGATAGATCGGCGTTCGTTGTTAGACATCAGAGGAGCCCCGACTCATCAGGAGGACAGGCGGGGTCTGTCGTGCAGTCGTATCATACATAATGGAGAGTGGAGGCCGGACTCTTATCGGTTCACTGAGGAGCTGGGTGGGAGCATTTTGTTTACTGTCATTGATCCGACTTTGCCTGTGGATCGGTAGATTTGGAAGCCGACTGGAGCTTCTACGGGGACTGGGGAGTTCCAATTCCATAGCTGCTACAACCTTATCCGGCGAGCCTTCCCGTTGAGTTCTGATTACGAGTTCGTTTGGTTCAAGGGTCTGGCCAGGAAGATGCAGTTGTGTGTATACAAGCTTCTTCTGGGCTACCTCTTGACGAGAGATTGCCTGAGTTTGTTTGTTGTGCCGGTTCCGGATCCTATATGTGTGCTTTGCGGTTTGGAGCCTGAACTATAAAGCATATCTTCTTCGAGTGCACTCTGGCATGGCAGATCTGGTCGGAGTAGAGTCGTGTATTGGGTGTGTGCGCCTCCGGAAAATGTGTTGGGGACATCATCACGGTGATCCGAGATAGCGGGGGTAGAGGACAGGACTGGTTCCGAACAGCCAGAGTTTGTCTGGCTTCTGCGGTTTGGCATGTATGGCGGGAGCGAAACCGTCGGATCTTTGAGGGGCTGGTCACTCCTCCAGTTGGCATTCTCCATAACATCGAGTTTGATGTAAATGCTATGGAGAATTGATGAGTGTTGAGTGGGAGTCCCACTCTGTTTGTATGTTGTATGATTATGGCTTTTCATTTGGAATAAAATTCACCTTTTTTCCAAAAAAATATATATTTATATATATTTGAAAGAAGGTAATTGTGGCGAACGCTCCCACCGGGAATCGATCTACTGACCACTCGGGCCGCATGCCTCACCACCACCACTAGGCTAGAGGGTCATTATATATATATATATATAAATTTTTTCCATATATATATATATATATATATATATATATATATATATATATATATATATATTTTCCATATATATATTTTTTCCATATATATATATATATATATATATATATATATATATATATTTATATATATATATATATATATATATATATATATATATATATATATATATATATATTAGAATACATGGCTTGTTTATTATTGTGGTGGAGCTACACATATATAGGAGAGGCTAACTCCTCTCACTATTATTCTGTCCGATGTGGGACTAAAAGTTCATTAATGCTTTCAACACTCCCCCCTCAAGTTGAGTGATAGATATCAATCATCCCCATCTTGTTACATAGTTTAGAAAGGCTTAATGAATTAAGCCCCTTAGTAAGACAATCTGCGACTTGTTCTTCTGAGCAAACATGATCGAGCTTTAGTATCCCTTTCTCTAGCTTCTTCTTGATGAAGAACCGGTTGATCTCGATGTGTTTCATTCTGTCATGCTGAACTGGATTGTTAGCTATACTCAGTGCTGCTTGATTGTCACTCAGAAGACGCAATGATGTTTCCTGGTCTAGCTTCAACTCTGCCAGCAATGCTTTTATCCACAACAATTCTGACACTCCCAGAGCCATAGCTCTATATTCTGCTTCAGCGGTTGATCGGTCTACCACAGACTGTTTCTTCCTTCTCTATGAGACTAGGTTACCCCCCACAAATACATAATATCATGAGGTAGACCTTCTGTCATCCATGTAACTTGTCCAATCTGTATCGCAGTATCCCTCAACGCTAAGGTGTCCATTGTTCTTGAACCATATCCCTTTTCCAGGGACCCCCTTCAGATATCTCAGAATATGGAAAACTACATCCATATGGCCCTTTCTTGGATCATGTATGTAGCGACTCACTACACTCACAACAAATGAGATATCAGGATGAGTGCGGTCGAGATAAATAAATCTGCCTACAAGTCTCTAATATCTCTCACGATCAACCTACTCTCCGACATCTTCCTCCAACTTATCTTTCTGATTAATTGGAGTGACTGCCAGACGACATCCCAGCATACTAGTTTCTGAGAGAGAACGATCCCATC